>OX940806.1:11113679-11572415 GCA_954870605.1 Acer campestre | reverse complement strand
AAACAAAATTCTAGAACATGTGAAACACCAAATACATTCAATTTCTAGATTTATTCATGCAACTAAAACTTGAATCAAAATATATACATTAAGCACATATTCATGATTTTAGTAACAAACAAAAACATGTTAGAATCATAAGAAATGATCAATGAATATTCTACGCAAATATTTAGAGCATGTAATCAATTAACAATCAATTAAATCCTAATTAGTTCTAAATACAAAATCAAATGTGCTAATCATAGATTTATTCAACTAATGAGACCTAGCACATGATAAGGCTATCAATCATGAAATTAAAGTCAATCAAAGTACAAATAGCCCTAGGTAATAAACCTAATCACTATACAACTCACAAAAATGTGACATCCTATATTTATGAAAGATCTAGTTCACATCAAGTCTCTAATTAGACAAGATTAGCTTATAATTGAAGCTCTACTTCTCAATAGAATTTTTTCAAGTAACATACACATATAGAAGAAGAAAACCCAAGGGAATTGAAGACTTTAAAAATCAAAACACAAAGAATGGATCAATACCTTGGAAATTCATGCAGTACTGATTTATGGCATAGAACTACCACAAAACTTGAACAAAAGGCTTTAAACTTCTTGGAGAAGATATAGAACATCAATACAAAGATTCTCCAACTTGAATCACTCAAATCGGATGAGCAAGGAGAGAGTTATGGTGTTTGGAAGTTGGGAAAATTTGGAGAGAAAATTCTGCACTTGTTTTTCAATTTTTCTTAGAATGAAAATGGGCGGGAAAAAACGATTTTAAAGAGAGGTAATAAGTGAGATTCAAAGACCACCAATGAGGGACGGCCACCTTTGCATCTCGTGGAGGCGCGTGGCCTCCACAGGGGCAGAGGGCATCCCTTCCCGTGGAGGCCACACGCCTCTACAGGGAAGGGGTGCAAATGGCAAAAAGCCATCCTCTTTCCTCGCGTACCTTTTGTGTTCCTCAACTGTTTTCGACCTCCGAACTCCGGTTTTTAATTCGTTTTTGGATTATGAATCGAGACTCCTTCACGCACATGGACGTCAACAAAACTTTCACAAAGATATGGAAATCAACTCGATAAAGAAAGACGAAAATCATGTACGATAAATGTACGGAAAGTTTCGTAACTTCCAACTCGGAACTCGAAAACTAATGAAAGAGTAACTGAACTAGTTGGAACTCAATAAGGAATAATATTAGAACATATTCAAGTTCGATATCACAAAAACACAAACAAACAAACACATGAGCACACAAGTATGTCATTTCCTAGATATAATCCTAGAACATGTATTTTATAAAATTTTTCAATTCAAATCTACTGCATGTGCTTACAATGATAAGTGTGTATATGTGTTATACCAATTGAGCACAATAATGCAGGGACACATATAGATGCAATGTGTGTGTGCACCTAAACACCTTGCAAGAGGATTAAGGTCTAAGTATACCTTTGATGTGCAACAATGCTTACTCATTTTGAAGGCTCCACTTTGCTTGATGTGTTGTTCAACTTCCTTGAAGCTTGATAAACCGTGAATCCTAGACAACTAATCAATACAAAGGAAATGTCGTTTTGATATAGAATAATGCCAACATGACTCAAAATCCTAACAAATATACAAACCTGGGTAGTTGTTCATGTAGAACAATTTATGAAATGGCAGCAAAAATCATATGTTAGTGAAAGACAATTTAGTTCAAATGATAAGGTACCCTAGAAGTGGAATTTGAAATATCATTATCATAGTGAAAATAATACTCGAGTGATAAATAAATCATCATCATCAAAGGCCCCCGAAGAGTTAGTCTCACAAGAGAAAAACAAAATCAAGAAGATATATATAGAAATGTTAATCCCCTATATGAGACTCTTGAATTAGAAATAGAAAGATCTCAACTGTCCTAGTAGAGACACGTGTACCAGAATAAATAAATTATATTTTTCTACAAAAAATAATTGTATAAAGAGGTATGTGCACTAGACATTAAAGAAATTCCAATAACCCTTGAAGAGGCATATGAATTATAAAATGTAAATCAATTATATTGGTAATATACAAATTGAGATCATATATTTCTCTACATATTATGAAAAATATGATGATGATCCTATACTATAATTATATATGTGACAACAAAGTGGTGAAAAATAAATTGCGGAGCTATATTTATTTTGGACTTGTAGTCCAAATGTTTGATGGCATCAAACTTGTTAAATATAAATGATTTTCGTAAGAAATAAGATAAAGTTTTATTGTAGAAACTTAGTTTGATTATGAGCAAAAATCCTTGAAGGATTATAATGCATGAAGCAAGTAATTCGAAGCTATATTTTGTATATATTGAATTTAATAAAACAAAATGCATATAATGCATACACCTTTGTGAATATTATGTTGAAAGAATCAACAAATTTGATTCTAAGGAAGTATATGTTGATTGTTTGAGACTTATTGATACTCCCGACGAGCTTACAAATTATACTTTTATAAGTAAGAATTTCTAAGATGAAAAATCTTGGAAAATAATATTTAATCTCAATTAATGGCCGGGGTTTAGTATTTTTCAATTAGCATAATAATACATGAATCAACATATATAAGAAAAGGTCCTGAAGAACCTTTTTTTTTTTATTAATTTTTTATTTTTTATTTTTATGGATAAAACATATTGGACGAATACCTTGATGCTTATTACATAAAATTAAAGTGATGTACAATCCCCTCTCACTCTCGAAAATGATAATGAAGAACCTTTTGGTCTTGAAGTACCAAATCTATGTTCAAATGGTGTTTATTTATTTATTTATAATAAAACAACATAATGTTGTATATAACAATTTGCACCAATTTGAAAAGCAACTTTAGTAAAGTTCTTTATATATGATCTCGAAAGGTTGGGATGCGATAAATAGAAATATATTAATAAATTAAAGCATAACATCAAAATGTGGGTAGTGTATTTACTGAGGGTTTTTACGATTTGAATGAATTACAATGCACTGCACTTTTTTTCCTTCACAAGGTTTTTATCCTACTGAGTTTTTCCTAGTAAGGTTTTAATGAGGCAGGTTTTGCACCCACGATACCATCAAAGGTTAATTTGAGATACAAATAGATAATGTATTTTTTTTTCCTCTACTAATTTTTTTTCCAATTGGGTTTTTACTAGCAAAGGTTTTAACGATACATATTCATTGTATTATTGATGGACATTAATTAAAGGGGAGTGTTGTAAATATTATGCAATTATATTTATGAATGAATGTCCTTCAATGGGAAGTAACTTCCATCCTTATATCTTCCCATTAGCTTCATCATCAAGATCCACTTTATGGTACATAATGTTTTGAATTATGTACACTTAATGTATTTTGTGGTTATGACTTGTGAGGATAGATAAAGGAACCCTTACCATTGTATATATATATATATGTAAATATTTTTTGACACTCTTACCATTGTATTTTATGGATGTAAGAATAAACTTGAAGGATTAAATATTCACATTCTCTTTTGGAGTACCATTTTCTCTCTACTCTTATTTTGTGTTTATGTTATTATGTTATTATTTTATTGTTTATTCTTAATCATTTTACAACAAAAACAAAATTTTACTGTTTAAATGAAATTGTTCAATTTAATGATTTCTAAAATCATGATATTAGTATACAAGATATGTAATTATAAAGATAGTTAGTATTATTATATTTTAAATTTAAAATAAAAATTAATTATCCAGGATATATATATATATATTTTAATATGACACCAAATAAGTCAATGGTTTGCTATGCGTTTATGACTGGTTGATATTAAGCAATACATGAATACATGAACGGTTTGGATAATTGAAATACAGAACTTCAGGTTCTGATTCAATTAATTTTCAAAAATTCAATCAATAACTATGCTTGCAGAACTTTGGGTTTTGATTAAAATTGGGATCCATCTGTATCTAGAACTTCAGGTTCTGATATACTAAGAATACAGAACTTCGGGTCCTAATTAAAGGTGGAATACGGAACTTCTGGTCTGAAATATATGTTAACGAGTCCTAATATAATCTAAAGGGGGGGGGGGGGGGGGGGGGGGGGTTGAATAGATTTTAATTCATTTTTACAAATTTTCGAGATTAATCAAGATTACAAAAAACAACCCCAACTAGTCAACAACAAAAATCAAGTGTAGAGAATGCGGAAAATAAAAGACACGAGATTTTTACATGGAAACCCACACGGGGAAAAACCACGGGCTATTTTGTGCGCCACACTAGAACCTCAATCCACTAATTGCAAATACGATTACAATCTAGGTTGACCACATCACACCTACGATTACTAATCCGTCTTTGCTACCCACGGGCCTTCAAAAGTGAATCTAGTTCATGCTTGCAAACTACCAAAAGGCAAATACAAGACTTGACTCTAAATGAAGAGATAAAACAACCTAGTGTGAATATTAACAATATTCAAGATGCTAAAATGCAAGGTTAGACATTTAAGCTTATCTAAGCATGGATGAACATGTTAGACATTCCTAGATATCATTTTACTAAATGACATGCATATAACATAACAAAATAGACAAACAAAGTCCTATATGCAATATCTACCACAATACAACTCTCAAAAAACAATAAACACAATCTTAAAACTAAGTCAAGTCATAAAAGAGCAATCTTGTAGAAAAAGAACATGTGAAGTGATGCAAGGATGTTCTAACAACAAGTCATGTGAGCAAATAAGAAAACCCATGAGAAATCATACCTAGAACATGCAAGATGATTTGTGAAGATGATGGGTTTTGGATTTGGATGAGTAAAGATGGGATCTTGGAAGTCTCTCTCTTGAAAAAAATATTTCTCTCTCTAAAATGAATTTTTTTGCTCTAAAAAATGTGTGTGTGTAACGCCAAGAGAAGAAGAAAAATAAATATATATGTATCAGGTCACCAAACTGCATCGTTTTATACATATATATATATATATAAGCTTTAACAGTTTAACACACAAAACGCACAGTATTTGGCTTTTGAGAGAAAACAAAATAATTAAAAATAATCCAGTGTGGTGAGCTCACGTGAGAGAAGATCAAAGCATTAAATGATTTGATAGAACAAATCCACTCATGCATCATGCACACACAACATGCACGAGCTCACAAGAACAAAAAACACTAGATAATTTTGCATACAAAAAACAAAAAAAAGAAAAAGAAGCAAATCAGGTGTGTGGCCGTATGGGTGCCGTGAGGCCAACGTGGACAGAGAGAGATTTCTCCCTTGGGCTGCACGCCCTTCACATGGGCACCTCTTTCTCTTGGTGTGGCTTTCATGCCACATCAAGCCGGTTTCCGTTCTAAAAATTCTTCGATCCAGTTTTGATCTTGGAACTCAGAATTCGATTTCGTCTTCGGAATTTGATTCCGTCTTCGGAATATGAATTCAGACTCAATCACAAATATGGAAAATTACATAACTTTCCACTCTAAGCTCGGAATTGAATTTCGACTTCTGATAAAAACACGGAATGTCTAAATGTCTCGGAAATCATTTGAAACATATAGACAAGTCTCCGAATCACTCAGAACTCATCTGGGGACAAATCCACACAAAGTTGGACTTGTAAAAATACGAAAAATCTCAAAAATATATTTCTATAAAATAAAATGAGATTTTACTAACTATACCAAAACAAACACAAATACTAAAATACATGAGTTGTGTGTGTGTGCACTCTAAATCTCTTCAATTAAGAGTCAAGGTCAAGAAGCTACCTTTCTTGAAGCTCTTGAGATCTATAATGAGGTCCTTAAGTATTTGAGTAGAATTTCTTCAATTCTAAACTACCCTTACAAGATTAAACCCCATTATGATTTTGTCACCGAAATTAGCCAATTAAAAAGTTAGGCACTTACATGGTCCTAGTTAAATTGGAATATAGAACTTTTAGTTTTGATTTTCAATCAAGAAGAACTTTAGGTTCTAATTAATTAAATTGGAATCAAGAACTTCAGGTTCTTATTAAATTAGAATACAAAACTTCGGGTCTAGATTAAAATTGGAAAACGGAACTTCGGGTGATAATTAAGTTGGAATATAGAACTTTTAGTTTTTATTTTCAATCAAGAACTTCTGGTTCTGATTTTTTTTTCGAATAAAAAACTATTGGTTCTGATTTTCACTTTTGCAAACTTCTAGTTGCTAAATAAATGTACAATCATTTTCCTTGAAAAAGGATTCAAGTATAATATAAATAAGAAAACTAGAAGAAGAGATTACATAAAATTATGGAACCTGTAAGTTCCTCAAGTTTGATTGGCTTATTTCGATGACAAACCACATTTGGGGTTTGTGATGTAAGGGTAGTTTAGACTTCTAATTGTTGGTGATCAAGCTCAATAAAGGCCCTTTCAAGACCTCAAGATGATAAACACTCTTGTGCTAAACTGCATTGAAGAGATCTAGTTGTACACACACACAACTCATGCATATCTATACTTCTTGTAAGTTGTGTGTTTTATGTATGTGCATTCATGATTCTTGAATCCTCTTCATGCATGTTTAAATGATTGCATCTTGTTTGTTAAATGCCATGTCATTGCAGGCTTTAAGATGCATCATATATGCTTGGGTTTTATTCAACACACTTTGCTTGGTAAGTTGGTCACTAATATCTTACATATTTTGTGTCTTACTAAACAAGTAATCTCATTTATCACTTGTATGTTTTTAGAACATATTCTATTTACAAGATTGAGTTTATTGTGTTGATTGTTTGAGAGTTGTATTTTGACAGCTATTACTAGGATTGCTTAATCTTTGATAGCTATGTTGTATGCCTTGTCATATATCAAAGATTGATATTTAGGATTGTGATTATTGTCATCTTTCATCCTAGATAAGCATTTAGTGTAACTTAGCATTATTTGCATTTAGAATATTATTATATTCACATTAGGTTGTTAATCTCTTTAGTGAGAATTAAGTCTTGTGGCTAAGGTGGCTTAGTGCGCAAGTAAATTGATCTAGGTTTGCTATTAAAGGCTTGTTGGGTATTAGTGGTGGGTTGTAGACCGTGTAGGGTTTGACGTGGTCAACCTAGATTGTAAACACCATTACAAATAGTGGATTCAAGAATCGTGTGTGGTGCACATACCAGCCCATGGTTTTTCCTTGTTGAAGGTTTCCACGAAAAAATCAAGTGTTGTTTAAATTCCGCACTTTACATTTGATTTATTGTATTGACTAGATTGGGTTTATTTTCGTAAAATTGACTAATCGCGAAAATTTGGTAATTACTGGATTAAAATCTATTCACCCCCTCTAGATAATATTAGACACACTGGCATATTTGTTTTAATTTGTATTAGAGCGGGTTCCTAGATATACTTAGGTGATCCGTGCTCGTTTTGGTGTGTTTTGCATTTTGTGTGATTTTTGATCATTCATACATTTGCACTCATTTCATTCATTTATAAACACTATGAGTGGAAACGGTGGTGGAAACAAAGGTGCTTCTAGCATGAGGCCTCCATTGCTCACTGGGATAAATTATGCCTCTTGGAAATGCAAGATGGAGTCGTACATATGCCAAATTCATGACCGTGCTTACATGGCAGTTGAAGATGGCTATGCTCCACCAATGATGACTCATACGGGTGGAGGAGATGATTTACTCAAGCCTAAGACGCAATGGAACACGCAAGAGTTTAAGGCATCAAAATGGAATAGGAAGGCGATGCACGCCATCCTATGTGCAATGGACGAGAATCAATATAAATTGATTCAAAACACTAGGATTGCTAAGGAGGCATGGGACATCCTAGAAGCTGCACATGAGGGAACCGAAGTGGTTAAGGACTCTAAGCTTCAAGTTTTCCAAACTCAATTTGATATGCTTAGGATGGAGGAGAACAAGTGCTTCAACGACTTTGAGATCAAGTTAATAGACAAAGTCAACAAAAGCCATCAACTTGGTGACCCGTATTAGGATAGGAGAATCAAGCAAAAAATTATGAGATCTCTTTGATGACTCGCTTTTTGTGTCGTTACCAAATTGCGAATTATCAAAAGAATGTTTATAACTTACTCAATATACTTTAAGTTTTGAAAACTAGTAAAACGGTAAGCTTAAGATTCATTCCACAGGGAATTAGAGTAATTTATTGAATTAATTAGCTAATCTATATGCAATAAAATAAATCATGAATGAATGAATGAGTGTATGGTTTGTCAAACCATCAAACATACATACAAAATAAACCTAACTAAAAATATGGTGATATGAAAAATAGAAGACCTCACAATCTTGATAAGAAAAATGGATGTAAACAATTAATATAGATGCTAGGGAATTGATTGATGAGTAAGTGGGTATGGGTAGTGCTTTTTAAGCCACTTCAATGGACCAATCTCTACATGTTAACCAATTTAGGTTTAGATTAGTGTGGTTGATATACCCTCCGCTAATCTATCCTATTTATTGGGTTCTTAATCACTGAAGGGTGTCAATCCAAGAATGATTGCATAACATGTTATTCTAAACAAGATTCTAATTAACAAGTGGATATATAAGTCAATCACATAATGAATAGAATCTAATGAATTAATAAATAGAATACATAGAGATTCATTACAAAGCTTAAGCAAATACCCACAACCAAATGTTTATCAATTCAATCCCCTAGATTAGGGGTTTAATTACACATAGTAGCAATAAAATAGAAAACAAGTAAATGATAAGGAAATCACCCTTGGGCCTCATTCTTTAGTGCTTGATCCTTGTTCTCTTTAGATGCTCCTAGTGCAAAGAATGGAAGAAGATGATGTGTCTAGATAGGTGGATGGCTAATGGTGAGTGACAAAGGTTTTGTGATGTAGAGAATGGTAGGGGAGGAATGATCTAGGGAAGTAATCAAGATTTGGTGTGAGTTTTTGGATGGAAAAGATTAGTTCAAGTATAGAAATGAAGGAGTTTGGGAGATGATTGATGGTGATCCTAGGTTGGAAAGGAGATAGGTAGGAGAGAATATGATGGATGATCTGTAAAAGTTGGTGAATTTATAGGCTAGGAAAGTTAGGGTACGAAATGGGTATGAAATGATAAGAATACCCCTCCAGAATGCCAACACTGGAATTCCTACGCTGGAATTCCAACGTGGTCACCATGGTGACATCTCACGGCGACACCAACTGAATTCTTCTGTCGCCATGGCGACCTTATGGCGAAAATTTCCAACACTAGAATTCCTACGTTGGAATTCCTATGTTGTTGCCATTTACAAGTGCAGGTCGCCATGGGGACCTCAAGTGGCGACACACCTGATGCTTTGCAATTTCCTCTGTCGCCATGGCGACCATGTGGCGACTCTTCTTGCTCAAATAGCGAGAATGCCCTGTTTCTCCAATTTGTGAGCCTTTTTGCACCAAGTCCTCAATTTCAACCCAAATGCTCTTGAAACCTAAGAAAACTTGAAACGCTTGATTTTACACCACTAAACACTGGGAAATGGCCAAGAATCAAGCAAAAAGAGTCGAAAATGAGGGCCAAAATCATACCAATTTTGGCTTGATCACTCTCCCCGAAAGATCTGTTTTTTTGAAGAAATCTCCTTGAAAGATTTGAGTCCAAGGTAATAGTTTTAGAGGAAAATAGTGGCTATAAGGATATGAAGCCGAGTGAGGTGATTGGGAGACTTCTAGCTTATGAGTCTAAGAAGGGTTCTACCTCCACATCTTCTAAAAAGCAAAAGGGAATTGCTTTGAAGGCCTCCAAAGTAGAGAAAGAGGAAAATGATAACTCAGACAAAGACATGGCCTTATTGTTGAGAAGGTTCAAGAAATTCGTCAAGTACGAGAAGAAGAGTTTTGGATCCAAATGCCAAGATTTGAAGAAAAAGGCTCCCTTTAAGAAGTTTGAGCCTAGGCTAGAGAAGAGTGAAATGAAAGGGATACAATGCCTTGAGTGTGGTGGTATATGACACATCACTCTCGATTGTGGAAATTTGAAGAACACGAAAAAGGAGAAAATGATGGTCGCCACTTAGAGTGGTAGTGATGACTCCAATGAGAGAGATGAATCTTCGGATGATAAAGATGAAGTTGCTAACTTCATAGCCTTTGCTCCTCCCACAAGAGTAAAGGTACTAGTGAAGAAGAGGAAGAGAGTCAAGAGGAAAATGACTCAAGTGAAGATGACTCCTCATCTAACTCAACAAATGGAAATGTGGAGAAAATGGATGTTCATGACTGTATTGTCAAGCTTGAAAGCTTAAGGATGAAGAACAAGAGATAACTTAAGAGATTAAAGGAAGAAAATCTAGAGCTTTCAATACATGTTGACCACTTAAGTGAACAAGTGGAAAGATCCAAGAAGATTGAAGATAAGCTAAAAGATAAGTTAGCTTTATCTATGAGGAGTAAAGAAGGTTTGAAAAGAGAGCTTGAAGAAGCTAAAGGGTCAAGGACTAGGATAGTTTCTAGCATCGAAAAATTTGACCACATGTTAAATGTTGGAAAAAGTCCTTATGACAAGAGAGGTCTTGGGTTTGAAGATGGCAAGGAGCCTCCACTCCTAACAATACTGTGTTTGTTAAGTGCTTGAGCTACAAAGAAGCTTCACCGGTGCAAACTCCTAGGAAAAAGATTGATCTAGGACAATGCTCAAATAGTGCACAAGTGAAGGTGGCGCCAAGAAGGCAACCTCAAGCTCAACCCACAAGAGCTCCTTAAGCCAACATTCCTTAACAAATGGCTCATCAAGGAAAGAGACCAATCATGCAAGCTCAATCAAGGAAGCAACCAAGTCTTGGTCAACAACAAAGAAGGAGAGATCCTATCCAACAACCAAGATAACCATAAAGACATAGGAAGGCTCCTATGCATATGCAAGGACATGGTATGATTCCTAACTACATCCATACATGTCATTTTTGTGGTATTGATGATGGTCATGTTACACCAAATTGCTTTCATTATATTAAAACGTGTAAAGTTAAAAGCATGATTGAAAAGAAAAAGAGTAGAGTCAAAGTGCATGTTCCTAGGAAGAGTAGGATAGATTTGCATGATCCTAAGACATCTAGAGCCCAAGTACCAATAACCACTTGGAAAGAAAATGTTTCATCTAGGTGGATTAGAAGAGATGCTTACTTTTTCCATGTTTCTCAAATTGCCTTAAAGGCAAATTCTTCTCATTTTTGGTATTTAGATAGTGGGTACTCTAGGCACATGATGAGAAACAAGAGTTTCTTTTAGACTCTTGTCATAGAGGAAGGGGGATTTGTCACCTTTGGTGATGGATCTAAAAAGAGAGTTGTAGGGAAAGGAACCATCTCCATTCCCGGATTACCCTTTTTGTCTAATGCTTTATATGTTGATGGCTTAAAAGCTAATTTAATAAGTATTTCTCATCTTAGTGATGAAGGACTTTCCGTCTTATTTTGCAAGAATGATTACTCAATCCTATTGCCCGATGGACAAACCTTGTTGAAAGGGATGAGATCTAGCAACAATTGCTATTATCTTGAAGTTAGAGTTGTTTCTTGCAATTCGTCAAAGGATGAGCAAATTAAGTTGTGGCATGAAAGACTTGACCACATGAACTATCAGGATTTACAAATCTTAGATAAATTTCAATTTTGTGTGTGGCCTTCCCAAGCTTGGGAAGAAAGTTAATGGTATTTGTGGACCTTGCCAACAAGGGAAATAAACCAAAAGCATGCACAAGAAGGGCAAGTATCTCTCCAACAAAGAGCCCCTAGAGCTTCTCTACATGGATCTTATGGGTCCCATGCAAACCGAGAGTTTAGGTGGAAAGAGACATTTTTATTTGTGTAGATGATTTCTCTAGGTACATGTGGACATATTTCCTTAGAGAAAAATCCGAAACTTTTGAAAAGTTTAAAATGTTTTGTACTAAAATTCAAAATGAAAAAGACTCTAACATTAAAAACATTAAACGGATTAGAAGTGACCATGAGAGGGAGTTTGAAAATGCATACTTTGAAAGCAATTGCAATAGCTTAGGCATCTCCCATGAGTTTTTGACTCCTAAGACACCTCAACAAAATGGAGTTGTTGAGAGGAAAAATAGGGTCCTTCAAGAGATGACTCGTGTGATGTTGCTTAGCAACAATGTCCTTAGGAACCTATGAGCCGAAGCTGTCAATACAACTTGCTATATAGGAAATAAAGTCTTCCTAAGGCCCGATACTAGGCAAACCTCCTATGAGTTATGGAGAGGTAGAAAGCCAAATGTTAGCTACTTCCACTCTTTTGGAAGCAAGTGCTACATTTTAAATGATCGTGATCAACTTGGCAAGTTCGATACTAAGAGTGATGAGGGTATCTTTATTGGCTATGCTTTGAATAGTAGAGCCTATAGAGTTTTCAACTTGAAGACTCGAAGCGTCATAGAATTATCTAATGTTGTCATTGATGATAATATGCCTAATACTAGTAATCATGAGGAAGAGGTTGCTATAGTTGATGATTCTCCCTTGGAAAAGTTGTGGAGACTTTTATTGTTGGGACATCTAACCTTGATGAAGAGGACACACAACCTCTTGATAGAGTTCCTCTTTTGGACTCTAATGAACCCGCTCTATGGGTTAGGAAACCATGATAAAGATGACATCATTGAAGATGTGAATGAGGGTGTTAGGATTAGGCGTCAAATAGCTAATCTTATTAGTTATACATGCTACACCTCTCAAATTGAATACAAAAAGGTTGATGAAGCCTTAAAAGATGAATATTGGGTTCTTGCCATGTAAGAAGAGCTAAACCAATTCGAAAGGAATGAGGTTTGGACTCTAGTTCCTAGGCCTAAGAGCACTAATATCTAGACACCAAATTGATATATATCAACAAATCCGATGAGGATGGCAACATTGTGCATAACAAGACAAGGCTTGTGGGTACTCTCAAATAGAGGATATCGACTTTGAGGAGACTTTTGCTCCCGTTGCCCGTTTAGAGTCCATTAGGCTTCTCTTGTCCATTTCTTGTGTGCACAAGTTCAAATTGCACCAAATGGATACGAAGAGTGCCTTATTCAATGGCTTTTTGCAAGAGGAAGTGTTTGTTGAGCAACCCAAGGGGTTTGTGGATGCACACCACCCCAACCATGTCTATCGCCTCAAAAAGGCTTTGTATGGGTTGAAACAAGCACCGAGGACTTGGTATGAGTGCCTCACTCAATTTCTTGTTGACAATGACTACATAAGAGGTAGTGTTAACAAGACTCTATTCATCAAGAAAGACAATGATGAGTTTTTCATAGCTAAAATATATGTTGATGATATAATATTTGGCTCCACCACCAACACCAATGTCCAACAATTTGTTGATGTTATGTCTCATGAGTTTGAGATGAGTCTTGTTGGTGAGCTAAGTTACTTCCTGGGTTTACAAATTAGGCAATTAAATGATGAGATTTTTATAACCCAAGCTAAATATGCTAAAAACCTAGTGAAGAAGTTTAGCCTTGAAAATGCCAAACATTGTGATACACCCATGAGTACCACTTTGTAACTAAGCAAGGATGCTAATGGAAAAAGTGTGGAACAAACTCTATATCGGGGCATGATTGGAAGCTTGCTTTTCTTGACCGCAAGTAGGTCCGATATATATTTTATTGTGGGTGTGTGTGCTAGGTACCAAGCGGATCCTAAGGAGTCCCATCTCTCTTCTGTAAAGAGAATCATTTGCTATGTGAATGGGACATCCAACTATGAGATTTGGTACTGATGAGGTCGTTTGTGTACTCAACAAAATGATATTTAAAATATGATCGTTTTGAAAACCTTTTTTAACCACTTAAAAATCCACCTAGATATTAAATTAGTAAAGTGGTAAGTAGGATTCGTTCCACAGGGAATTAAGGTGATTAGTTGAATAAATTAACTAATCTATATGCAAGAAAATAAATCATAAAAATATGGATGAGTGAATGGGTTGTCAAGCCATCAAACATACATGAAAAATAAACCTAATAACTAATAAAGAATACTTAACAAATCTAGATAAGAGAAATGAAATTAACAATTAAGAGAATAGCTAGGGAATTAATGGGATCACAAATGAATTACGGGAAATGCTTATCAAGCTACTTTAGCGAACGAATCTCATAAATGTTAACCAATTGATTTCTAAAATGTGCTTAGACCATTATTATGAATCCTAAACAACTTCCCACAGCAATGCCTAACTGATTAAGGAGAGGGGGTCACGGTGGGATCGATTCGTTACAATTAACGACTTAGATTACCGCGGTTGATATACCCTCCAACAATCTATCCTAGTCACTATGTTCTCAATCCATCAAGGTTGTCAATCCAATCAAGATTATATAACAAATTATCCTAAGCAAGATTATAATCAACTAGTGGGTATACATGTCAATTACATAATGCAAAGAATCTAATTATAAAATGAATAGAACACAAATAGAGATTAAAATATATAAAAGTTTAAGCAAATCCCAATCCAAATATTCTCACATCAAAACCCTAGAAAAGGGATTTAATTACACATATTACAATCAAAGGGAAGGCAAGTAAAAGATTAGGAAATCACCCATGGGCCACCTTTTGAAAGCTTGATCCTTTCCTTGCCGTTGATGCTTCTTGTGTAAAGAGTGGATGATGAAGATGTGTCTAGATAGGTGGAGTCAAATGGGAAGTGACTAAGGAGATTTGTGGAGAAGATGGGAAGAAAAAGGAATGATTAGGGGAGGTAATCTAGATGTTAAGTTTAGGTAGGAGAGAAAATGGAGAGAAAAGGAATGGTGGAGAAAGGAGGTTTCTTGGTGGTCAAGAGTTGTTCAAAAGAGGAAAAATGTGATGAATTTATAGGATTTTCAAATTAGGTCTCGGGTGGTAAATTACCAAAACACCCCCTGACCATGGCAAATTACCATTTAGTCCAACAGAGGGGGTCATTGTGTAATTTTCCAGCCAAAATTGGCCAATCATAAATGAACAATGAGAAGCTCGCGGTTTGCATAAATGGTGACCTCTAAGGCGACAAAATGGCGACCTCATCAGGTGTGGAAATCACTTCCTGTCGCCATGGCGACCTTGAAATGCCAAATAGCGACCTAGGGTGACGTGGACATGACAAAGGGGCAAAATGGGAAATTTGGGCGTGATTGGGGTTTGGAGAATCCGGCCATTTGAGAAGCCGAAAATGGAACGAAGAGGTTGCAGTTCGGTTGGGCATTAATTTCGGTCGGAAATCGATCGAAAATAGGTCGAAAAATGGTCGAAAATTGATGGTGCAAAACAGCAACGTTTAGGTGGGGCAGCTGCAGCACACGTGACTGAAGGAAAAAGAAGGTGAATAGTGAGTTTGGGGTGCACTCAGCAGGGCAATGGGGTGTAGTGGGCTGCTGCAATTAGGCACTATAGGGGGGTGTGTTTAGAAGTGAGTTAGGGTGCAATTGGGCTACTGCAGGGTATCAAGCTTGGGCGCGTTTGGGCTGCGCAAAGATGGGGCACGCGCATCAGGTGGGGCATGTTTGGACGTGGCCTGGGGTGCTTTCAGGCGCTGATTGGGTCAAGGTTTGTGGCCTTGCACGTCTGGCCCAACTAGGCTGCTCCTCTTTCATTGAAACGCACCGTTTCAATAAACTCAAGGGTTGGGCTTGTTTGCATGGGCCTGTTGACTTGGCTGGATTTAGATTTGTGCTGGGGTTTATTTAAGAAACCCAATTCTTCACTCAAAACGCACCGCATCAATGGATTCTGACGTGGCACGCTTGTCTGCCTCTTTTGGAAAATTACGAGTAGCACCCCTGCAATCTTCTAAATTTGCGATAACTTCAATTCTTCCTCCATATTTGACACTTTCGCCCCTATTTCACCAAAGTTACTCCAATGCCCCTGAACTCTATAAATTCCTGAAAACACTTAATTTACATCATTAAATCATAGAATAATGCCCAAGAATCAAGCAAAAGGGGAAGGAAACGGGGACCAAAATCATACCAATTTTGGTTCGATCAGGTACTCTTTTGACAATAATGCTAGTTTAGTTGACTTCAGCGATGCAGCTTGGGTAGGAAATTGAGATGATAGGAAGAGCACATCAGGCTGTTAGTTCTTTCTAGGAAACAACTTAGTGTCTTGGTTTTGTAAGAAGCAAAACTCAATTTCCTTGTCCACAGCCGAAGCCGAGTACATTGCTGCGGGGAGTGGATGCACACAGCTCCTTTGGATGAAGCAAATGCTAGTCGACTACGGATTCAATCAAGGTACTCTAACCCTCTTTTGTGATAACATGAGTGCCATTAACATTTCTAAAAATCCAGTGCAACATTCTTGGACTAAGCATATTGACATCCGACATCATTTCATAAGAGAACTAGTTGAGAACAAATGCATTGTACTTGAACATGTAGGTACAAATGATCAACTAGCGAACTTATTTACTAAATCCTTAGATGCAACTAGGTTTCATGCACTTAGTAGATCTATTGGGATATGTCTTGTGGGTTGATGTAGTATGGAAATTAACCCCATAAAGGGAACTTAAGCAAAGAGAGCAATCTTGCATACTTGTCACATGCAAAAATTCAATATACATTATGCTACTTCATTAATTGCTTGAGTATCTTGGATGAACATATGCTTATATGTTTTTCTATTCAATAAGTGTGAACTATTGCTTTGATTGCAATCCATGTCATATTTATGTTCAAACATGCATTTTTGGCCTAGTACATTTACTTAGGAAGTACTCTTTAAATGACCTATAGTTATCTTCGTGATATGATGATTCTTTAAATGACATGCTCAAAATGAAAAAGCATGAAATTCAAGTGACATGCTCAAAATGAAAAAAGCATAAAGTTCTTATGACATGCTTAAAAATGAAAAGCATGAATTGATGATTGCATATTCTTAAATGCAAAACATGTGTGAAAAGCAATAATGAGACTCAAATGAATAAAGGGTCTTGTTTGTTCTAAGGATTATAAAATCCAATGGCTTTTTTTTTTTTTTTTGTCAAACATGGCTACTATCATACTAGTTTCATACCCGGAAAAATCGAATAGGGTGCAAAAAATCGCTCATGCCATGTTTTGCTTATAAAGTTGGATATGATTGCTCATTAAAATTGAATGATCGATAACTCTATATCCTTGCTTTACTCATGACAAATGGTGAAATTGGTTTAAATTCATTAGGAAACCTTTGTCATTTGCTTTACCAAATCCCATTGATTTTTGGACTTGAATGCAACATGTCTTGCTTGCAAAACATCTTAATCACACATTTTCATAAAATAAATCTCCTTGTTTCTCTCCACTTAATTAACTTGCATAATGTGCTTGTATATAACTATGCAAATGTCTTGTATGCTACTATCTCTCTTTGCTACAAGTGACTCGGTTGGGGAAACTCATTTGCCTATCTCATGACAAAAAGGGGGAGTAGTACGTGGTAAGGGAGAGTGTTAATTGAGAGTAGCAAATTTGCACTTTGGGGAGATTATGATTTGAGAGGGAGTAACCCGTTGAGAGGGAGCATTGCATTAAACATTCACTGCATGATGTTGCTTAATTTCTTTAAAATGCAAATGCTGGTTTTGATTTCACTTGATCACCTCACATACACTTGCTTTGGAAAGTGTAATCTTTTTTGTTTTGAAGGATTGATTGTTCTACAAGAGATTGAAGACTTCAAGTTTTAGCTTTTAATTATCTCTTTATAATGTAGAAAATCATTGTTAACCTTTAGTTTCAATTTTGTTATGAGGATCAATGTGAGTGGTGGTTTTGTCATGAAATAGCCAAAGGAGGAGATTGTAAGTTCCTCAAGTTTGATTGGCTTATTTCGGTGACAAATCACATTTGGGGTTTGTGATGTAAGGGTAGCTTAGGCTTCTAATTATTGGTGATCAAGCTCAACAAAGGCCCTCTCAAGACCTCAAGATGATAAGTACTCAAAGTAAAACACTTGTGCTTAATTGTATTGAAGAGATCTAGTTGCACACACACACAACTCATACATATCTATACTTCTTATATGTTATGTGTTTTATGTATGTGCATTCATGATTCTTGAATCCTCTTCATGCATATTTAAATGATTGCATCTTGTTTGTTAAATGCCATGTCATTGTAGGCTTTAAGATGCATCATATATGTAAAGGCGCTGTACACTCGTTATTGGGTCGCCCTAAGTACATCGCCCATGAAAGGCAATGAGCAAAATTGCTCTTACCTGCTGTACACTCGCCCTACGTACAGCGGGGCATCTGATCGATTTAATTATCGCTGGTGTATTGCTGTTTAGCTGCTGTTCGTACAGCGGGTGAACAGCGACTCTCCAAACCCGAGAGCAATCGCCTTTGAGTTGCCCTAAAGTCACCCCTGTGAACAACGGTTCACAAAGAACTTATTCTTCATTTCCCAGGCGAACCGCTATACACCCACCCTACGTAGAGCGGGTGAACAGCAGCCAAGGCAAAATTTTTGATAACTTATCAAAACGTCGTAGCATCATTTTGACATCCTATATATATGCTACTTTGTCTTTTGGTCATTTTTGAGAGAGTTCAAAATATATTTTTGACTTAGCATTTTTCCAAAGAGAAAAAAACACAAAAGAACTCACATTTGATTACTTAAACACATATCCATGTGCATCAAACATCATCTAGCATCATCCATGATCATCTAGGTGCCATCTATGCTTGGGTTTTATTCAACACACTTTGCTTGGTAAGTTGGTCATTAATATCTTATATATTTTGTGTCTTACTTAACAAGTAATCTCATTTATCACTTGTATGCTTTCAGAACATATTCTATTTACAAGATTGAGTTTATTGTGTTGATTGTTTGAGAGTTGTATTTTGATAGCTATGTTGTATGCCATGGCAGATAGCAAAGATTGATATCTAGGATTATGATTGTTGTCATCTTTCATCCTAGATAAGCATTTAGTGTAACCTATCATTATTTGCATTTAGATTATTATCATATTCACATTAGGTTGTCGATCTCTTTAGTGAGAATTAAGTCTTGTGGTTAAGGTGGCTTAGTGCGCAAGCAAATTGATCTAGGTTTGCTATTAAAGGCCCGCTGGCTAGTAGTGGTGGGTTATAGACAGTGTAGGGTTTGACGTGGTCAATCTAGGTTGTAAACACCATTACAAATGGTGGATTTGAGGATCGTGTGTGGTGCACATACCAGCCCGTGGTTTTTCTTTGTTAAAGGTTTCCACGTAAAAATCAAGTGTTATTTAAATGCTGCACTTTACACTTGATTAATTGTATTAACTAGATTGAAGTTATTTTCGTAATATTGACTAATTGCGAAAATTTAGTAATTACCGGATTAAAATCTATTCACTCCCTCTAGATAATATTAGGCACACCGGCATATTTGTTTCAGAACTAGAAATAAGTTCATTGATATTAATCTTACTTTCGGATGCGGAAGATCTAAATTAATGGCAAAATCCACAGAGCATACTCATAAGATTAATTAAATCAATATTGTAGAGAAACAAGTTATATAAAAGGAATTCTTCTCCTTACCGTTCTAGCTTCATGCTGATAACATGTTATTAAATAAAATGCTAAGCAGGAACATAAAATAAAGTGCTAAGCAAGAGAGAGAATAGAGGGAGAAAGAATTTCAATCAATCGTATCGATTCTTCATGAATGCTTACATAACAGGCCTATGTATAAATAATAGCCATATGGAGGATTTTCTTTACTATTGATATCTTTTGAATTACAAGATAATCACAAATAATTATCTAGGTGGTGATAAGTCCATATTATCACAACTAACTTTTAATTTTATGATGCGTAAATTACTAAATAATATTAAATTATTGGAGATTCCCAAAACCACCCCTGAGGGTTAACCGTTTTTCAAAACCAACATTCTAATTTCAAATTTAAATGAAAATCCTTCTATAAATAGGGTTTTCGGTACAAATTAGAGTTTTTTTTTAATCCAAATTTTGAAACTATGAAGTGTTTTTGGTATACAATGATTTTTTTTTTTCTATTTTTTTTTAATTTTTTAATCTAAATTCGAAACTGGTTTATTTTTTATTTATTTATTTATTTTTTAAAATTCAAATCTCTCTTTAAAATATATATCAAGAGGTGTTTAAAATAAATTTTGTAATCATTTGAATTTGTTTATAACTGTAGGTGGTTGATCTACAATCGATATGAAACGGGTCGGATTGTGTCAGGCCCAAAGCAACTTGAATTGGATCGTCAATCGGGTATCGTCACTCGACAAGCTTTCAAGATATGCTGGTCGTTCGACTTTGCATAGCTACATTCTTCAATAAACCTGTAAAGAAAATCTGCAGGAACTTGAACAGTGATGCAAATAAAATAGAACAAAGAAATTGGGGTTAGATTTTTAGCCTTAGGTATGCTTGGGCTGAGCAATAGTTGATAATGATCGTAAAAGTGATTTCCGATGACCGGGATCCTTAACGAGCAAAGTTTTAGTACGCTTTTATATGCTTTTTTTTTTCTCCCTTTTTGTGTCAAGTGCCTTGCTATTTATAGGAGGCTCCTTGCACTAAAGTTTATCAAATCATGATCTGATAGTGGGCGTGATCCTTGAAGAGATTTTCTCCCCAAGTATCTCGGTTGACTTGTTTCTTCCAACTGCTGGCTGACTTGGTCTTCAAACGACCCAGTCATGCAGCTGTTTCTCTTAATTGGATCAACCCAATTAAACTGGGGCCTAAGAGACGAGTCTGGGCTTTGCATTTTTGAGCCTATGGGCCATTTTGGCTACCACGATAACTAAACTACATATTAATAGTACTAATGACGAAAGCTTTTTAAAAAATACATGGTTCCGAATTAATAGATATTATAAAAAAAAAAACTATATTTTAATAGAAAATATAATAAAATTTAATCAAAAACAAAAATCAACAATATGTAATACCTATATGATATACCAAAAATCTTTTACAAAAAATAATACATGATATATATATATATGTAATACCAAAATTCTTCTATCATCCAAAAGTTCTTGGTTGTAAGCCTAAAAAAAAAATTATTATTATCTAAAATAAAGTTAATTAATTAAAAATCTTGAGAGTTTGATTAAACTAGACCAAAAAAAAAAAAAAAAAAAATGCATGTGATTAAAACAAGCACAAATCCTACGGGATCTTATCTTTAAACCTAGTAACAGTTGAAGTTGCTATCAATATAATCATAACCAAGTCCATGTGAAGTCTCTCACACACCACACATGAAACTTCTTATTAAAAAATAATAATAATAAACAATGAAGAAGCATTATTATGGTCCATCACACGTGCTCGGTACACGTGATTGTACCTTTCATGATTCCACTTTTTTTTTTTCATTATGAATCTTTGACTATCTGACGTGGGCCCTTGATGGGCTCATGTGGGTCCACTAGCCAGGGAGTCTCAAAGCCCCTACCATGTGGCTTTTGTTCCCTTCAGACAGGAGTTTTTAAAAGATTAGAAAAGGTGAAAAAAAAAAAAAAAAAAAAACCTAAAAACATTTCTTTTTCGCAGAAAATCTCAAATGGGGTGGGCATAACCTTACGATTTGGCATTCCGCTCGTAATATATCACGTCGTATAAATACTGCAATTTTCATTCGATTATGTGAAATATTTATATGAATTTATATCCTCTCATAATATAATCTTTTTCTTTACCTTACCTAATCTCTTGACATATAAACATTACAATGAATGAGTGGTTAAGATATGATTGGTTTTTATAACAACTTTATCAACAATCAATCATAAGTTTTAAGAAGATCAGGAAAAACTTAGATTAGTAGAGGATCCAAATACAATTTATATCATAATTGGTTTTAAGTAACAATTGCATTGGAGAGATGGTGCGCCCATGCAACATAAGATTTTTCTACTCATGTTATGTATAGTTAGGGTCCCGTTTTAATGGTGAGGCATTGCTTTGTTTAATGTCTTTAAAAGGTCGCTTTGCCCTTTGGAAAGGGGAACAGAGAAATTTGGTAGACCCCTTTTCTGCTTGCACTATTTGTTTAACTTGTCTTTAATAATATATTTATTTTGACATAGTCTTTGATTAGTTGTTGATGTTGCTAAAAAGTGTTTTCACAATTCACATAATTAAAATTGTTTTTTTTTTTTTTTTCAAATAAATTATAATTATATTACACTTGATTTCCAATTAATTTTAAGATTTATTGAGAATTTTCCATTAAATTTTAAAATTTGATTGAATTGGTAGACCCCTTTTTTGCTTGCACTATTTGTTTAACTTGTCTTTAATAATATATTTATTTTGACATAGTCTTTGATTACGTTGTTGATGTTGCTAAAAAGTGTTTTCACATAATTAAAATTGTTTTTTTTTTTTTTTTATAAATAAATTATAATTATATTTCACTTGATTTCCAATTATTTTAAAGATTTATTGAGAATTTTCCATTAAATTTTAAAATTTGATTGAAAACATTTTTTTTAATTAAAGAAAAAGAAAATATAATCGGTGTTTTCTTAAAAGTTTCTCTTAGCAAAGTAGTTATACATTTTCCCATTCATTTTGTGATAGGGGTTCGAGTTTTACCTTTACCATTAAATCACAAAGTGTTGGGTGGTCCGTGCTTGTAATGATTGATCTCTTTTGATCTTGGCAAACCCTTGACTCAATTGGTGACAATTTTATTTCATTTTTTTTTAAAAAAAACCTTTATAAAAAGGAAAAATTTATAAATAATTGTTATCAAGAAAATGAGTTGGGACTTTTCGGACAACGGTTGACCATGGGGTACTGGTGCCTCGCAACAATAGGACCTGGTTTGAAGGGTAGGTACAAAGTTTCAGTTGTTTATTGAGGTTCTGGGCGAGGTTGGACCGATCGGACCAGGTGGTTCTAGTTTGGGGACTCTATCTATCCCAATAGGGTCGATATCTTTGGTAGGGGGAGATAATCAGGTTGGTTTTAGTTTTTCTAGTCAAGAGGAAACATGCATAAATAAACATAATGTGGTAACATGTTATTGTGTGAGAATATAGTAGGATCAATACATCATGCCCAATGGGCTTACAAAAGGGTTGGTCCCTTTATGAATCGAAGATTGGGAGAATTTGGTGTGAAATTTAGTAGAGAAGTAGCCAAGTAGGATTAATGCACTAGTAGTCATATTTCTTCATCCTGATGTCTAAGATTGTGAACCCTTTTCTATTCTTGAGTTAGGGTATTTATAAGGTGGTGGCAGGTGAGGGATTCTCCCAACAAGCGGGAATTCTCCATCGGATCCTCACTGTCCCTTCTAGAGGACTTGCTAGTGGCACATGCCTTGGAGGGTCATGATTATCCCACCTAAGCCCTATTACTGATTAGGCGTTTTAAGAAGGTCCGTATGGCGCTTTAGTGGCTCAACTTCCTCCTCTGATTGGTTGGTTCTTCTCACAGCTAGTGTGACACGTCGCTTTCATTATCCAGTGTGCTAGGGGACATCATCAATGCTTGTTGCACTGCACCTGTCAAGCGTCGCTTCCCATGTTTTCTCTTCTTAGCTTAGAAGCCTTCTGCATGTTGTTTGCCTGAAGCAATGCAGTTACCACCTTGGTGTATGAGGTAGTTGACCTTGGCTAGAGCTTAGGTGGAGGTGGATCTAGGCATTCATGGTGGAAGGTCAGATTGGACCTCACTCGTCAGATATCGTTCTTATTTCTGATGCTTATTGTTCGACCATTAATTGCTCAACCACCCGTTGTCCTTTTCTCTCTTTTCTTCTTCTTAGGGATGACTTTCTCTTAGGGCTTGCATCAGCCCTAATGTGGGCTCCAATATTCTCAAGGTGAGCCTTATGTTTCTAAAAGGTATTGTTAGGGCTTGTGTGGTGATCTGTTCGGGCAATGGAGCGGTTCTATCCTGCTTCTCTTTAAGGCATCTTCTTCCTCCTAGCAAGGACCTAGTCCTTGGATGGGGTGCACCTCTTAGGTAGGGTCGAACTAGGTTGCTTTGCTAGGTAGGACTTGATTCAGCGTTGTTCGGGCTCACTCTCTGGTGGGGATTTGATCATTATCAAATTTGGACTAGATCCATGGCTTGGACCTATCGTGCGGAGCGGGTCTGCGAGGTTCCTAGCTGTGAGAAAATCCTCCTTTAGAGAGATTGCCAAATTTATCATAAACAATAACCGTTATAGTTTTGTAAAAATGTTTTATCATCAAAAAAAGAGAGAAGGATTGCTGATGTTAAAGACGTTGACTGCAATGGAGGAGAGGACAATGTAATTCAGATGTTGACACGCTAAAACAACTACAGTTACTCCATCAATGTGAGAGAGAGAGAGAGAGAGAGAGAGAGAGAGAGAGATTCATCGACTGCAATGGAGGAAAGGGCAACATGATTCAGACTCCAACCACGCTAAAATGAAAAGCCATACGCATACACATAGACTTGTACATAGCTTCAAAGATGTATCAATGAAAAATATCGAAAATGTGTTGAATATTTATTTTTCCTAATTATTATTGACATATATATATATAATATTTTATATTGTTTCCTTTTATATTTAGACTTTAAATTTGAGTTGTTTCAAATTGCTTTATGTTTTCATTTTAATGTATAATCCTATGCCTATAAATAGGTTTCTATTGTAATATAATTACCATCACATTAATTAAATTATATTTTATTTATATTACATAGTATCAGGGCCTCATTTGATCTCATAAACAAACCCTCCATCGATAAAACCATTTGAGTTACTTGGAAAAAAAAAAAAAAAAAAAAATCATTTGAGTCAATGTTTGTTTTGTTAGACGACGACCCGTTTGTAAGTTTTTCTAATGGCTTCCATTAATCGGTCATTGAAACTTTGCATTGTTGACGGTTAAAAATTTATAACATTTTATTAAATAACTTTCTTATATTTATACAACAATTCCCACTAGACCACCCCCCACCTCTAATAGTAATAACAATAAATTGTCGTTAGTGGGTGTTGACCTTATGACCTCAAAGTTTAAATGTTATAAGCTTTTACCACTTAACTACAACATTTGATGTGTCAACAGTTGAACAATATTTATATATAAACTATATGTTTTTAGAAATTAAAAAAGAAAAGAAAAAAACCTTGTTCGAAGACCGGACCACCCCCTACCTCTAAAATGATTTATGAAATTGAACTTGAGACCTCAAAGTTTAAAAGTTGTAAGTTTTTACCACTTGACTACAACTTTTAATATGCCACCAATTGAACATATATATATAAACTTTATGAGTTAGAATTTTTTTAAAAAAAACCTTGTTAGAAAAATTTAAATTTATTCAATTAATCAAAATTCGAATTTATACGACATACATATATTTAAAAATATTTATTAAAACTTTTTATAAAATTACATTTTTTAAAATATATATAGTCGAGTTATTAGTCAATACTCTATAGTCACATTTGGTTACATAGTGGAATGGTAATCAGAATAAGAATGAGAATGCAAAGAAAAGGAAAACTAAGTATTTTGTTTGATTGAAACTTTAGAATTAGTCTCTGAATCAGTATTATTTTGTGTGGTTAACCGTTAACAACAGAATGGAATGAAGTTAACTGTATTTTGACCAAAATACTCCTTATTATGAATGTATAATAACATGATATATTATGGATAATAATAATAAAATATAAAAGTATATTATATATATATAATATATTATTATATATATAATACATATAATAATATAATATATATAAATATATATAATATATATAATAAATATAATATATATATAAATATTATTATATAATAAATATAATATATATATATATATATATATTATATATAACATATATATATAATAATATATAATATATAATATATATAATAATATAATATATAGTACGAAAGGAGCTAAGGGTATTTTTGTATTGGAGTTGGGGCATATGAGGGTATTTATGGAATATAAATTTTAGTTTGAAATGGAATGACTTTCCATTGTTTTTTGGATGGAATGTCCATTCCACCAAAATGGTGGTATCCCCATTTCTATGGAATCACCATTCTATTGCATTTTAACAAACCAAATGAATGAAATAGCTTTCTTTCCATTTCATCCAACCAAACATAGCTTATAGGAAACTCATGACATCAGTTATAATAAGCATGATTTGGAATATAACTCTCACTACATGAGAGATATTTCTCAATATGCATACATGAGAGATATTTCTCAATATGCATCTTACAATCTAATGAACAAATGTAAGACTCATATTACTAATTTATAAGGGTAATTGGATTATTAATGTGTTTCTTAGTATGAAATAAGAGGATGCAAAAATAAATAAACAATTTTTTTAAAATTATTTTTTTGAATTTTTTTAAAAGTAAATGATTTAAAAGTAAATTTATTAAATTTAAAATTTTACTTATCCAATATCGGTTTGCTCAAAAACCAATATTTTACTGTAAAATAAATCAATATCGAGATTTTGTTTGGTGTTGAAAATAGGAAGTAAAAGTTTTAAAAAATTATTAAAGATAAATAAAAAATTATATATTATGAATGTTTTATAATATAATATATATATATTATATTATATTATTATATTAAATAATATATATTAGATATTTATTAAATAATATATATTTATAATGTTTATATAATATATAATATAATATATATTATATTATATATTTATTAAATAATATATATTATATGTTTATATTATATAAATATATTGTTTAACAACGGAATGGAATTTAGTTAACTGTATTTTGACCAAAATACCCCTAATTATAAAACATTCATAATATATAATATAAAATACATATATATTACATATTATAATATATATAATATATATAATTTATAATATATATATATATATATTATACAATATATATAATAATATATTTATATAATATATATAATATATATAATATTTATAATTTATAATGTATATATATATTATATATATTATATTATAGGGGTGAAATCATAAAGAGCCAAAAAATTTATGGTCTTGTTGTTTTTAGCAACAATTTTATTTATTTTTATTGTTTTTGTCACTTTTGACCACTTTTGGACAACAATACCCCTAAATTTGAAATTTAAAAAAAGAAGAGAGAAAAGTAGTCAGTGGTGGTAAAAATGAGGAGAGAAGAGAGAGAAAAGGAGCTAGGGTTTTTACATCAGTAAAATCGATAAGAAACAAGAAAGAGAAAAGAGAGAAAGGAAGAGAAGTGATCGCCGTCACTGTGGCTCGCCATCGCTGTCGCTCGTCGTCACCTTACACCTCTATCGCCGTCGTTGCCATTCATCGTCACCTTGCATCTCTCTTGCAGTCGCTGCAGAGAGAGAAAGGAAGAGAAGAGATCACCGTCGCCTCGCATCGTCGCTGCCGCTGTCGCTGAATCCATAATTTTTGCTTGTTTCCAGGTTTTCTTTTTTTATTCTTTGTTTTCTTGACTTTATAATCTCTATTTAGGCATCAGATGTTAATCTTTGTCAAGTAAAAGAAATTATCAATCTTGACGCGAATTTAATGAGTATCTATTTGATTTTGAAGATAATTAAACGATCAAATTAATGAATGGAACGAAGCAGATTGTAGTGAATCGTGTGAACCCGGATTGGTTATGCTATTTTTTGGGTATTGTTTGATATATATCCCCTGCCATTTTAGTGGCTCTGGTTTTAGTACTATATCTATGCAATGATGGGGTTTTCTTTGATTAAATTTTCATGCATGAGTAGATTCAAGAGATGTTTGATCAGATTATCAATTCATTTATTTTATGATATTGTGTGTCTTATGTGATGATGAAGTTGTTTTGCTGCTGACATTTGAACCAGAATGCCGTGTCATGTTCATCAAATTGAATTCCAAAATGACAAACTCAAGAAAGGAAAGGGCATTGTATAATTTAAAGTTTTCTCCAAATTCCATGTGAAATTATTGTGTTTCAAGATAATGAAAATGAAGGGTTCCCTTGATAATGTGATTTTTTAATTGTTTTATTTATTTATTTATTATTTATTATTTTTTTAACATAGTACAATCCACTTCTTTGTTTGAGAAGCATTTTCAATTAATATCACCTAAATTTTGGAATAAGTTAGTGTCGTTGGTATTCATTCTTTGTAGTACCTGTATTTTTCTTTAGCATAGTGTTTAGGTAGAATTTTGATATGTAATGCATATTGTTAAATTACTTCTTGTGTAAATCCACCACTGTAGGTCGTCGAATCCGCTGCTGTAGTTCGTTGAATACGACATTTTAGGTCATCTACTTCGCCAAACCTCTCGCCAAATTAGCTGCTCTTGGTCGTCGACGCCGACACCATCGTCCTCGCTCATCGATCTTCTTCTGCTTGCAAGGGTTTAATTTGTTCAAAACTCTTATTTTTACATGAGAAATTTCCATTCTGACTTGTATTTGGGGAATTTTGATTTAGGGTTTGTGTTTGGGGATTTTTGATTAGGGGTTTATGTTAGGGATGTTTTGTGTTTATTGTGAGGCATTTTGTTTTAGCAGCTACTGTAATGGATTTTGTTTATTATGAGGCATTTTAATTGAGGAAGAACCGTTCTTTTTTTTCTTGCTGAAGCACAAACTCATTATGCATAGAGTTTGATAATTGAGGGTCTGACTCATACAACTAAGAATTTGTACTTGTTTTCTTCATCTGAATTGTTCAAGGTTTTAAAAAATTATTTTGATGCAATTAATTGTGGTGTGTGATGATCAAAACGTTTTTACAATATCAAAATCAAACACTATTTATCATGATTTGTTCTAAATTGAGTATAAAGTTGCTATGGAATTTCATTATGTTCACGCTGTAGAGAATGATGTTCATTATTGACACTTAAGCTTGCTGGAAATGCAATATCAACTAATTGTGTTGTGCATAAACTTGATTAATCGTGGATGTGAAATATATTCCAATGCAACATTTGAAAAGAAGCTATGCAATATCAACTGATTGTGTTGTGCACAAATTTAATTACAAAATTTGGAGCTTTGATAAGCCATTTGAGGCACTATTATTGTTAATGTTTTTTGAAGTTACATGCCAATCGAGTTACATGTTATTTAATTTCCAAGTTACATGCTAGTTGAGTTTTCAAGTTACATGCTAGTTGAGTTTTCAAGTTACATATCAGTTAAGATTCAAATTACATGTCATTTGATTTCCAAGAGTTACATGCCAGTTGAATTTTAAGTTACATGCCTTTTGATTAAGTTACATGCTCATTGAGTTTCAAGGTACATGTTATTTAATTTAAATGTTACATGCCAGTTGAGTTTTCAAGTTACATGTTATTTAATTTCCAAGTTACATGCCAGTTGATTTCCAAATTACATGTCATGTAACTTGAAAATCAATCGGCATGTAATTTGAAAATCAACCGGCATGTAATTGGATTCAACGTTATATTCAAGTTTTATTCCAAGTTACATGACAAGTCAATTCAAAGTTACATGCTAGTTATATTCGAAGTTACATGCCACGTGAATTTCAAGTTACTTGTTAGTAACATTGCAATTTACATTCTAATTGATTTCCAAATAACATGTCAGTTGAATTGCAATTTACATGCTAGTTATGTTGAAATTAACATGCTAGTTAATTTAGAAGTTACATGTCAGTAGTCAAGTTATATGTCAACAGGAAACTTTCATTAAACAACAGAAATATTACAAAAAGAAAAATCCTTATTGGCCAGCATCACTAACCAACTAACCAGACCAACTACAAATCTAGCTACAGATGTGTTACACTATTACAAGCTCTAGGAATATGAACAAGTTTTACATTGCAAAAGCTATGCAACAATAAAACAATATCATGTATAATATTCTCTATCACCATTTGAGGACCCAACTTTATTACACAAATTTACAACCCCCAAAGCATCTGATTCTATACACGAAGGAAGTTGCCCCAATCTGATAGCCATAGCAAACCCTTCGAAAATGGTCTTCGCTTATACTATATCTACCGAGACTACTCCCTGAAAAACCATAGCAGCTACCTCAACCACAATCCCATGCTCATGTATGAACACAATTACAGCACCGTACTTACTAGACCCTGCATCAACATTGAGTTTGTATAAAAGTTCATGGAAATGCTCTATCAGTCCTTCACCACATGCCTATGCTCTTTTTAAACACTGAACACTTTACCTGAGTCCCTGAATTCCTTAATCAATTTCCCTGCATGCTCCCAACAATTCACTTGATATGTGCAATCACCATCAAAAAGCAATTTATTCCTACCAAACCATATCAACCAAGCAGAAATTAAAAATCTCAATCTTTTTACATTTCCTCCATTTTCTCAACAAACAAACAAACACTTAATATAAGCAAAACAAAGACATAATTAATTATGTTGTAGTGCAATTCCCAAAATCAGAGGCAAAAACAGTGATTAATTGTTGCATTTTTTAAATATTGATTTCTAAATGCATTAAGAAACAGATTGTATACACCTTTTCTCTTGAACAAGACATGCAACAGTATACAAACTCATTATATGCACCACTGTTTCTTTCGTAAAATACATAAACAAAAATTAAAATTGTTCCATGGTGAAAATCCGTAATAATAATATATCATGGAAATAAGTTTTAAGGCAAATGAAATTCCTTGTAAATGAAAGACATATCGATGAATACAACCATAGATACTCTAACTTGCATTAGAAACAAACTGTATACACTAGTTTCCCTTGTAGTATGTTTACATGTATGGCATGAGAGCATTAGGAAACACATTAAATACTCAATTGTCTCATTCTCAAAAAACATAAACAAAAATCAAAATCAAAATTAAACTTATGCCAACTTGGTATAATCCAACTATTATATCAAGGTGGAGACTGAAATCTAGGACTCTGAATATTTGGCAAGCAAGGGAAGCCAATAAGCATTGTACCTGAAATTAGCAATAGATGTCAAATGATAATTTTCTTTCCAACTTTTGCCTTTTCTTATCCCTATGATTTAAACTTATCAATGATACAATCGGGGTCCTAGTTTTTAGCTACTTAGAATTAAATCCGAAACCATGAGAAACTTTTGCATGAAATGCTTTTTAAAAAAACAGGAAAGACGATCATGTGAGTTTTTCGTATGAAACATATTTCATGTATCAAAGATGCATCATACAAACAATAGATTCTACAGAGGTTAATACTGAAGTAAATGACTTTAGGGATTCTACGGTTTACTATTTAACACAACTGAATAACTTACAAATTATATAGTATTAATGACAAATTCAGGTAAAGACATAATAATCTTACAAATTAAATATAAATGACAAACTAAAGCAATGAGATGATAGATTGCAGAGTGTGGTTACCTATGGATAGCCTTTTGAAGGGAAGGGCCTTGATAGAGCCATTGGTTCCTATCAACAGTTGCAAGAAACTGAAGCTGTTGTTTTGCTGCAGCCACTAGCTCTACACTTATCTCAATCTTTTGAATCAAATCCAACACAAAAATATAATTTTTTTTTTAAAGAAAACCTATTTTTTTCTTAATGGTAATAGTGATTAATTATCGTATTTTGTAAGAAATTTGAAAATGGAAAACCTAATGGGGTGTTGCTATTTTAACACAGAACCAGTCGCAGCATTCAGCTTGAGTGGTCGCTCCAAGCGGCGTCATTGACAAGAGAAAACTGGCCAAGGTGAATGCGATTATGAAGCTATCCATGCCTTAATTGAATTAGTACCATAAAAGCCAAACATCGACAATAAATACATATATTTCACAATTAACCATCACCAGATAAAATCCCCAATAGGAGAATAACAACAACAACAACTTGGCAAATGAATTTAACTGTTTTTTTTTTTTTTTTTTGAACAACGATGATATTGTCAGGGAAAAAGCCAAAAGCCAAGCAGGAGAAAACAAAGCAAAGCACAAAGCCACAAACACAACAGGTCGGAACCTAAAAGAGCACCAACCCAACCACCCCAACAAAGCAACAACAACATAACAACTAAAGAAACCCCAGAAACGGAGCAACAACAAAACAAACAAAGCACCACAAAAACAAAAAAAAAAACATAGTAGAAAACAAACGAAAAGAATCAACTATCTCTCCAAATCCCTATTATTTGTAACCAAACAAATGTGGTTTCAAAATGGATGAACAATTCAATTCAATTTAAATCCAACACAATAATATAATTTTTTAAGAAAACCTATTTTTTTTCTTAATGATAATAGTGATTAATTGTTGTATTTTGTAAGAAATCACCTGAAAATCGAAAACCTATTGCGATGTTGCTATTTGAACACAGAACTGGTCGTAACGTTGACGGGCTTGAACGGTCGCTCCAAACGGCGTCATCGACGAGAGAAAAATGGCCAAGGCAAAGGCGCAGCGTTGACGGGCTCAAGAGGACTGTGGCTACAGTTGGCGGCGTTGCAAGGGGGCGGTAGCGATGGATGATAGTTGCCGAAGAGTGAGTTTTGATTTTGAAATTTTGAGAGAGAGAGAGAGAGAGATCTGATTTTGGCTGTGGAGAAGAATGAGGAAACTTTTGGGTATCAGCTATCAGATGAAGAGAGATTAAAAATTTTCGGTGGGAAATTTTAAGGCAAGTAAAACAAAATGGAGGGCAATTTTGGCAATTCAAGCATAAAGATAACAAAAATAATAAAAAATAAACTTGTGGCTAAAAACAATAAGTCAATAATTTTTTTAATCATTTCCTGTAATTTCCTCTATATTATATATAGTAATAATATAATATAATATAATATATAATATACAAAAATTGTCTTTCATGACAGTTTTTAACTGTCAAGAACTAAAAAATGTCAAGAAATTGTTATTCTTAACAGTTTTTCGAAACCGTCAAGAAATAACTGTCAATAAAAGTAGGTTTTTTTTTTTGTAGTGTAAGCACTTCAAAGGTAAATCACTTGTGCTTAATTTACATTGAAGAGACTTAGTTGCATACACACACACTTCTCATGCTAGCTATATATTTGTAAGTGCCTCATTTTATGATTTATTTCGTTGATAAAACCACAATGGGGTTCAACTATGTAAGGGTAGCTTAAGATTGAAGAAATCTCCTCAAATTCTAATAGACCTCATTGTGGACATCAAGAACTTCAAGGAAGGTAATTTACTTGTCTTGACTCTTTCTTGAAGAGATTAGTTGCACACACATACACACACACACACACGCACACACACACACACACACACACACACATCTCATGCATTTTAACATTTGTGTTTGTTTTACATCTCATGCATTTTAACATTTGTGTTTGTTTTGGTATGGTTGGTAAAATCTCATTGTATTTCAAAGAATTATATTTTTGAGATTTTTTATTTTTTACGAGTCCAATTGTGTGTGGTTTTGTCCCTAGATGAGTTCCGAGCGATTTAGAGACTTATCTATGTGTTTTGGATGAGGAAACCGGAATTCAATTCTAAGTTTAGAGTGGAAAGTTATGTAATCTTCCATATTTATGATTGAGTTCCGGTCTATATTCCGAAGACGAAATCGAATTCTGAGTTCCAAGGTCAAAACTGGACAGAAGAACACTCAGAACGGAAGCCGGCTTGGTGTGGCATGAAAGCCACACCAAGAGAGGGTTGGCGTGAGAGGTGCGCGCACCTCACGACCACCAAGTCCCTCGGCCACGCGAGCTCACGCCAACCTCACACTGTTTTTTATTTTATTTATTTATTTATTTCTATTTATATTTTTTATTTCATTTTTTTATTGGGTGTTTTGATTCCACATGCAACCTCTTGTTGTGCTGCACACATGCAATTAATATGGCACATCATTGGACCATTTAAGTTCTTCTCACGTGAGCTCACCACACATGATTACTCTCATTTGACTTTTTCCCCTAACATCCAAAAGCTGTGCATTTTGTTTGTTAAGGTGTATATATAAATATATATGTATGTATAAACGGTGCAGTTTTTGTGACCTAATATATATATTGTTTTTCTTCTTCACTTCGTCACTCACTTTTGATAGAGAAAAAAAAAAAAAAAATTTTTGAGACAAAATATCTTTCAAGAGAGAGACTCCCAAGATTCTATCTTTACTCATCCAAATCTAAAACCCATCATCTTCACACATCATCTAGCATGTTCTAGGTATGATTTGTAGTTAGAACATTATTTACATCTCTTCACATGTTCTTACTGTAAGGATTCCCATTATTGATTGGCTTATTTCGTGGACAAACCACATGTTGGGGTTTGAATTGTAAGGGTAGATTAGGTGATTGGAGACCAACATCGAAGGCCCTCGTCAAGACCTCAAGGTGACAAGCACTCCAAAGGTATATTTCTAGTGCTTAGTTTTCATTGAAGAGATCTAGAAGCACACACACACTTAGCATACTTGCATTTGTGTGCATACTATTCACATGTCACATTACACACTAGCACTTTGTTTGATTATATCTTGTTGTGTGTTTGTTTGTGTCTTGTAATTCGTTTCCCGAATATGTTCGGAAACGTCCGCGCTTGCATGATTATGTGCTTGGGTTTGCGCGAAGATCGCCTTCGGAGAATGCCCTTGGATTCTCCCTTGATTTCACCTTCAGTGGTGAAACGGCGGTTTGATCGGCGGCCTGACCGCCGAATGGAAACCGTCGTTTGATTCCAGAGATCTCTGGATTGGTTCTGCGGTTTGATCGGCGGCCTGGCCGCCGAATCGAAACCGCCGAATTAGACCTGATGCATTTATTAATTCTCGGGTTCTGTTCGGCGGTTTAATCGGCGGCCTAGCCGCCGAATGAAACCGTCGAATTAGATATTTTTAGGTCGGTTTCTTTTTGGGTTTTGATCGGCGGTTTCGATTGACCGTCGAATCTGGTCGCCGAATGATCCCCTGCTTCTCGGGTTTAATTCGGCGGTTACATTCTGCGGCCACGACCGCAGAATGAAACCGCCGATCGATGATTTCAAGGGCAATTTTGTCTTTTCACTTGCCCTGTTCTTGATATCTATAAATATCATACTTTCTCATTTCTTTAAGCTAGTTCTCTGATTCAAAAGAACCCTAAAGTTCAAAAAGAGAAACTTGAGAGAAAAACAATCAAGAACTCATTTTTATACACTCAAAACCATTCTCATATGCATCTAAATATCATCTAGCATTTTCTAGCATAGTTAGGATGCTTGCTTGCATGGGTTTTGCTCAACACACTTGCTTTGTTATGTTCTTCACTAATCTCATCTAAGCTTAGTGTTTTATTTATCAAAGAAATCTCTTATATTATTTGTATGCTCTTAGAATATATTCAAGATACAAAATAGAGATTGTTGTGTTGGCATGTTTTAGTGTTGTATTGTGATAGCAACATCTAGGTTATTTTATCTCTGATTTGCTAAGCTTTATGACATGTCATTTAGCTATTGACATCTAGGATTGCATTTATTGTTATCTAATCATTCTAGATAAGCATCTAATGTTACCTAGCTTTATTTGCTCATTGAATATCATTATATATTCACATAGGTTGTAATCTCTTCATTGAGAAGTAAGTCTTGCATGTAGCTTCCGGGATTAGGTTGCTTAGATTGCAAGCAATTGGACTAGGTTCACTTATACCGGGAGTAGGTTGTAATCGTTTAACACATTTAGTGGATTCGAGGTTCAAGTGTGGCACACTAAACAGCCTGTGGTTTTTCCCGTGAGGGTTTCCACGTAAATATCAAGTGTCTTTTATAATTCCGCACCATATTACACTTGTTATTGTTTTGACTAGTTTGGGGCATTTTCGTAAATTGACTAAACGCGAAAATTGGGTAAAATTGGTAAAATATATTCACCCCCCCTCTAGATTATTATTAGATCACACTGTGTTATTTGTTTCACTTACTTTATAAAATAACATTTTTATTATTTGACTAGTTTTAAGATTGCATCTTTATTACTTGACTAGTTTTAAGATTGCATTTTTATTGTGCATTGTGATTTGTTTGTGGTAGCTATTGCATATAGGACTTTGTTTGCACATATAGCTAATTTGTTGCATGTCATATAGTTACTTGATATCTAGGAATGTCTTTAACATGTTCATCAGTGCTTAGATAAGCTTAAATGTTTGACCTTGCATTTATAAACTTTGAATATTGCACATATTCACTTTAGGTTGTTTATCTCTTCTCTTTGAGAGTCAAGTATTGTATTTACCATTTGGTAGTTTGCAAGCGAGGAAATATGTTAACTTTTAAAGACTTGCGGGTAGTCGTGGTGGGTTAGTGACCGTAGGGTTTGACATAGTCAACCTAAGTTGTAAACACCATTGGAATTAGTGGATTCGAGGTTCGTGTGTGGCGCACATAACAGCCCGTGGTTTTTCCTTGTTAAAGGTTTCCATGTAAAAAAAAGTGTCTTTTATATTCCACATTTTTACACTTGATTTTATTCTGTGACTAGTTTGGGGTATTTTCGTAAAAATTGACTAATCACGAAAATTGGGTAATTATCAATTAAAATCTATTCACCCCCCCTTTAGATTATTTTAGACTCGTTATATATATATATATTCAGTATTCATTGCTCTTGTGTGCATTCTCTTCCCTTTTCACACTTGCACATCTTGCATATATATACTAAGTGTGAATTGATCATTTGAACAGAGAAGTTTTCTCTTTACCACTACTTGTACCGTGCCTGGTACACTTCCAAGGGCAGCAGTCTAAGCCAGGTTCAAAACCTAATGCTTTTACGCCTTGCATACCGCTGTTGAGACATGTGCCTCTAGGGCGATCTCCACAGCGGCAAACTACAGAGCCTACACGCTCTGCGTACCGCAGCGAAGACACTTGCCCGTACCGCGGTTAGCACAATGGTTGAGTCAGCCAAGTGTTTTAAAAAATGGCTAAAACGGTAGAGCTTTGTGTTGACCTCATATATAAGTGCCACTTTTTCTCTAGGTCAGTTTACAAGAGTTCAAAATCTTATTTTTAACTTATAACTTTTTCTAAGAGAAAAAATCATCCAAGAACTCACATTTGATCACTCAAAACCATTTCCATGTGCATCAAACTTCATCTAGCATCATCTAGCTTCATCTAGGATGCTTTCTTGCATGGGTTTTCTTCAACACATGTAACTTGGTAAGTTGAACACTATTTTAATTCATTTTTGTGTTATTCCTTAGCAAGAAATCTCATTTATTACTTGTATTCATCTAGATTAGATTTTAAATACAAGATTGAGATATTTGTGTTGATTGATCGAGTGTTGTATTGTGATAGCTATTGCCTAGGATTACTTTATTTAAGATAGCTAAGTTGTATGCCATGTTATATAGCAATATTGATATCTAGGATTGATTATTGATATATTTAATCTCTAGATAAGCATTTAGTATAACCTAGCATTACTTGCATTTTGAATATCATGATATTCACTTAGGTTGTTGATATCTTCAGTGAGAATTAAGTCTTGTGGCTAAGATTGTTTAGTGCGTAAGCAAGTAGGTCTAGAATCGCTATTAAAGGCCTCTTGGGTAGTAGTGGTGGGTTAGTGACTGTGTAGGGTTTGACGGTGGTCAGCCTAGGCTGTAAACATCATTACAAGTAGTGGATTTGAGGACCATGTGTGGCTAGCATAGTAGCCAGTGAGTTTTTCTCTATTGAGGTTTCTCACATAAATCAATCAACTTGTAATTTATTGTTTTCTGCACTTAGATTAAGTTGATTGTATTTATGACTACATTGGGGTTTTTATTGAATATTGACTAATCAAGAAAAATCGGTAATTAACTTGATTAAAATCTATTCACCCCCCTCTAGATATATTTAGACACACCATCATATTTATTTCATTTGTTAATCGATTAATTACCAAATTTTCGATTAATCAATATTAAAACACATAAAACAACACAAACAACAAAATCAAGTAAATTGAGGAAATTAAATAGACACTTGATTTTTACGTGGGAAATCCTCAATACGGAAAACCCACAGGACTAGCCTCGCTAGCCACTTAGTCAAAGAAAGTCCTGTAGGGAAAAATACGTGCACGCAGCGGAAGCGAGACTAAAAGAGAGTTTAGTATATTTTAAAAATTTTTCCATATTGAACCTTTACCATTTAATTAATAACATATATACGAAAAGATGAAATACCTTTGTCGCGTGATCCGATTGACTAACGTTGATGGTAATCTGCAAGATCTTCCAAAATCGATCATGAATGTGAATCACCTAGGAGCGTGGTCTCCCTTCTTTGAATTGTGAACAATGGACAACAAAAACTTTTATGATTCTGTTAGTCACTACAATCTCCAAAAGGTTGCTAAGAATGTTCCGTTCACTTTTGAATTCACAATCGTAAGATTGAAATTCACGTGAACCTAATTCGAAAATGTGTACAAGATCTCTTGATGTTAAGATCACTAGTACACTATCGAAGTAAGAACAATTCTTGTCTCACACCCCTCTTGGCCGAAAATACTCACTAGTCTTAGAGTAAGATTTTTATTTTTCACTTTAGCAAAAGAAAATAAATTCTTCAAAGGCAAAAATTAGGTCTGGCCGAAAATCATCCCTAGTGTTATATAGGGACCGAATTTTTGCCCTAATTTTATTTAGGGTGGCCGAAATTTTGCCCTAGTTTATTTAGGGTGGCCGAATTCTTACCTTGTCCAACAAGGTGATCACCAAAGTCCTTTTCCAAATAGGATTTGTGTTTTCACAAAAGACTTCTTAGAATTCAAACCATAATCTAACTCTTTAGTGTATTTGTGACTATATAAAAGACTTCCTAATTTGACTAAACAAATAAAGTCTTTTATATTTAATATAATACTAATAGTAGTATACTACTAGGAAACATATTTCCTAATAAGAAAAGGATTTGATTTTTAATTAAATAATTAATTAACATATTAATTAATTTCCATTTAATTAAATAATAAAATAAAACAATATAATGGGCTAAAAAATAGCCATTGCAGCCCATGACTATAACTTGGGCCTACATATTGTTTTCTTATTTTATTTAATCCATTTGGACTTTAATAAAAAGCCCACATGTGAACTAGACCCATTCTTACTAAAAGAAAAAAGCCCACATGTCTTTCATTAATATATTAATATAATTAAACAGCCCATTAAATAAATAATGTGCAAATTATATTCTTAGTATATTAAATACAATTCTAAATGGACCCACAAATAGTCCGGTAGAATATATCAAGTGATTCATGCAAGTCCGTGTGGATTGGGTATCTTGGCGGGCCTATCTAAATTTAAGCTTCAATAGATATAACCCAATCACAATCAACAAATGATTCACTTAAGTTTTAATCTATTAATTTTAGTTCATTATGTTAGGTTTTTGGTTGTTGTTGGCATATATTCCATACCAAAACGTGTTTATCTTGTAATGTTTATTTGGTCATATTGATGATGATACAAAGTTTCGAAGAAAGATTTGACTACGGTACATGCAAGATGATGGCTTGATAAGGGGAAGTAGCTTCATTGCTCATCAAAGGTATAATTGACCTCATTCCTCTTACAAGGCCTAGGCACACACACACAAATCATTCATTAGTTTCCCTGCATCATTGTGCATCATTTATATAACACATTCACATGATTTTGTATGCTCATGCATTGAACTCAAATGCTCATACATTTTAGAGTTGCATGTTCTAGGACTATGTCTAGGAAATGGCATTCATATGTGAACTTGTGTTTGTATGTTTGTGTTTCTTGTGTTTTGGACTTGAAAATGGTCTTATTTGATTCCTTATTGAGTCCCGGTCATTTCGGTTACTCATACGTTAAGTTTCGAGTCCAAACGATGTAGCTACGCTACTTTTCGTTCTCATTCGTTGAGTTGTGTTCGTCGTCATTTTCTGAGATGAATTCTCAACCTTTTGTCAAAGTTTCATAGTCTTCGTCATGCGTGAGGGAGTCACGGTTTGTAATCCAAAAACGGATTCGAATTCGGAGTTCGGATGCCCGAATACGGCTGAAGAACGCGAGAGGTGCGTGAAGGAGGTTGCTCGGCCAAAAGGCCAAGCTAGATGGCCACATGTGGACCACGTGTGCCACACAGCCAGAGCTCCTCTCTGGCCACGTGTGGCACACGCTGACCACATGTGGAGGTGGCTGAAAGGTCATTTTGTTTTGGACAATTTTGCCCTTCTTCCCATTCTTTTTAAATCTCTCCAATTCCCTCCATTTGTTTCTAAGAAGAAAAATTGTGAAATCCCGTTTATGATTTTCTCCCAAATTTTCTCAACTTCCAAACACCATAACTTTCTCATACGGAGTCGGAATTGAGTGATTCAAGTTGGAGATTGTTTGTATTCAAGTCCTCTACCTTTTCCAATTGGTCTTGCAGCTGTTTGATTGATTTTCTGAGAGATCCTCACAGAAAACCGAACCAGCTCGTGTAATTAAGGTAGAGTTCATAACTTTGTGATTTCATCTTTTTAAACCTTCAATTTGCTTGGGGTTTCTTCTTCTATATGTATATGTATGTTTAGTGAATGCTATTGAGAAAGGTAGCTTCATAATCAATCTAATTGAATAGTCTAATTAGAGACACATGTCGACTAGAATCTTTGATTCTTTGTTTTTAACATGATTGGGAGTTGTATTGTGATTAGATTGATATCTAGGATTGTTTGAGACTTGATTGATCAAGTTTATGATTAATAATCCTTTCTATGTGACTTTGATCCATGATTGATGAAATCTAGGATTAGAGCCTTTATATGTATTTTTAGAGATATTTTAGGATTGATTTGTTTTCAACATATCTCCTATCTCTAAATCTTTGGCTAGAATACTTGTTGAATACATTTTGTGATTCTAGCATTTTTATGTATGTTTATAACATCTTGAACTTGTGCCTCATGTATATGAATTATTCAAGTGTTATTTGTATGAATGAATCTAGTAGTTTTTATGTGTTAATTGTATTCACATGCTCTAGGTTTTCATTCATGTTTTTGCATCTAGTTTTCTATTGCTTGTGTTTTCACATCTCTAGATCTAGTTGTTCCATGGAATGTATTGATCACATGTTCTATGTTGTTTTTGTTAGGATTATGCTCAATAGCAAGAGTGTAATATTGTAATTAACAATCTTTTTCATATTAATAAAGTGATTTCTGGTTTAAACCAATCTTATAGCATTTATAGTTTAATAATTGTCAAAGTAAATAATCATAAGGTCTAAAGACTATGAGAAAAGAAGAATTGTTCGTACATCTGGAAATGTATGTGGTAGACACAATTCTTTAGTTAGTCTTGAATATTGTTCACAACTTAAGTTAAAGGTTGGGCACCTTTATCTTGTTAAAGTTGTAGAATTCTTTTGCTAGCATTTGAGTGGGATCAAATGAGATATGATGAGTCTAAAATCATCGGAGTGTCTTCGAGCAGAAGAATCTAGTGCACTGGGTGCATTGAACAGGATCATAATGAAATACTTTATCTATAACCGTCAGTAGATAAAAGTAATTTCATTATCAGGACAATCGGAGAGTCTATCTTAATCCTGAGATAAATGATGGACTTATGGTTGCAAGTGATATCATTTGAGCTATCAATGAGTACAATTATATCGCATAGTCTATCCTCGATAGTTTGGTGATATTCATTTGTTAATCGATAGAGGACTTCATTTATAGATATGGACATCGTGGCTCCATTTATTGAATGAGAGTATAATATCATCATATGGATGTTTTGAGGTAATTGGATATTAAATCTCAATGCTGAGTTTTCGATAGTGTCTATTGAAAACATGGCTTCTGGACAAGTCAAAATATCCAAGTTCAAAACGTGGTCATATGAGTAAATATGGTAACTTGGAGAGTTATAGGCGGTCTATGAACTCTTGGCGATTACTGATATTAATCACGAGGATACACTATCTTCAATATGATTGTCTAGGGTATGAATGAGGAAACATCTTCCTTTTCTATCTTTATTTAAGAGTTCAATTTTAGCTCTTTAGTGGAATGAGTTAAAATTAATGGATCGGACCTAAGTGAATCATTTGTTGATTGTGATTAGGTTATGTCTATTGAAGCTTAAATTTAGATAGCCCGCCAAGATCCTCAATCCACACGGACTTGCATGGATCACTTGATATATTCTACCGGACCAATTTAGGGTCCATCTAGAATTGCATTTAATATATTAAGAATATAATTTGCACATTATTTATGTAATGGGCTGCTCAATTATATTTATATATTAATTGATGACATGTGGGCTTGTTTCTTTTAGTAAGAATGAGTCTAGTTCACATGTGGGCTTTTTATTTAAAGTCCTATGGATTAAATGAAATAAGAAAATAATATTTGGCCCAATATTTTTAATATGGGGCGGCAAGTTGACTAATTAACCTTAAATATTATTTTGTTTTCATTGTTTAATTAAATAAGAATTAATTAATTTATTAATTAATTGTTTAATTAAGAAACAAATCTTTTCTGATTAGGAAATATGATTCCTATTGGTATACTATTGGTAGTAGTATACTTAAATTAAAAGACTTGTTTGACAAGGAAATAAATAATTAATTTTATTTATTTAATCAAATAAGAAGTCTTTTTATTTTAGTCAAATAAGGAATAAAAGATTTATGAGTTTGATTAGGGTTTGAACTCTTAAAACTAGAAGTGAATTAGGGTGCAACTAAAACTCCTATATTTTTGGAGTAAAAATTGCGGCAACCCTAGTCTTTTTGGTAGAGAGAATTCGGCCACCCTTAAAAGAAAGAGAGAGAATTCGGCCAACTAAAGGTTTTTTGGTGCAGAAATTTTATTTTTTTCTTCTTCTTCTCAACTCATAGATAGAGAGCTATTATTCTACTAAAAACAAAAAGGAACATAGATTATTCTTTGATGGTATATTGTTTGCTTATTCATCAATAAGCTTGTGTATACTACATCGATCAAGGTTCACGCGAGTTTCGATCATAAGATTGAGAACTCAAAAGTGACCGGAATAATCTTAGGTTTCTTTAGATTGTTTTTGGGACTAACGAATCAAGAAAAGTTTGTTTTATCCAATCACAGGCTTGCAATTCAAAGAAGAGGGAGACCACGCTCCTAGGTGATCCACGTTCGTGCTAGGATTGAAGATCTTGCGGATTACCATCGACGTAAGTCAATCGGATCACGCGACAAGAGGTATTCATCTTTTGTTCTTAATTATATATCTTTAATTAATCAAAAGGGTTTAAGGTTCATAAAAAGGAAAAATTTTTAAAAGCTACTAAACTATTTTTTTAGTCTTGCTTACGCTGCGTGTACTTTTACGGTGTATTTTTCCCTACAGTTTTGATTGATTGCATCACTTGCATTCACATGATCACACTAGGAAGTCCTTGTAAAAGGCATGAAGTCTTGGCTAGAGTTGGGATGACTCAGATAGCCAAGCAAGAAGTCTTGCCTAGAGTCTTGAGGACTTGGATAGGTAAGCAAGAAGTCTTGTCTAGAGTCGGGAGGTCTTGGATAGACAAGCAAGAAGTCATGGCTAGAGTCGGGAGGACTTGGATAGTCATGCATGAGAGGCTTTCTAGAGGCACGTGTGCCTTATATAGAGAGTTGGCTTATATATTGGTAGGCCCGGGTGTTTGGTTAGACATAGAGTCCAATAGAGCGGGGTACATGGGATGTGTATGCACTCTTAAGGAATTTCTAATCTTCCAACGATGTTGGTTTTGGTATAAGTTCCAATATGTGGTGGTTTACATCATTGAGGGATTTTGTATCTTCCAATAGGGATTGGGTAAACATAGACTCCACATGGATTGGTGATCTAGGATTGGTCATTTTGTGGAATTTCTAATTTACTTTCCAAATATATATAAGTACCCAATGGTTGTAATTCAACCAGTGGATGTTTCCTCCTTGGAGGTTTTACCACGTTAAAAAATCCCTTATGTTAATTCTTTCTATCTCTTTCTTTTATATTTGTTTTAGTGTATGTTTTTATCTTGTTATACAATCTTCACTTGTGATGTTTTTTTGGATACAAGATTTTTGTAAAGTGTGATTTGTAAATATATTCTTTTGATCATATTTGTAATTACAATTCTTTTGTATATTGTTTAGAATTTTATGTATAGCAAGATTTGTATATACTTGTAATGATTGAACATATATTGATATACAAGTATTCTTGTTAATTGTTTTTGTATTTTCTTTATACCTCATACAACTTATTGATACTTAGACAATGTATGAATGATCACATGATAACTTGTCTTAGTATGATTCCGTGATGTTTATGTTGTATGTAAGGCTACCTTGAGGGACTAACATAAGTTTGTTCAAGGGATTGAAATTAGGCGAAAAACCTATTCACCCCCCCCTTTAGGTACATCTTAAGCAATTTAACCTTATTTGTATACTTTCACATTCCACTAAAGAACTAAAATTGCACTCTTAAATAAATATGGAATAAGTCAACGATTCTCATTCATACCCTAGACAATCATATAAGAGATAGTGAATCCTCGTGAAGAATATCAGTAATCGCCAAGAGCTCATAGACCGCCTATAGCTCTCCAAGTTACCATATTTACTCATATGACCACACTTTGAACTTGGATATATATTATGACTTGTCCAGAAGTCATCTTTCAATAGACACTATTGAAAACTCAACGTTAAGATTTAATATCCAAAACCACAAAGCATCCATATGATGATATTCTACTCACATTTAATAAATGGAGTCATGATGTCCATGTCTATAAATGAAGTCATCTATCGATTAACAAATGAATACCACCAAACTATCGAGGATAGATTATGCTATATAATCGTACTCATTGATAGCTCAAATGATAACACTTACAACCATAAGTCCATCATTTATCTCTGGATTAAGATCGACTCTCCGATTGTCCTGATAATGAAAAGACTTTTATCTATTGACGGTTCTAGAAAAAAGTATTTCGTTGTGATCCAGTTTAATGCACCCAGTGCACTAGATTCTTTTACTCGAAGACCCATCGATGATTTTAGACTCATCACAACACATTTGATCCCACTCAAATGCTAGTAAAAGAATTCTACAACTTTAACAAGATAAAGGTGCCCAACCTTTAACTTAAGTTGTGAACGTTATGCAAGACTAACTAAAGAATTGTGTCTACCTCATACATATCCAGATGTACGAACAATTTTTCTTTTCGCATAGTCTTTTGACCTTATGATTATTTACTTTGACAATTATAATAATAAATGCTATATAAGATTTTGTTAACAAACAGAAATCACTTTATTAATATGAAAAGATTGTCAAGTACAACATTACACTCTTACTATTGAGCATAATCCTAACAATATCCCACTTGCTCTATAGCAAATGTGTCATATTTCTCATTCCCATGTTCTCTAGGTGCCCATCAAAACTCTTCTATGGTAAAGCCTTTGTGAAGGGATCCGCTAGATTTTCTGCTGACGCGATTTTGGTAATCGTCACGTCACCCCTATGCACAATCTCTCTAAGAAGATGATACTTCCTTTCAATGTGTTTCTCTCTCTTATGACTTCTTGGTTCTTTCGAATTAGCCACTGCTCCAGTGTTGTCACAGTAGATAGTGATCTGCTTATTCGCACTAGGAACCACTTCTAAGTCAATTAAGAATTGGCGGAGCCAAACAGCCTCTTTGGCAGCTTCGCATGCAGCAACATACTCAGCTTCCATGGTGGAGTTAGCAATACATGATTGCTTGATACTCCTCCATATGACTGCTCCTTATCCAAGAGTAAACACAAATCCTGACGTGGATTTTCTAGGGTTAGAATCTGACTGGAAATCAGAATATGTATACCCTACTGGAATCAAATCCCCTCCAGAGTATACAAGCATATTGTCTCTCGTTCTCCTAAGATACTTGAAAATATGATTGACTGCCGTCCAGTGGTCAGGTCCAGGTTTCGATTGAAACCTGCTAACTATGCCAATAGCAAAACAAATATCTGGTCTAGTACAGAGCATCGCATACATGAGACTTCCAACTACCGAGGCATATGAAACCCTACTCATGAATTGCTCTTCATGCTCATTCTTAGGAACTTGTTCCTTAGAAAGTTTGATTCCTTGCCTAAAAGGTAACATACCTTTCTTGGAATCTTGCATGGAAAACCTAGATAAGATTTTATCTATGTATGAAGCTTGGGATAGTGCAATCGTTCTATTGTTTCTATCCCTTATTACTTGGATACCAAGAATATTACTTGCTTCTCCTAAGTCTTTCATATCAAATTGTTTTGCTAACCATTCTTTTACTGATGTCAATACACCTACATTGTTTCCGATGAGTAGTATATCATCAACATAAAGAATTAGGAAAACTAACTTGTCGCCTTTGATCCTTTTGTATACACAAGGTTCATCAAGGTTCTGAACAAATCCAAAACCTTTCACAGCTTGATCGAACCTTATGTTCTAGGATCTGGATGTTTGCTTTAATCCATATATGGATTTTTTGCAATTTGCATACCTTTTCCACTTGGCCTTTTTCAATTAATCCTTCTGGTTGCATCATATAGATGCTTTCATCAAGACTTCCGTTAAGGAAAGCTGTCTTGACGTCCATTTGCCAAATCTCTAAATCTAAAGATGCCGCAATGGATAAGAGTATCCTAATGGATTTAAGCATGGCCACAGGAGAGAAGGTTTCCTCGTAATCGATACCTTCTTTCTGTGTGTAACCTTTAGCTGCTAATCTAGCTTTAAAGGTTTATACCTTTCCATCCATACCTCTTGTCCTCTTGTATACCCACTTGCACCTAATGAGTTTTATCCCTTTAGGCAAGTCTACAAGGGACCAGACTTTGTTATTGAACATGGACTCAATCTCAGATTGCATTGCCTTTTGCCAATGGCGACAATCAACATCCTCTATTGCTTCCTTATATGTTTAGGGATCATCGTCGTCCGAGAGATTCTCCACTGATTCTCCCATACCAATGTATATCTCAGGTTGTCTTATAACCCTCCCACTACGACGAGGAATGGTAGGTTGTTGATATTGTGATGGTACAGAACTTACAATTGGGCTAGGTTGTGAAACCTCTTATGGAATTGTATCTTCTGACATCTCATTCAGAACAATTCTACTTTTAGGTATAAACTCATTCATATAGTCCTTTTCCAGAAATTTAGCATTTTTCGAAACAAATACTTTAAGATCTGAAGGACTATAGAAATAACACCCTTTAGTTCCTTTTGGATACCCCACAAATATGCATGTTTTTGTACGGGACTCCATCTTTTCTGTCTTTCCTTTTAACACATGCGTAGGACAACCAAATATCTTTAGGTGTTGTAAACTAGGCTTTCGCCCAGTCCACAACTCATGCGGTGTTCGAGGAACCGACTTCGATGGTACATCGTTTAGAATGTACATTGCAGTTTGTAGAGCATATCCCCAAAAAGAAACAGGGAGCGTTGAATAACTCAGCATTGACCTAACCATAATCAAAAGAGTTCTATTTCTTCTTTCTGCCACCCCATTCTGTTGAGGTGTACCTGGTAAAGAAAACTGAGAAATGATTCCATTATTAATAAGATATTGCTGAAACTCACCAGATAGATATTCTCCACCATAATCAGATCTCAAGATTTTTATGTGTTTCTCTAGCTGATTCTCCACTTCAGCTTTGAATGCTTTGAACATGTCAAAAGCATCTGACTTGTGTCTGATGAGATACATGATCAAACCAAAATTGGTATGATTTTGGCCCTCATTTCCTTCTCCTTTTGCCTGATTCTTGGGCATTATCCAGTGATTTAATGGTGTAAAATCAAGTGTTTCAGGTTTTATTAGGTTTCAAGAGCATTTGGGATGAAGATGAGGACTTGGGTGCAAAAAGGCTCACAAATGGGAAGAAACAGGGCATTTTCGCCACTTAGACATAAGGAGTTCGCCACATGGGCGCCATGGCGACAGAGGATTCTTCAAGTCATCAGAAGGTCGCCATTTGGTCGCCACTTGAGCGCTATGGCGACAGAGGAAATTGCAAAGCATCTCATGGTCGCCATTTGAGGTCGCCATGGCGACCTACACTTGCAAATGGCGACCACATAGGAATTCCAACGTAGGAATTCCAAAGTGGGAAGGGTCGCCACTTGGTCGCCATTTGGTCGCCATGGCGACAGAAGAACCAATGAGAGGTCGCCATTTGAGGTCGCCATGGCGACCTACACTTGCAAATGGCGACCACATAGGAATTCCAACGTAGGAATTCCAAAGTGCGAAGGGTCGCCACTTGGTCGCCATTTGGTCGCCATGGCGACAGAAGAACCAATGAGAGGTCGCCATTTGAGGTCGCCATGGCGACCTAGAAGGACAAGTGGCGACCACGTTGGAATTCTAGCGTAGGAATTCCAGTGTTGGCATTCAGGAGGGGTATTCTTGTCATTTCATACCCATTTCATACCCTAGCTTTTCACACCTATAAATACATCACTATTTTTCCTCTTTTAAAAAAAACTCTTGACCACCAAGAAACCTCCATTCTCCACCATTCCTTTTCTCTCCATTTTCTCTCCTACCTAAACTTAACATCTAGATTACCTCCCTTAAACATTCCTTTTCTTCCCATCTTCTCCACAAATCTCCTTAGTCACTTCCCATTTGACTCCACCTATCTAGACACATCCTCATCATCCACTCTTTACACAAGGAGCATCAAAGGCAAGGAAAGGATCAAGCTTACAAAAGGAGGCCCATGGGTGATTTCCTAATCTTTTACTTGCCTTCCCTTTGATTGTAATATGTGTAATTAAATCCCCTTTCTAGGGTTTTGTTGTGAGAATATTTGGATTGGGATTTGCTTAAGCTTTAATATATTTTAATTTCTATTTGTGTTCTATTCATTTTATAATTAGATTATTTGCATTATATAATTGACATGTATACCCACTAGTTGATTATAATCTTGCTTAGGATAATTTGTTATATAATCTTGATTGGATTGACAACCTTGATGGATTGAGAACATAGTGAATAGGATAGATTGTCGGAGGGTATATCAACCACGATAATCTAAGCCGTTAATTGTAACAAACCGATCCCGCCGTGACCCCCTTTCCTTAATCGGTTAGGCATTGCGGTGGGAAGTTGTTTAAGGTTCATAATAATGGCCTAAACACATTTTAGAAATCAATTGGTTAACATCTATGAGATTCGTTCATTAAGGTAGCTTGATAAGCATTTCCCGTAATTCATTTGTGATCCCATTAATTCCCTAGCTATTCTCTTAATTGTTAATTCCATTTATCTTATCTAGATTTGTTAAGTACTCTTTTATTAGTTTATTAGGTTTATTTTTCATGTATGTTTGATGGCTTGACAACCCATTCACTCATCCATTTATCTATGATTTATTTTATTGTTTATAGATTAGCTAATTAATTCAACATATTACTCTAATTCCCTGTGGAACGAACTCTAAGCTTACCACATTACTCATTTTCAAAACTTAAAATATATTGCGTAAAGATTCATTTGATAACATTCTTTTGGTAATTCGCAATTTGGTAACGACACAAAAAGCGAGTCATCAAAATTGGCGCCGCTGCCGGGGAATTAAAGCGGTTGTTGAATCAATTAACTTTTCTTTATTTAGGTTTTATTAATTTTTAGTCTTTTAGTTGTTTTTAGTCTTTTAGTTTCTTTTTACTTCTTTGGTAGTTTTTGTTTTTTTTTGTTTCAGGATTCTATGGATTTCTTCATGCAAAATCAAGGGCCTAGCTACGAGACTCATGGGAATGACCTCAATGCGGATTGGTGGATGAACCAAGATTCCTTCTCATCATGCCAATCAAATGCCATAGATGATGAGAGGAAACATTTCATGGAGGATCACTTTCGGGAGATTGAGAGCATCTATGCTTCTCAACGAAAGACCATGGAGTTATTCCAATCCGCACAACGAGCACATGAAGAGAGGATGTCCAACCATGTGATCCCTAGTTGGCCGGATCAATCACTAGAATCGGGTTATCCCAAGCAAGGGAGGACGAGGAGCCGTGTGCACACTCTTGTGCAAGTATTTGAGAATGGTGCGGAAATCGAGGACGAACCGCCTAGGAACCAAGAGCGAAGCACGAAGTTAGAGGAAAAATTGTCTTTGCTTCAAGAGAGATTGGTGAAAACCTCCCAAGGGAAGGAAGAGTTGGAAAGAAAAATACAACTCATGGTAAAGGAGTTGGAAGAAAAGGAGGCCTTGGGGAAGGTGAAGATTGAAGAGCTTGAAGGGAAAAATGAGAAGCTCACTCTTGAAGTAAACATGCTCAAAGAAGAAAATGCTACCTATCGGAGGAAGGTAGGAGAAGTCTCCAACAAGAACAAGGAGTTGGAAATACAAGTTGGGAGACTTGAAGTTGAGAGGAATTCCACATTAAAGGAATTCGAAGACCTTGCAAGGCTATTTGAAGAATTCGAAGAGGAGTGTGCAAGGAAGACTAGGAAGATGCTTATGGAAGTGGAACGGAAGGAAAAAGCTTTGGAAGAAACGAAGGAGGCACTTGGTAGGAAGGATGAATCCCTCGAGATAGCAAAAGTAAAGGAGTGTGACTACATTGTCTATGTAGACAAGGTGGAAAAAGAGGTCAAGGCACTACAAATGAAGCAACATCAAAGGCCACATAGTCACCAACCAAGAGGGAGTTTTCTTAACCATCCTCCTATTTGCTATTTTTGTTTTCAAAAAGGGCACTTCAAAGCTCATTGTTTTAAATTCCATAAGCATGAAAAATTGAAAAAGTCTAGGAATAGGAAGAGTCCACCTAGAGTCAAGCAAATTTGAGTAAGAAAAGACTTGGTTGAACAAGTTAGACCCAAAAGAAAAGAAAAGGGGAAATCAACTCAACTTGTTTGGGTTGTGAAAAAGAACATATTTCCAAACTTGATAAAACCTCCTTTAGTTGATGACACCCCTAGCACATGTACTTGATTTTGAAAATTCTTTTTTGTACATTTTATTTTTTATGCTTTATTTGTTTAGTTTATTTCTTTTAAATAAATGGTGTTCCAAACTCTTGTTGGCAATTGCTTATATTGGTTATATTTTGCCGGAACTTTCTAATATGTTTTGTGAGTGTATAGATTTTTCTATTGCTTCTTGAGGAAGCAAGTGAGTGTTGCTTGTGCGGCAAGGCAAGGTTCTTTATCTCTTGGGAAGAAACAAAGACAACTTGTAAGTCTTGGAGGGATGAGCAAGCCAAGAGTGCTCATAAAAAGGGCGAGGACTTTATCCTAAGGAAGCAACATTGTGGGAGTTCGATGTGCGGGAGCACCATGCCACGTCTTGCCTAGACGTTAAATCTTGCGCTTGGTGGGAGGCAACCCACTTAGGTACATTTCTTTTCTAGTTAAATTTTGTTTTTTGTCTTTATTTTATTTTTGCTTAGAATAAGGTTGTGAGTTGTTTGTGATAGTGGATTTAGGCTTGAATGATCATATATATTTATCCACATGGATTGTGATGATGACTCTTGATGAACTTGCATTAATATATCTCTTGAGTTGATTATGAGCATATAGGATATTCTTGAGACACTTGGTTACAATATTTGGGATAAATTTTAAAATGGACATTGATGTGTAGTTAAACTCTTTGATTGTGGATGTATGTTGCGCCGAACTTACCGGTATATGCCCCAAAGACATTGAGGACAATGTCTAATTTAGGTTTGGGGGTGTGTGTGCAACATCATCTCTTGTTTGCAAATTATGTGCAAAAACATTTTGAGCCTAAATTTTACAAAATTTTCGAAAATCTTGTGAAAATGCCATGCTTGAGCATACTTTGCTTGTTGAGATTGTGCCTTTGTGTGTGCAAGTGAGGAATTGTGTATCTTTGCCTTGCTTAGTTTAGATTAACTTCATGCCATTTAGGGTTGCATTGCTCAAAGCGCGCTAGTTCTTTTCTCTTGATGTTGAGTGAATATTCAATTGTGCTTGATGGTTAGGAATTAATAGTGGAGACTTCCCGTGAGGTTCACAAACACGACCTAAAAAGCGTATTTTGAGGGAAAGTTTTTACTCTTTAAACACTCATTCAAACACTTGTTGTGCATATTTTAAAATGTCTCATTCACACTTAAATGTTGTTTGCCATAGAACATATGGACTGCTTGTGGATGCCTTGATTGACTTTGTGGACAATCCTTTAGAAATGATTTTAGGCAATGCATGTGAAAAACCACCAAATTGGCCTAAATACTTCCTATCCCTCTATGTGTGTGCTCCATAGCCCATTTGAAGCCAAACACAATTAAGCTTTTCATTCATGAACCACATCAACATAAACCATATAGCCTAAACACTAGACTTACCTTTTACCAAATGGTTTGCTAAGGCTTAGGGGTTGAATGTAAGCTTTGAGGTGTATTAAAATGTAAGGCGTGTACTTAGGCAAATATGTATGTGCAAACACATGAAAAAGATGAAATGCAATGCTTGAAAAGAAAAAGAAAAGACAAGCAAAGAAAAGAAAAGAAAAGCATAGCAAAAGAAAGAAAAGAAAAAGAAAATGATGAATGAGGCACAAAATGCCTAGATCAATTTTGTAGAATTAAATGAGCTACTCAATGAAAATTAAGAGTAGAAAAAATTGCACAAAGTAAATTGTAAGCCTAGACGCCTAAGTGTGGAATATGCAAGTTGTAATGAGTATGTTGTGCTTAATTAGAATGTATGCCTTAGTGTGACCATTGGGTGTTTGAAATCCATTTTTCCTCTTTATTGACTCACCATTCACCTTTGGCCCCATTACAACCAAATGAAAAGACCTATTTGATCTTTAGGGATGTCCACTTTGAAAATTTTGGTTGATGCATGTTCTTTCCGTTCATGGTTTTCAATTCCATTCATGAGACAAATTCTTAGAAATTGTGTTTTTAAATGATCATGTGCAATTATATTTGATATTTTGAGCATAAACTTATATTGCATATGGATTGTGAGTGAAGCCTAGGATTCCGTGAGAAAATGATAGAATCCGGTGAGGATTAGATGTCGAGGCGAATTACATTCTTTTCCTAATGGCACTTTAGTTTTGAAGCTTAAGCATCTTGAATGTGGAATCGCGTTGCGTGCAATGTTTACTTAGAGTGGCATGTCTTTAATCTTTATTTAGCATCTCTGACATGCATTATTTCCTAATGAGCACAACATTGGTTTAATCTCTTCACCTTTGGTTTTGCAAGTAGAAATATTGGCTTTTGAGTCTTTTGCAAAGAGTGGTTGCTTTAATGTGATTATTTTATATTTAGATACATGTCCATTGTGTGCTTATGTTTGTTTTGCTCGAGGACGAGCAAAAGATAGGTTTGGGGGTATTTGATCAAACCAAAATTGGTATGATTTTGGCCCTCATTTCCTTCTCCTTTTGCCTGATTCTTGGGCATTATCCAGTGATTTAATGGTGTAAAATCAAGTGTTTCAGGTTTTATTAGGTTTCAAGAGCATTTGGGATGAAGATGAGGACTTGGGTGCAAAAAGGCTCACAAATGGGAAGAAACAGGGCATTTTCGCCACTTAGACATAAGGAGTTCGCCACATGGGCGCCATGGCGACAGAGGATTCTTCAAGTCATCAGAAGGTCGCCATTTGGTCGCCACTTGAGCGCTATGGCGACAGAGGAAATTGCAAAGCATCTCATGGTCGCCATTTGAGGTCGCCATGGCGACCTACACTTGCAAATGGCGACCACATAGGAATTCCAATGTAGGAATTCCAAAGTGGCAAGGGTCGCCACTTGGTCGCCATTTGGTCGCCATGGCGACAGAAGAACCAATGAGAGGTCGCCATTTGAGGTCGCCATGGCGACCTACACTTGCAAATGGCGACCACATAGGAATTCCAACGTAGGAATTCCAAAGTGGGAAGGGTCGCCACTTGGTCGCCATTTGGTCGCCATGGCGACAGAAGAACCAATGAGAGGTCGCCATTTGAGGTCGCCATGGCGACCTAGAAGGACAAGTGGCGACCATGTTGGAATTCTAGCGTAGGAATTCCAGTGTTGGCATTCAGGAGGGGTATTCTTGTCATTTCATACCCATTTCATACCCTAGCTTTTCACACCTATAAATACATCACTATTTTTCCTCTTTTAAAAAAAACTCTTGACCACCAAGAAACCTCCATTCTCCACCATTCCTTTTCTCTCCATTTTCTCTCCTACCTAAACTTAACATCTAGATTACCTCCCTTAAACATTCCTTTTCTTCCCATCTTCTCCACAAATCTCCTTAGTCACTTCCCATTTGACTCCACCTATCTAGACACATCCTCATCATCCACTCTTTACACAAGGAGCATCAAAGGCAAGGAAATGATCAAGCTTACAAAAGGAGGCCCATGGGTGATTTCCTAATCTTTTACTTGCCTTCCCTTTGATTGTAATATGTGTAATTAAATCCCCTTTCTAAGGTTTTGTTGTGAGAATATTTGGATTGGGATTTGCTTAAGCTTTAATATATTTTAATTTCTATTTGTGTTCTATTCATTTTATAATTAGATTATTTGCATTATATAATTGACATGTATACCCACTAGTTGATTATAATCTTGCTTAGGATAATTTGTTATATAATCTTGATTGGATTGACAACCTTGATGAATTGAGAACATAGTGAATAGGATAGATTGTCGGAGGGTATATCAACCACGATAATCTAAGCCGTTAATTGTAACAAACCGATCCCGCCGTGACCCCCTTTCCTTAATCGGTTAGGCATTGCGGTGGGAAGTTGTTTAAGGTTCATAATAATGGCCTAAACACATTTTAGAAATCAATTGGTTAACATCTATGAGATTCGTTCATTAAGGTAGCTTGATAAGCATTTCCCGTAATTCATTTGTGATCCCATTAATTCCCTAGCTATTCTCTTAATTGTTAATTCCATTTATCTTATCTAGATTTGTTAAGTACTCTTTTATTAGTTTATTAGGTTTATTTTTCATGTATGTTTGATGGCTTGACAACCCATTCACTCATCCATTTATCTATGATTTATTTTATTGTTTATAGATTAGCTAATTAATTCAACATATTACTCTAATTCCCTGTGGAACGAACTCTAAGCTTACCACATTACTCATTTTCAAAACTTAAAATATATTGCGTAAAGATTCATTTGATAACATTCTTTTGGTAATTCGCAATTTGGTAACGACACAAAAAGCGAGTCATCAATACACATAACCAAATCTCGAATAATCATCTGTGAAAGTGATGAAGTACTCATATCCACCTCTAGCTTGAATGCTCATAGCATTAGTATGCATTACTCCTAAACATTCAATGGCTCTTGTGCCTTTGGTCCTGAACGACCTTTTGGTCATTTTACCTTCCAAACAGGATTCACAAGTTGGTAGATCATCAATCTTTAAGTCATTTAAAGGTCCATCACTAACCAATCTTTTAATCCTATTAAGGTTAATACGACCTATGCGCAAATGGCATAGGTAGATTTCATCTTATGATAATTTTACTTTTTTATGATTAGGTTGCGTTAATTATGTGTCTACCAAGTGAGAGATATTTCTATGTAAATAGAATAGACCATTTTCCAATGTACCTTTGCAAACAAATTTGTCATCCTTATTAATAATAAAAATTTTATTAAAAGTAACTGAATATTCAAATTTATTTAAACAAGAAACTGAAATTAAATTTCTCTTGAATTGAGGTACATAATAAATGTCTATCAAATCTAAATGCATACTAGAATCTAGATTAACTCTAATATCTCCCACTGCACTAGCAGACACCAACGCTCCGTTGCCTAAACGCAAGTTGATTTCATTCTTATTCCGCCTTCTCCTTTCTTGAAACCCCCATAAGGAATAACAAACATGATTAGTGGCTCCAGAGTCTACGATCCAAGAATCTATAGAGTCTGCCAAAAAACATGTTTCAAGATAATTCACATTACCTTGTTCCTTCTTATACTGAGACTTTGGGCAATTACTGCATTTGGCCATCTCATCAGAGGTCTTCCACTACTCATACTCATCTTTTTGCATTATATTAGATTCATTAGTAGGAGCAAGTGGTTTAGGAGTATTCAAAATAAAATTTATATTTTTTTAGCTTGCAGCAACTGTAGGGAAAAAATATACCCGCAGCGGAAGCGAGACTAAAAAAATAGTTTGAGTAGCTTTTAAAATTTTTTCCTTTTATGAACCTTAAACCCTTTTAATCAATTAAAAATATATAATATATATAACAAAAGATTAATACCTCTTGTCGCGTGATCCGATTGACTTACGTCGATGGTAATCCGCAAGATCTTCAATCCTAGCACGAACGTGAATCACCTAGGAGTGTGGTCTCCCTTTCTTTGAATTACAAACCTGTGATTGGATTAAACAAACCTTTCTCTTGTTCGTTAGTCACAAAAACAATCAAAAGAAACCTATGATTATTCCGGTCTTGAGTTCTCAATCTAATGATCGAAACTCGCGTGAACCTTGATCGATGTTGTATACACAAGCTTATCAATGATTAAGCAAATAGTACACCATCAAAGAATAATCTATGTTTCCTTTTTGCCTGAGTAGAATAAAAAATCTCTTTCTATGAGTTAAGAAGAAGAAGAAGAAATAAATTCTGCACTCAAGCCTTAGGGGGTGGCCGAATTCTATAAGAGGCCTTATATAGGTGGCCAAATTTCTTCTTCTTTTTACCCTAGGGTGACCGAATTCTTTCCCCAAAAATAACTAGGGTTGCTGCAAATCCTCCTACAAAAAGGAGTATGATTTGCACCCTAATTCCTATTTTGTTTAAGACTTCCAAACCCTAATCAAACTCATAAATCTTTTATTCTCTTATTTGACTAAAATAAAAAGACTTCCTATTTGATTAAATAAATAAAATTAATTATTTATTTCCTTGTCAAACAAGTCTTTCTATTTAATTATACGACTACCAATAGTATACCTTTAGGAATCATATTTCCTAATGAGAAAAGATTTGTTTCTTAATTAAATAATTAATTAATAAATTAATTAATTCTCATTTAATTAAACAATGAAAACAAAATAATATTTAAGGTTAAATAACCTCCTTGCCGCCCCATATATATTATTGGGCCAAATATTATTTTCTCATTTCATTTAATCCTTTGGACTTTAAATAAAAAGCCCACATGTGAACTAGACCCATTCTTACTAAAAGAAATAAGCCCACATGTCATCCATTAATATATAAATATAATTGAGTAGCCCATTACATAAATAATGTGCAAATTATATTCTTAATAAATTAAATGCAATTCTAGATGGACCCTAAATTGGTCCGGTAGAATATATCAAGTGATCCATGCAAGTCCGTGTGGATTGGGGATCTTGGCGGGCTATCTAAATTTAAGCTTCAATAGACATAACCTAATCACAATCAACAAATGATTCACTTAGGTCCGATCCAATAATTTTAACTCATTCCACTAAAGAGCTAAAATTGAACTCTTAAATAAAGACAGAAAAGGAAGATGTTTCCTCATTCATACCCTAGACAATCATATTGGAGATAGTGTATCCTCGTGAATAATATCAGTAATCGCCAAGAGTTTATAGACCGCCTATAACTCTCCAAGTTACCATATTTACTCATATGACCACGTTTTCAACTTGGATATTTTGACTTGTCCAGAAGCCATGTTTTCAATAGACACTATCGAAAACTCAACGTTGAGATTTAATATCCAATTACCTCAAAACATCCATATGATGATATTATACTCTCATTTGATAAATGGAGCCACGATGTCCATATCTATAAATGAAGTCTTCTATCGATTAACAAATGAATATCACCAAATTATCGAGGATAGACTATGCGATATAATCGTACTCATTGATAACTCAAATGATATCACTTGCAACCATAAGTCCATCATTTATCTCAGGATTAAGATAGACTCTCCGATTGTCCTGATAATGAAATTACTTTTATCTACTAACGGTTATAGATAAAGTATTTCATTTTGATCCAGTTCAATGCACCCAGTGCACTAGACTCTTTTGCTCGAAGACACTCCGATGATTTTAGACTCATCATATCTCATTTGATCCCACTCAAATGCTAGCAAAAGAATTCTACAACTTTAAAAAGATAAAGGTGCCCAACCTTTAACTTAAGTTGTGAACAATATTCAAGACTAACTAAAGAATTGTGTCTACCACATACATATCCAGATGTACGAACAATTCTTCTTTTCTCATAGTCTTTAGACCTTATGATTATTTACTTTAACAATTATAATATTCAACTATAAATGCTATAATATTTGTTTAAACCAGAAATCACTTTATTAATATGAAACAGATTGTTAAATACAATATTACACTCTTGCTATTGAGCATAATCCTAACAATCTCCCACTTGCTCTATAGCAAATGAGTCATATCTCTCAAGCCCATGTTCTCTAGGTGCCCATCGAAACTCTTTTGAGGTAGAGCCTTTGTGAAGGGATCTGCTAGATTTTCTGCTGACGCGATTTTGGTAATCGTCACGTCACCTCTTTGAACAATCTCCCTTAAAAGATGATATTTCCTTTCAATGTGTTTACCTCTCTTATGACTTCTTGGTTCTTTCGAATTAGCCACTGCTCCACTGTTGTCACAGTAGATAGTGATCTGCTTATTCGCACTAGGAACCACTTCCAAGTCAATCAAGAATTGACGGAGCCAAACAGCCTCTTTGGCAGCCTCGCATGCAGCAACATACTCAGTTTCCATGATGGAATCAGCAATACAAGATTGCTTGATACTCCTCCATATAACTGCTCCTCCTCCAATAGTAAACACAGCCCCTGATGTGGATTTTCTGGAGTCAGAATCTGATTGAAAATCAGAATCTGTATACCCAACGGGAATCAAATCCCCTCCAGAGTATACAAGCATATTATCTCTAGTTCTCTTGAGATACTTGAAAATATGCTTGACTGCCGTCCAGTGATCAGGACCAGGCTTCGATTGAAACCTACTAACTATGCTAACAACAAAACAAATATCTGGTCTAGTGCAGAGCATTGCATACATGAGACTTCCAACTGCCGAGGCATATGGAACTCTACTCATGAACTGCTCTTCATGCTCATTCTTAGGAACTTGTTCCTTAGAAAGCTTGATTCCATGTCTGAAAGGTAACATACCTTTCTTGGAATCCTGCATGGAAAACCTAGACAAGATTTTGTCTATGTATGAAGCTTGGGATAATGCAATCGTTCTATTCTTTCTATCCCTTATAACTTGGATACCTAGAATAAAACTTGCTTCTCCTAAGTCCTTCATGTCAAATTGTTTTGCTAACCATTCTTTTACTGATGTCAATACACCTACATCGTTTCCGATGAGTAGTATATCATCAACATAAAGAATCAGGAAAACCAACTTGTCGCTCTTAATCCTTTTGTATACACAAGGTTCGTTAAGATTCTGAATAAATCCAAAACCTTTGACAGCTTGATCGAACCTTATGTTCCAGGATCTGGATGCTTGCTTTAATCCATATATGGATTTCTGCAACTTGCATACCTTTTCCATTTGGCCCATTTCAATGAATCCCTCTGGTTGCATCATGTAGATGCTTTCGTCAAGACTTCCATTAAGGAAAACTGTCTTGACGTCCATTTGCCAAATCTCTAGATCTAAAGATGCTGCAATGGATAAGAGTATCCTAATGGATTTAAGCATGGCCACAGGAGAGAAGGTTTCCTCGTAATCGATACCTTCTTTCTGTGTATACCCTTTAGCTACTAATCTAGCTTTAAAGGTTTCCACCTTTCCATCCATACCTCTTTTCCTCTTGTATACCCACTTGCACCCAATGGGTTTTATCCCTTTAGGCAAGTCTACAAGGGACCAGACTTTGTTATCGAACATAGATTCAATCTCGGATTGCATTGCCTTTTGCCAATGGCGACTATCAACATCCTCCATAGCTTCCTTGTACGTATAGGGTGTAGGGAAAAATAACGTACCCGCAGCGGAAGCGAGATTAAAAATAGTTTTGAGTAGCTTTTAAAATTTTTCCAATTTTATGAACCTTAAACCCTTTTGATTAATTAAAGATATATAAAGAAGTAATAAAAGTTTAATACCTCTTGTCGCGTGATCCGATTGACTTGCGTCGATGGTAATCCGCAAGATCTTCAATCCTAGCACGAACGTGGATCACCTAGGAGCGTGGTCTCCCTTCTCTTTGAATTGCAAACCTGTGATTGGATTAAACAAACTTTTCTCTCTTGTTCGTTAGTCACAAAAACAATCAAAAGAAACCTAAGATTATTCCGGTCACTTTTGAGTTCTCAATCTAATGATCGAAACTCGCGTGAACCTTGATCGATGTTGTATACACAAGCTTATCAATGATTAAGCAAATAGTACACCATCAAAGAATAATCTATGTTCCTTTTTCTTTTGTCTTAGTTGAATAAAATCTCTATCTATGAGTTAAGAAGAAGAAGAAGAAAAAATTCTGCACTTTTGCACTAGGGCTGGCCGAAAATTATATGTATACATATATAGGTGGCCGAAATTTTTCTTCTTTCTTTTTAGGGTTGGCCGAATTCTCTTCCTAAATTAATTAGGGTTTCCGCAATTTCCAAACAAAATTAATTAGTTTGAATTGCACCCTAATTCCTATTTAGAAAAGATTTCCAAAACCTAATCAAACTCATAAATCTTTTTATTCTCATATTTGACTAAAATAAAAAGACTTCATGTTTGAATAAATAAAACTAATTATTTATTTCCTTGTCAAACAAGTCTTTCTATTTAATTATACTACTACCAATAGTATACCTTTAGGAAACATATTTCCTAATGAGAAAAGATTTGTATCTTAATTAAATAATTAATTAATGAATTAATTAATTCTTATTTAATTAAATAATGAAAACAAAATAATATTTTAGGTTAATATATAACCTTGCCGCCCCATATGTGTATTCGGCCAAATATTATTTTTCCTATTTCATTTAATCCATAGGACTTTAAATAAAAAAGCCCACATGTGAACTAGACCCAATCTTACTAAAAGAAACAAGCCCACATGTCATCCATTAATATATAAATATAATTGTGCAGCCCATTACATAAATAATGTGCAAATTATATTCTTAATATATTAAATTGCAATTCTAGATGGACCCTAAATTGGTCCGGTAGAATATATCAAGTGATCCATGCAAGTCCGTGTGGATCGGGGATCTTGGCGGGCTATCTAAATTTAAGCTCCAATAGACATAACCTAATCACAATCAACAAATGATTCACTTAGGTCCGATCCATTAATTTTAACTCATTTCACTAAAGAGCTAAAATTGAACTCTTAAATAAAGACAGAAAAGGAAGATGTTTCCTCATTCATACCCTAGACAATCATATTGGAGATAGTGTATCTTCGTGATTAATATCAGTAATCGCCAAGAGTTCATAGACCGCCTATAACTCTCCAAGTTACCATATTTACTCATATGACCACGTTTTGAACTTGGATATTTTGACTTGTCCAGAAGCCATGTTTTCAATAGACACTATTGAAAACTCAACGTTGAGATTTAATATCCAATTACCTCAAAACATCCATACGATGATATTATACTCTCATTTGATAAATGGAGCCACGATGTCCATATCTATAAATGAAGTCCTCTATCGATTAACAAATGAATACCACCAAATTATCGAGGATAGACTATGCGATATAGTCGTACTCATTGATAACTCAAATGATATCACTTGCAACCATAAGTCCATCATTTATCTCAGGATTAAGATAGACTTTCCGATTGTCCTGATAATGAAATTACTTTTATCTACTGACGGTTATAGATAAAGTATTTCATTGTGATCCAGTTCAATGCACCCAGTGCACTAGATCCTTTTGCTCGAAGACACTCCAATGATTTTAGATTCATCATATCTCATTTGATCCCACTCAAATGCTAGCAAAAGAATTCTACAACTTTAACAAGATAAAGGTGCCCAACCTTTAACTTAAGTTGTGAACGATATTCAAGACTAACTAAAGAATTGTGTCTACCACATACATATCCAGATGTATGAACAATTCTTCTTTTCTCATAGTCTTTAGACCTTATGATTATTTACTTTAACAATTATAATATTCAACTATAAATGCTATGATATTTGTTTAAACCAGAAATCACTTTATTAATATGAATAAGATTGTTAATTACATTATTACACTCTTGCTATTGAGCATAATCCTAACATAGGGATCATCGTCGTCCGGGAGATTCTCTACAGATTCTCCCAGACCGATGTATCTTTCGGGTTGTGTTCTAACCCTCCCACTACGACGAGGAATGGTAGGTTGTTGACCTAGTGTTGGATCGGAACTTACAATTGGGTTAGGTTATGTAACCTCTCGTGGAATTGTATCTCCTGACATCTCATTCAGGACAATTCTACTTTTAGGCACAAAATCATTCATATAGTCCTTTTCCAGAAATTTAGCATTTGTCGAAACAAATACTTTAAGATCTGAAGGACTATAAAAATAATATCCTTTAGTTTCTTTCGGATACCCTACAAATATACATGTTTCTGAACGGGACTCCATCTTTTCTGTCTTTCCTTTTAACACGTGCGCAGGACATCCAAATATCCTTAAGTGTTGTAAACTAGGCTTGCGCCCAGTCCACAACTCATGCGGTGTTTTAGGAACAGACTTAGATGGTACATGGTTTAGAATGTATATTGCAGTTTGTAAAGCATATCCCCAGAAATAATTAGGAAGTGTTGAATAACTCAACATAGACCTAACCATATCCAAAAGAGTTCTATTTCTCCTTTCTGCTACCCCATTTTGTTGAGGTGTACCAGGTGCAGAAAAATGAGAAACTATCCCATTATCAATAAGATATTGCTGAAACTCACCAGATAGATATTCTCCACCACGATCAGATCTCAAGATTTTTATGTGTTTCTCAAGCTGATTTTCCACTTCAGCTTTAAATGCTTTGAACATGTCAAAAGCATCCGACTTATGTCGCATGAGATACACATAGCCAAATCTTGAGTAATCATCTGTGAAAGTGATGAAGTACTCATATCCACCTCTAGCTTGAATGCTCATAGGTCCACATACATCAGTGTGTATCAATCCTAAACATTCAGTGGCTCTAGCACCTTTGGCAGAGAACGTCCTTTTGGTCATTTTACCTTCCAAACAAGATTCACAAGTTGGTAGATCATCAACCTTTAAGTCACTCAAAGGTCCGTCACTTACCAATCTTTTAATCCTATTAAGGTTAATATGACCTAAGTGTAAATGCCAAAGGTAGGTTTCATCTGTTGATAATTTTACTCTTTTATGATTAGGTTCCGTTATTTCTGTGTCTAACGAGTGAGAGATATTTCTATGTAAAAAGTATAGACCGTTTTCCAATGTACCTTTGCAAATAACTTTGTCATTCTTACTAATAATAAAAACTTTATTAAAAGTAACCGAATATCCAAATTTATTCAAACAAGAAACTGAAATTAAATTCCTCTTGAATTGAGGTACATAATAAACGTCTATTAAATCTAAATGCCTTCTAGAATCCAAACAAACTCTAATATCTCCCACTGCACTTGCAGACACTAACGTTCCGTTGCCTAAACGCAAATTGATCTCATTCTTATTCAGCCTTCTCCTTTCTTGGAACCCATACAAGGAATAACAAACATGATTAGTGGCTCCTGAGTCTATGATCCAAGAATCTGTAGAATCAGCCAAAAAACATGTTTCAAGATAATTCAAATTACCTTATTCCTTCTTGTTCTGGGACTTTGGGCAATTTCTCTTCCAATGTCCCTTTTCACCACAAAGGAAGCATTTCCTTTTGATCTTGGTTACTTTCTTGGTCTCCTTCTTGGTAGGCCCAAGTTGCTTTTTCTTCTGTTGTTTCTTGACCTTTTGACGGGCCTTAACAGTAGCAACTTTACCAACCATATGAATCTCTTGACCTTTGCCTTTCATAAGGATCTTTTCAGCACTTTGAACATCTTGCATCAGGCTCTGTAAGGTGTATTCCTTTTTGTTCAAAGTGTAGTCCAATTTGAACTGATCAAAGGAATCTGACAATGAATTGACAACCATATCAATTTTTGTCTCACCATCTATCTCAGAGCCATGCAGTTCAGCAATGTTGAGATGTGCTATGACTTTCATCATGTGATCCTTCACAGCCTGTCCAGGTTTCATCATAAGATTCATAAAAGCAGTCACTGCCTCTCTCTTAGTCGTCCTGGACTTCATAGCAAACATCTCCTCTAGAGACATCATTATATCAGCAGCAGACTCCATTCCTTCATGCTGCTGTTGCAACACATCGGAGATAGTGGCCATAATATAACATTTGGCCATATCATCTGAAGTCTTCCACTGCTCATACTCATCTCTTTGCATTATGCTTGATTCAATATTAGGAGCAGGTGGTTTAGGAGTAGTTAGAACAAACTTATGTTTTTCACTTTGCAGCAACAACCCAATTTTCCTTTTCCATGTTACATAGTTATCTCCAGTTAAGGTGTTATCTTTCAGGATGTTCATAAGTGATGGGGTCATGATTTCTGAATGAAAACAAAACATATATAAGTAAATAATCATTATAAAGCACTTTTAAATATTTATCTTGAATTAAATGAATAACTCAATCATAAAAATTCAACGGTGATCTAACACCCATAAATGTTACGCCTCCTTTGGGAGTTCGCCCCATTTACTAGTTAGACTAGGTCCCACCTAATTGTTAACATAACAACCAGCATTTTCAATTTTAGCCTTGCAATTTTACTGACAAGAACTCTTTGGAGGATATCAATAAAATTACATTGAGTGTGTTACCAAGATATCGACCCTCAATTTTCTCTCACGAAAATCCCTCCTTTGGGAGTAGATTTCATTTGAGTCCATTGTCTAGTCTATCCTTGTAAGGAAGTATATTGCTAAATTCCATTCATGGACGCCCCTTTGGGGGATTATCAAAAAATAATTAAGCTCAACCAATCTTGGAAGCCATAGGTGTTACAAAAACACCTTCTCCCACTCAATTATTTAAGGCGTGTGATTAAATCCCATAGAATGATTTACCAAGTTATCTAGATGCCAATTTAGAGACCTAAATCATTCAATGCATGTTCATACCAAAAGAGATATATGAGTGGCACTCCTATTCTATATGTCATGTTATCATACAACAACAAATATTGTAATATTTAAGCATAAAATAAATAGCAACAATTTTGGCCCATCCTAGAAAAACAAGTAAATTACATTGATATAGGAATACAAAATCTTCAAGTGGCCCATCAACCATAAGCCCATCCTCCGGCCTCCCTCCTCGGGATTACACGGCCCACATCCTCACGTAAGGGGCTGCCATGCGCAGCCCATAGGACTAGCATGGCTGCCGTGCGTAGCCCTCTTGGTTGCAAGGCTGCCGTGCGCAGCCCACTTGATTTTGGGCATGCCATGCGCAGCCCAATCCACTCCTAGGGTGCGCACGGTGCTCGTTCTCGGTTCCGGTTGCTTCGTTTCTTCGATTCTTCGATGTAGAACGTGTTACAATTTAATTTAAACAAATAAATTACTGCAGATTTTTTTTTTTTTTTTTATTCATGACAGTAAAAAAATACTGCACATTAAATATATTTAATACATTAAAAACTGCAGCAATTTTAATACATATAAAAAAATGTCTAGCAACTACCAAGAAGGAATTATGGCGATGATAGACCACCCTTCTTGTTACAATTCCAAAACCAAAAATACATTGAAAATCTAGGACCAAAATCGAGCAATAACAATCCACATATAAAACATATATAAAACCATACATCACATGTAATTATATATGCGAATACATAGAGTGCCATCTCTTTCTAAACATGCATAATCACAATAAAAAGAAATCGATCCACGTATATATACGTTTAATTAATTAAAAGGGTTCAACCTGGCTCTGATACCAATTGTAGGGAAAAAATATACCCGCAGCGGAAGCGAGACTAAAAAAATAGTTTGAGTAGCTTTTAAATTTTTTTTCTTTTATGAACCTTAAACCCTTTTAATCAATTAAAAATATATAATATATATAACAAAAGATTAATACCTCTTGTCGCGTGATCCGATTGACTTATGTCGATGGTAATCCGCAAGATCTTCAATCCTAGCACGAACGTGGATCACCTAGGAGCGTGGTCTCCCTTTCTTTGAATTACAAACCTGTGATTGGATTAAACAAACCTTTCTCTTGTTCGTTAGTCACAAAAACAATCAAAAGAAACCTAAGATTATTCCGGTCACTTTTGAGTTCTCAATCTAATGATCGAAACTCGCGTGAACCTTGATCAATGTTGTATACACAAGCTTATCAATGATTAAGCAAATAGTACACCATCAAAGAATAATCTATGTTTCCTTTTTTCCTTAGTAGAATAAAAAATCTTTTTCTATGAGTTAAGAAGAAGAAGAAGAAATAAATTCTGCACTCAAGCCTTAGGGGGTGGCCGAATTCTATAAGAGGCCTTATATAGGTGGCCAAATTTCTTCTTCTTTTTACCCTAGGGTGACCGAATTCTTTCCCCAAAAATAACTAGGGTTGCCGCAAATCCTCCTACAAAAAGGAGTATGATTTGCACCCTAATTCCTATTTTGTTTAAGACTTCCAAACCCTAATCAAACTCATAAATCTTTTATTCTCTTATTTGACTAAAATAAAAAGACTTCCTATTTGATTAAATAAATAAAATTAATTATTTATTTCCTTGTCAAACAAGTCTTTCTATTTAATTATACTACTACCAATAGTATACCTTTAGGAATCATATTTCCTAATGAGAAAAGATTTGTTTCTTAATTAAATAAATAATTAATAAATTAATTAATTCTCATTTAATTAAACAATGAAAACAAAATAATATTTAAGGTTAAATAACCTCCTTGCCGCCCCATATATATTATTGGGCCAAATATTATTTTCTCATTTCATTTAATCCTTTGGACTTTAAATAAAAAGCCCACATGTGAACTAGACCCATTCTTACTAAAAGAAACAAGCCCACATGTCATCCATTAATATATAAATATAATTGAGCAGCCCATTACATAAATAATGTGCAAATTATATTCTTAATATATTAAATGCAATTCTAGATGGACCCTAAATTGGTCCGGTAGAATATATCAAGTGATCCATGCAAGTCCGTGTGGATTGGGGATCTTGGCGGGCTATCTAAATTTAAGCTTCAATAGACATAACCTAATCACAATCAACAAATGATTCACTTAGGTCCGATCCATTAATTTTAACTCATTCCACTAAAGAGCTAAAATTGAACTCTTAAATAAAGACAGAAAAGGAAGATGTTTCCTCATTCATACCCTAGACAATCATATTGGAGATAGTGTATCCTCGTGAATAATATCAGTAATCGCCAAGAGTTCATAGACCGCCTATAACTCTCCAAGTTACCATATTTACTCATATGACCACGTTTTGAACTTGGATATTTTGACTTGTCCAGAAGCCATGTTTTCAATAGACACTATCGAAAACTCAACGTTGAGATTTAATATCCAATTACCTCAAAACATCCATATGATGATATTATACTCTCATTTGATAAATGGAGCCACGATGTCCATATCTATAAATGAAGTCCTCTATCGATTAACAAATGAATATCACCAAATTATCGAGGATAGACTATGCGATATAATCGTACTCATTTATAACTCAAATGATATCACTTGCAACCATAAGTCCATCATTTATCTCAGGATTAAGATAGACTCTCCGATTGTCCTGATAATGAAATTACTTTTATCTACTGACAGTTATAGATAAAGTATTTCATTTTGATCCAGTTCAATGCACCCAGTGCACTAGACTCTTTTGCTCGAAGACACTTCGATGATTTTAGACTCATCATATCTCATTTGATCCCACTCAAATGCTAGCAAAAGAATTCTACAACTTTAAAAAGATAAAGGTGTCCAACCTTTAACTTAAGTTGTGAACAATATTCAAGACTAACTAAAGAATTGTGTCTACCACATACATATCCTGATGTACGAACAATTCTTCTTTTCTCATAGTCTTTAGACCTTATGATTATTTACTTTGACAATTATAATATTAAACTATAAATGCTATAAGATTTGTTTAAACCAGAAATCATTTTATTAATATGAAAAAGATTGTTAATTACAATATTACACTCTTGCTATTGAGCATAATCCTAACAAGGCCACTCTTCTTGTTACAATTCTGAAACAAAAAATACATTGAAATTCTAGGATCAAAATCGAGCAATAACAATTCACTTTATATCAAAATATAACATATATAAATCCATACATACCAATGTAATTATATATGAGAATACCTAGAGTGCCATCTCTTTCTAAACATGTATAATCGCAATAAAAAGAAATAGATTCACGTATATATACATTAATTAATTAAAGGGTACAACCAGGCTCTGATACCAATTGTAGGGAAAAATACGTGCACGCAGCAGAAGCGAGACTAAAATAGAGTTTAGTATATTTAAAAAAAATTTCCATATTGAACCTTTACCCTTTAATTAATAACATATATAGGAAAAGATGAAATACCTTTGTCGCGTGATCCGATTGACTAGCGTCGATGGTAATCCGTAATCTCTTCCAAAACCGATCATGAACGTGAATCACCTAGGAGCCTGGTCTCCCTTCTTTGAATTGTGAACATGAGAATGGACAACAAAAACTTTTCTGATTCTGTTAGTCACTACAATCTCCAAAAGGTTGCTAAGAATGTTTCGGTCACTTTTGAATTCACAATCATAAGATTGAAATTCGCGTGAACCTAATTCGAAAATGTGTACAAGATCTCTTGATGTTAAGATCACTAGTACACTATCGAAGTAAGAACAATTCTTGTCTCACACCCCTCTTGGCTGAAAATACTCACTAGTCTTAGAGTAAGATTTTTATTTTTCACTTTAGCAAAAGAAAATAAATTCTTCAAAGGCAAAAATTAGGTCTGGCTGAAAATCATCCCTAGTGTGATATAGGGACCGAATTTTTGCCCTAATTTTATTTAGGGTGGCCGAAATTTTGCCCTAGTTTATTTAGGGTGGCCGAATTCTTACCTTGTCCAACAAGGTGATCACCAAAGTCCTTTTCCAAATAGGATTTGTGTTTTCACAAAAGACTTCTTAGAATTCAAACCATAATCTAACTCTTTAGTGTATTTGTGACTATATAAAAGACTTCCTAATTTGACTAAACAAATAAAGTCTTTTATATTTAATATAATACTAATAGTAGTATACTACTAGGAAACATATTTCCTAATAAGAAAAGGATTTGATTTTTAATTAAATAATTAATTAACATATTAATTAATTTCCATTTAATTAAATAATAAAATAAAACAATATAATGGGCTAAAAAATAGCCATTGCAGCCCATGACTATAACTTGGGCCTACATATTGTTTTCTTATTTTATTTAATCCATTTGGACTTTAATAAAAAGCCCACATGTGAACTAGACCCATTCTTACTAAAAGAAAAAAGCCCACATGTCTTTCATTAATATATTAATATAATTAAACAGCCCATTAAATAAATAATGTGCAAATTATATTCTTAGTATATTAAATACAATTCTAAATGGACCCACAAATAGTCCGGTAGAATATATCAAGTGATTCATGCAGGTCCGTGCGGATTGGGGATCTTGGTGGGCCTACCTAAATTTAAGCTCCAATAGATATAACCCAATCACAATCAACAAATGATTCACTTAGGTTTTAATCTATTAATTTTAGTTCATTCCACTAAAAAACTAAAATTGCACTTTTAAATAAAGATGAAATAAGTCAACGATTCTCATTCATACCCTAGACAATCATATAGGAGATAGTGAATCCTCGTGAAGAATATCAGTAATCGCCAAGAGCTCATAGACCATTGTAAAGATTCCCATTATTGATTGGCTTATTTCGTGGACAAACCATAAGTTGGGGTTTGAATTGTAAGGGTAGATTAGGTGATGGAAGACCAACATCAAAGGCCCTATTCAAGACCTCATGGTGACAAGCACTCAAAGGTATATTTCTTGTGCTTAGTTTTCTTTGAAGAGATCTAGAAGCACACACACACTTAGCATACTTGCATATGTGTGCATACTCTTCACATGTCACATTACACACTAGCACTTTGATTGATTATATCCTGTTGTGTGTTTGTTTGTGTCGTGTAATTTGTTTCCCGAATATGTTCGGAAACGTCCGCACTTGCACGATAATGTGCTTGGTTTTACGCGAAGATCGCCTTCGGAGAATGCCCTTGGCTTCTCCTTTGGTTTCACCATCATTGGTGAAACGGCGGTTTGATCGGCGGCCATGACCGCCGAATGAGACCGCCGTTTGATTCCCGAAAGCTCTGGATTGGATCTGCGGTCAGGCCGCCGAATTAGACCTGATGCATTTATTATTCTCAGGTTTGATTATGCGGTTTAATCGGCGGCCTGGCCGCCGAATTGAAATCGCCGAATCAGATATTTTAAGGTCGGTTTCTTTTTGGGTTTTGATCGGCGGTTTCGCTTGATCGCCGAATGATCCCCTGCTTCTCGGGTTCAATTCGGCGGTTACATTCTGCGGCCACGACCGCAGAATGAAACCGCCGATCGGTGATTTCAAGGGCAAAATTGTCTTTTCACTTGCCCTGTTCTTGATGCCTATAAATATCATACTTTCTCATATCTCTAACTAGTTCTCTGACTCTAAAAGAACCCTAAACTTGAAAGAGAGATTTTTGAGAGAAAATCAAATCAAGAACTCATTTTTACAAACTCAAAACCTTTCTCATATGCATCTAAATATCATCTAGCATTTTCTAGCATAGTTAGGATGCTTGCTTGCATGGGTTTTGGTCAACACATATCCTTTGATATGTTCTTCACTAATCTTATCTAAGTTTAGTGTTTTATTTATCAAAGAAATCTCTTATATTATTTGTATGCTCTTAGAATATATTCTAGATACAAAATAGAGATTGTTGTGTTGACATGTTTGTGTGTTGTATTTTGAAAGCAACATCTAGGTTACTTTATCTATGATTTGCTAAGCTATTTGACATGTCATTTAGCTCACTACAAGAAAAATTTGGTATTGTTGACAGTTAAAAACTGTCAAGAATAGCATCCTTGACAGTTTTTTAAACTGTCAACAATGCTATTGTCAAGGAAAGTAATGACAGTTTTTTTTTTTTTTTTTTCTTGACAGTTTATAACTGTCAACATATGTATATAATATTTATAATATTTTATTAAATTCAAAAACTTTTTTATATTTATACAATAAATCCCACCGGAGGTCCACCCCCCAGTCCCCCACCGGTCAGCCGCCGGCCGGACCGGACCACCGACCGTCAGACCCGCCGCCGCACCAGACCTCCAACCGCTGGAGACCACCCACCCACCCCAAGATAATAATGACAATTTAAATTGTCATTATTGGGAGTAGAACCTGGGTCTCAAATTCAAAGGTTATAAGTCTTAACCACTTGACTACAACCTTGATGTGTTAGCATTTGAACAATATTTATATATAAACTATATAAGTTGTTAGAAATTAAAAAAAAAAAGTTAGAAAAATTTAAATTTATTCAACTAATCAAAATTCTAATTTATACTATAGATATATATTAAAAATATTTATTAAAACTTTTAATAAAATTATATTTTTTAAAACATATAGTCGAATTATTGGTCAATACTCTATGGTCACGTTTGGTTACATGGTGAAATGATAATCAAAATGGTAATGAGAATGAGAATGAGAATGAGAATGCAAAGAAAAGGAAAACTAAGTTTTTTGTTTGGTTGGAACTTTAGAATTAGTCTCTGAATCAGTATTATTTTGTTTGGTTAACAACAGAATAGAATGGAGTTAACTATATTTTGACTAAAATACCCCTAATTATGAATGTATAATAACATGATATATTATGGATAATAATAATAAAATATAAAACTATATTATAGATATAATTATATATTATTTAATAGAATAATATATTATATATTATATATACATATATATAAAATATATAATATATTATTTTTTGAAAGGAGCTGAGGGTATTTTTGTAATGGAGTTGGGGCATATGAGGATATTTATGGAATATAAATTTTAGTTTGGAATGAAATGGCTTTCCATTGGTTTTTGGATGGAATGCCTATTCCACCAAAATGGTGAAATCCCTATTCCAATGAAATCACCATTCCATTGCATTTGCACAAACCAAATGAATGGAATGGCTTTCTTTCCATTCCATTTCATCCAACCAAACATAGCCTATAGGAAACTCGTGACATCAGTTGTAATAAGCATGATTTGGAATACAACTCTCACTACATGGGAGATATTTCTCAACATGCATCTTGCAATTTAATGAACAAATGTAAGACTCATATTACTAATTTATATGAGTAATTGGATTATTAATGTGTCTCTTAGTATAAAACAAGAGGGTGCAAAAATAAATAAACAATTTTTTAAAAATTATTTTTTTGAATTTTTTAAAAGTAAATGATTTAAAAGTAAATTTATTAAATTTAAAATTTTACTTATCCAATATCGGCTTGCCCAAAAATCGATATCTTACTATAAAATAAATCCATATCAGAATTTTGTTTGGTGTTGAAAATAGGAAGTAAAAGTTAAAAAAAATATATATTAAAGATAAATAAAAAATTATATATTATGAATGTTTTATAATATAATATATATATTATTATATTAAATAATATATATTATATATTTATTAAATAATATATATTATATGTTTATATTATATTAATTTATTATTATATATATTGTTTAACAACGGAATGAAATTTAGTTAACTGTATTTTGACCCAAATACCCCTAATTATAAAACATTCATATATATAATATAAAAAAATATATTTAATATATATTATTTAATATAATAATATATTTATATAATATAAATATTTAATATAATAATATATAATATATATATTATAATTTATTTAATAATATATAATATATATAATAATATAATATATAATATATAATATATATATCATAATTATATATATTATATATATATAATATATATAATAATATAATATATAATATATTATATATAATAATATAATATATAACATATTATATAATATACAATTGTCTTTCTTGACAGTTAAAAACTGTCAAGAAAAATTGTCTTTCTTGACAGTTTTTAACTGTCAAGAACTAAAAACTGTCAAGAAAAATGGTTTTTCTTGACAGTTAAAAACTGTCAAGAAATAACTGTCAACAAATGTAGTTTTTCTTGTAGTGGCTATTGACATCTAGGATTGCATTTATTGTTATCTAATCATCCTAGATAAGCATCTAAGGTTACCTAGCTTTATTTGCTCATTGAATATCATTATATATTCACATAGGTTGTAATCTCTTCATTGAGAAGTAAGTCTTGCGTGTGGCTTCCGGGATTAGGTTGCTTAGATCGCAAGCAATTGAAGTCTTGTTGTGATAGACCGGGATTAGGTCGGACACCGGATTAAGTGGTCACACAAGCAATTGGACTAGGTTCACTCATACCAGGATTAGGTAGGTGTGTGATTATATACTGGGAGTAGGTTGTAATCGTTTAACACATTTAGTGGATTTGAGGTTCGAGTGTGGCGCACTATACAGCCCGTGGTTTTTCCTGTGAGGGTTTCCACGTAAATATCAAGTGTCATTTATAATTCCGCACCATATTACACTTGTTATTGTTTTTGACTAGTTTGGGGTATTTTCGTAATATTGACTTAACGCGAAAATTGGGTAATAACGTTAAAATCTATTCACCCCCCTCTAGATTGATATTAATATATTAGAACACACCTTGAGTTATTTGTTTCAACCATCTATAGCGCTCCAAGTTACCATATTTACTCATATGACCACATTTTGAACTTGGATATATATTATGACTTGTCCAGAAGTCATCTTTCAATAGACACAATTGAAAACTCAACGTTAAAATTTAATATCCAAAACCATAAAACATCCATATGATGACATTCTACTCACATTTAATAAATGGAGCCACGATGTCCATATATATAAATGAAGTCCTCTATTGATTAACAAATGAATACCACCAAACTATCGAGGATAGACTATGCTATATAATCGTGCTCATTGATAGCTCAAATGATAACACTTCCAACCATAAGTCCATCATTTATCTCCGGATTAAGATAGACTCTCCGATTGTCCTGATAATGAAAAGACTTTTATCTATTGACGGTTCTAGAAAAAAATATTTCATTGTGATCCTGTTCAATGCACCCAGTGCACTAGATTCTTTACTCGAAGACCCATCGATGATTTTAGACTCATCACAACACATTTGATCCCACTCAAATGCTAGTAAAAGAATTCTACAACTTTAACAAGATAAAGATGCCCAACCTTTAACTTAAGTTGTGAACGTTATTCAAGACTAACTAAAGAATTGTGTCTACCTTATACTGTTAGGGTTATGCTCAATAGCAAGAGTGTAATATTGTACTTGACAATCTTTTCATATTAATAAAGTGATTTCTGTTAGTTAACAAAATCTTATATAGCATTTATTATTATAATTGTCAAAGTAAATAATCATAAGGTCAAAAGACTATGAGAAAAGAAGAATTGTTCGTACATCTGGATATGTATGAGGTAGACACAATTTTTTAGTTAGTCTTGAATAATGTTCACAACTTAAGTTAAAGGTTGGGCACCTTTATCCTGTTAAAGTTGTAGAATTCTTTTACTAGCATTTGAGTGGGATCAAATGTGTTGTGATGAGTTTAAAATCATCGAAGGGTCTTCGAGTAAAAGAATCTAGTGCACTGGGTGCATTGAACTGGATCACAATGAAATACTTTTTCTAGAACCGTCAATAGATAAAAGTCTTTTCATTATCAGGACAATCAGAGAGTCTATCTTAATCCTGAGATAAATGATGGACTTATGGTTGCAAGTGTTATCATTTGAGCTATCAATGAGTACGATTATATAGCATAGTCTATCCTCGATAGTTTGGTGGTATTCATTTGTTAATCGATTTAGGACTTCATTTATAGATATGGACATCGTGGCTCCATTTATTAAATGTGAGTAGAATATCATCATATAGATGCTTTGTGGTTTTGGATATGAAATCTTAACGTTGAGTTTTAAATAGTGTCTATTGAAAGATGACTTCTGGACAAGTCATAATATATATCCAAGTTCAAAGTGTGGTCATATGAGTAAATATGGTAACTTGGAGATCTATAGGCGGTCTATGAGCTCTTGGCGATTACTGATATTCTTCACGAGGATTCACTACCTCCCATATGATTGTCTAGGGTATGAATGAGTATCGTTAACTTATTCCATCTTTATTTAAGAGTGTAATTTTAGTTCTTTAGTGGAATGAACTAAAATTAATAGATTGAACCTAAGTGAATCATTTGTTGATTGTGATTGGGTTATGTCTATTGGAGCTTAAATTTAGATAGGCCCGCCAAGATCTCCAATCCGCACGGACTTGCATGAATCATTTGATATATTCTACCGGACTATTTGTGGGTCCATTTAGAATTGTATTTAATATATTAAGAATATAATTTGCACATTAATTAATGGGCTTTTTAATTATATTAATATATTAATGAAAGGCATGTGGGCTTGTTTCTTTTAGTAAGAATGAGTCTAGTTTACATGTGGACTTTTTATTAAAGTCCAAATGGATTAAATAAAATAAGAAAACAATATGTAGGCCCAAGTCTCTTGTCATGGGCGGCAATGGGTAATAATTAGCCCATAATATTGTTTTATTTTATTATTTAATTAAATGGAAATTAATTAATATGTTAATTATTTATTTATTTAAAAATCAAATCTTTTTCTGATTAGGAAATATGTTTCCTAGTTGTATACTACTATTAGTATTATACTAAATATAAAAGACTTTATTTATTTAGTCAAATTAGGAAGTTTTTTATATAGTCACAAATACACTAAAGAGTTGGATTAGGGTTTGAATTCTAAAGAAGTCTTTGTATCCTATTTGGAAAAGAACTTTGGTGATCACCTTGTTGGACAAGGTAAGAATTCGAAAACCCTAAATAAACTAAGGTAGGATTTCGGCCACCCTAAATCATCTAGGGCAGAAAATTCGGTCACTATAAATATATAGTGAGAATTTTCGGCCAACCTTAGATTTTTTCTTTGAAGAATTTATTTTCTTTGGCTAAATAGAAAAAATAAAAATCCTACTCTATTACTAGTGAGAATTCAGCCAAGGTGGTTTGTGAGAGAAGAATTGTTCTAGCTTCGATAGTGTATTAGTGATCTTAACATCAAGAGATCTTGTACACACTATTAAACGCGAATTTCAATCTTGCGATTGTAAATTCAAAAGTGACCGGAACATTCTTAGCAAACTTTTTGGAGATTATAGTGACTAACAAAATCAGAAAAAGTATTTGTTTGTCCATTCTCAGGTTCACAATTCAAAGAAGGGAGACCACGCTCATAGGTGATTCACGTTCATGATCGGTTTTGAAAGATCTAGCGGATTACCATCGACGTTAGTCAATCGGATCACGCGACAAAGGTATTTCCTCTTTTCGTATGTATGATTAATTAATTAAAGGGTTAAGGTTCAATATGGAAATTTTTTTAAAATATGCTAAACTTTATTTTATTCTTGCTTCCGCTGCATGCACGTATTTTTCCCTACACATACATATCCAGATGTATGAACAATTCTTCTTTTCTCATAGTCTTTTGATCTTATGATTATATACTTTGACAATTATAAATATAAATGCTATAAGATTTTGTTAACAAACAGAAATCACTTTATTAATATGAAAAGATTGTCAAGTACAACATTACACTCTTGCTATTGAGCATAATCCTAACAAGTCCACTAATTGAATATTTGTTGACAACCTAAGTTGACATCTTAGTCACTCTTCTCAAGGCTTGTAACACAAACTATTAAACCCGCATGCCTTTAAAAGTGGGTCTTGACAATGCTTGTGCAACTACCACATATAGCTACAAGACTTGGACTCAATGAAGAGAATAATGTCTAGGTGAAAATTAACAATGTCCTATATGCTTTAATGTGCAAGAAAACACACAATATGCTTAACTAGTATGATAGAAATGCAATCTAACAAACATAGTTATCAAGATGTCTAAATGTACACACAAGTAGACTTAGCTAGATGTGAAAAATGCAACCTAACATGCTAGCTATTAAATAACCTCAATCAAATCTCAAGACTTCAATAATATTCATTAAAGATGAAGACTTTGCAAACAAGGTGCAATAAAAGAGATTTCTTAGCTAAGAAGAGCAATAAAAAAAAAGGAGTGTTTGTTCTAACTTACTAGGTGATGAAACCTAATTACCCATGATTGAATGATGCTTAGATGCTCATGGATTTGAGGTTGGAGTGTTAAAGAAGGTTTCTTGGAAACTAACCACTCTTGAAAACTTTACTTTTACTCAAATATTGAATTTTTTGAAGTTAAAACCTAAAAAGTAGAGAAAGAATTGTATTTATAGGCACCTCGTCAAAACAGTGTCGTTTTGACAAACTTGCCCGAGAAACGGGCAAATCAGCGGGTAAGGACCTCCGAATGCACAAACCGCTGAATTCACTTAGAAAAATTGACGGTTTGATCGACGGGCCATAACCGCCGGATTAGAGACTGCCAGATCCTCTGTGGATATTCTACGGTCTAAATGGTGGTCCATAACCGTTGAACCAGCGACTGCCGAATTAGAGGTGACAAGGTTCCGGTTCCGGTTCTGGTTCCATCGAACCTTGAAACCAGAATCGGAACAGGCATAGGCCGGTTCCGATTTCGGTTCTGATTCTAGAATCGTCGGTACCGGTTCCTATGGAACTAGCGGTTCTGAACCTTTTTTTTTAAATAAAAAAAAAACTTGTAAGTTGTAAATTTTAATTTTAAATAAAATAAAATTCATTGGGTTGGGTCACCCGAAAATAAAATAAAATAAACAAATGACAAATTACAAAATTAAATTAAAATAAAACTAAACAAAATGACAAATTACAAATTTCATTTCATTGGGTAATTGGGTATTTGAGAATTGGGTCACCCGAAATTCGAAAATAACATAAAATAAATAAATAACAAATTACAAAATTAAATTAAAATAAAACTAAAAAAAAATGTCAAGTTATTGGCCTTGCACTTAATTTTACCAAAATTAAGTTGCTTACGTATCTTCTTAGGGGGGTTTAGAGGAATCAAATGCCACATAGTTCTCTTACCTTTTATTGCATGTTTGGTGATGATGTGGACTAATTGTTGTCATGATGGCGTGATCCGCATGACTGCATCTGCTATTCTGGCTCTGTTGCTCCAGTTTCAGGTTTGTCATCTTTGAAGAAATCGTACGTTGGCTCCTACTGGATTTTTTGTTGTTTATATTGCACTTTCGTCTAGTCATCTACACAAACCTGTATTTGTAGCGCTTTCGGAGTAACGCACGAACTTTTTTCATCCAGGATATTCCCCCCGGCGCTGAACTCTTGTTCCACCGCCACTGTAGAAACTGGTGTTGAAAAAATATTTTTGGCTATCATAGCCATGATTGGATATTACCTTCCGTACTCTTTCCAATATAGTAAGATATCAAATTTTTTACCTGGCGTATCTTCTATAAACTCAAAAGAAGCATTTAGATAAGATTCAAGCTCGGAATACTTGTCGGAGCTTGATGAAGAAGAACATCTAGGTTTTTTTGGTTTTTTTTTTGATAACAGACTATACCCTAAATTAATAAATCCGGAGGAGGATGATGGGGGTTGAGATGCAGTTTCTGTTCATGTAACATCTAAGTTCAGTGATGATTCATAAACTGTAACATATTCATCATTTAAATCATACAATAATTTCTTAACTTCATTATAGCACGCATCAACATCATATTCAATTTTTAAACCTTGGATGCCATAATAACCCTTTAATAATAACACAAATGTTCTAATTTACAACGTGGATCAAAAACCATGGCAATCAAATAAATATTTGGAAATTCCTTATAATAATCTAACCATTTTACCTTCATAGCATGAACCATTTTACATTTGTTAACCGCCAAAATTGGTGAAGGACCAAGGATGAATTTTCCACCTCAACACAAGGAGAATATATGAGTACAGACACCATCCGACTACCTCGATAAAGGCGGATTCCGACTGATCCGAGTGCAAACCTCCTCCAGCGGGGTCCGACCCAGGCTTCCCCCAGCTATTTAAGGACCCCGCCAGCATCTTGATTCATAAGCAATGTCCCGAGCCGGAGTACTCGCTAGAACCTGCAGTGGGGTCCAGCCCCGTCATACCCAGGTCTCTTATAAAACCTTGTAGCAACCCGCTACAATATAAACCCTGCAGCGCCTCGACGCAGAGTTCCATTAAGCATCCTGCTATAATACTAGCTAGATATCCCCCTACTTCATCAGCAAGATGCTTACTGGCTTGCACTCTCTGATATAGCCGGCCCGCCAAGCAGGAGGATACCAGGTAGCAAGATTATCATACCAGAAACTAAAAGCTCCATGAAAGACCCATTAAAACGCTGTCGTACAGAGGAGATATACTCCTTCCCGCTAGAGAACCCTGTTTTGAGCAGGTTAACAAAGTAAGAATCCTACTAGGAAGGTCACAATTTGATCACGAGATTGACTCCTCTTAGGAAGGAAAGACTAGATTCTACACGTAAAGCTCCGAGATTATCTCCTAAAAAGAAGAGGATCTTGCATTCATCGAAAAGAAAGAACCGAAAATCACCACCGGAAACCCTATGATCAAGTTCTACTTATCGACATGCACGAGATCACCATCATGACCATCTCTATTACCCACTGAATCTCCATACCTTATAGTTAATCCTGAATGTATAGTTCACATATTTGTAATGCAAAGTGACGATCAATAAAAAACTCTTTTTTATCTATTTTCTAGTGTCCTTCGTCTTACTTGCTTTGCTTAGGATAGTCGGTATCGAACCACTTGATACACCTCCGACCAGGGTCAATCTTGATCTTGGTCTCTGTAAAGTCGTTATTTGGAATTTCACCCCCAGTGACGATTTTTCGGTAACACTTTTGGCGCCGTCTATGGGAAACTTATCCCAACCATTGTTCGAAAACAACCTATCTTTAGCTAGTGATATTCAAAATGAGACTCCGATCCTCCCAGGGTTATCTCAAGCCATCAGGACTCTTGTCCCTTACTTCCACTGAAAGAGCCTAGAGGCGGGGTAAGGGCACCAGGAATGAGAATCCTCCACCAGTGCCCCAACCAGTTGCAGGCCTTGTCCCTCAAGACCCCGCTAGGCAAGAAGTCGATCGAGATATCCTAGAATAGCACGCTGCAGCATACGTAGAAGCTATCCGACTCCGCAATTGAGGTTCCTCCTAGGAGGGTTCGGTCTCCACCAAAGCTAAGGGCAAAGGAGAGAGATCCACATCCCGATTCGGAAGGAAGTGCCAAATCCCGAAGGAGCTCTAAAGAAAACATCAAAGAGCTAAGCGAAAGGAGGTAGTCATTGATTCAGAATCTTCGGATGAAGAGGTTTCAGTAGCCCGATCCGGAACTAAAAAATCTCAGCGCTTAGAGGATCAGATGACAAGGATGGCGAAGGAGTTGGAGCAGTTAAAGAAGGGAAAAATCAAGGAATCCAGAAGAACCCCTTGGGCGAGATGAATGCGCCTTTCTCCAAAAGAATCAGGGAGGCAGGGTTACCCCCCAAATTCAGGATACCTTCAGAGAAGTATTCTGGGGCAGAAGACCCCATCAGCCACTTGGAAAGCTTTGTCCACCAAATGGAGGTTCAAAGTGCAACTAGGCTAGCCATGTGCAGAATGTTCCCATCAACCCTGACTGACTGACTGACTGTGCCAAGACATGGTTCAGAATGTTACCTGATGAGCGTCATTTGTGTACTCAACAAAATGATATTTAGATGTGTTCGTTTAGAAAACCGATTTTCACCACTTAGATAGAAATTTAGTAAAGTGGCAAGTGGGATTCGTTCCACAGGGAATTAGAGTGATTAGTTGAATTAATTAGCTAATCTATATGCAATAAAATAAATCATGAAAATATGGATGAGTGAATGGGTTGTCAAGCCATCAAACATACATGAAAAATAAACCTAATAACTAATAAAAGAATACTTAACAAATCTAGATAAGATAATGGAATAAACAATTAAGAGAATAGCTAGGGAATTAATGAGATCACAAATGAATTACGGGAAATGCTTATCAAGCTACTTTAGTGAACAAATCTCGTAAATGTTAACCAATTGATTTCTAAAATGTGTTTGGGCCATTATTATGAACCCTAAACAACTTCCCACCGCAATGCCTAACCGATTAAGGAAAGGGGGTCACGGGGGGATCGATTTGTTACAATTAACGGCTTAGATTATCGTGGTTGATATACCCTCCGACAATCTATCCTATTCACTAAGTTCTCAATCCATCAAGGTTGTCAATCCAATCAAGATTACATAACAAATTATCCTAAGCAAGATTATAATCAACTAGTGGGTATACATGTCAATCATATAATGCAAAGAATCTAATTATAAAATGAATAGAACACAAATAGAAATTAAAATATATTAAAGCTTAAGCAAATCCCAATCCAAATATTCTCACATCAAAACCCTAGAAAGGGGATTTAATTACACATATTACAATCAAAGGGAAGGCAAGTAAAAGATTAGGAAATCACCCATGGGCCTCCTTTTGTAAGCTTGATCCTTTCCTTGCCTTTGATGCTCCTTGTGTAAGGAGTGGATGATGAGGATGTGTCTAGATAGGTGGAGTCAAATGGGAAGTGACTAAGGAGATTTGTGGAGAAGATGGGAAGAAAAGGAATGATTAGGGGAGGTAATCTAGATGTTAAGTTTAGGTAGGAGAGAAAATGGAGAGAAAAGGAATGGTGGAGAAAGGAGGTTTCTTGGTGGTCAAGAGTTGTCTAAAAGAGGAAAAATGTGATGTATTTATAGGTGTGAAAAGCTAGGGTATGAAATAGGTATGAAATGACAAGAATACCCCTCTTGAATGCCAACACTGGAATTCCTACGCTGGAATTCCAACGTGGTCGCCACTTGTCCTTCTAGGTCGCCATAGCGACCTCAAATGGCGACCTCTCATGGGTTCTTCTGTCGCCATGGCGACCAAATGGCGACCAAGTGGCGACCCTTCCCACTTTGGAATTCCTACGTTGGAATTCCTATGTGGTCGCCATTTGCAAGTGTAGGTCGCCATGGCGACCTCAAATAGCGACCATGAGATGCTTTGCAATTTCCTCTGTCGCCATGGCGCTCAAGTGGCGACCAAATGGCGACCTTCTGATGACTTGAAGAATCCTCTGTCGCCATGGCACCAATGTAGCGACCTCCTTATGTCTAAGTGGCGAAAATGCTCTGTTTCTTCCCATTTGTGAGCCTTTTTGCACCCAAGTCCTCATTTTCATCCCAAATGCTCTTGAAACCTAATAAAACCTGAAACAATTGATTTTACACCATTAAATCACTGGATAATGCCCAAGAATCAAGCAAAAGGAGAAGGAAATGAGGGCCAAAATCATACCAATTTTGGTTCGATCATTACCACCAGGTAGTGTCGATTCTTTTTTTAAACTCACCAAAGCTTTCTGTGCACAGTTTCAGGGGATAAAACCCTGTCCCAAGGATCCTATCTTGCTGCAATACGTGGTTTAGGAGTAGTGTGAAACTCTGAGATCTTATGTGAAGAATTTCCATAAAGAGGTGTAGGGAAAAATACGTGCACGCAGCGGAAGCGAGACTAAAAAGTTTAGTATATTTAAATTTTTTTTCCTTTTTATGAACCTTAACCCTTTAATTAACTAAACATATATATAATCAACAAAAGAAGAATACCTTTTGTCGCGTGATCCGATTGACTTACATCGATGGTAATCCGCAAGATCTTCAATCCTAGCACGAACGTGAATCACCTAGGAGCGTGATCTCCCTTTTTCTTTGAATTGCAAACCTGAGAATGGACAAACAAACTTTTCTGGTTTCTGTTAGTCACAAAAATTCCAATAGGTTGCTAAGAACGTTCCGGTCACTTTTGAATTCACAATCGTAAGATTGAAATTCGCGTGAACCTAATTCGAAAGTGTGTACAAGATCTCTTGATATTAAGATCACTAGTACACTATCTAAACAAGAACAGTTCTTCTCTCACAAACCTCTAGGCCGAATCACTCACTAGTCTTAGAGTTGGATCTTATTTTTCTCTAGCAAAAGAAAAAACTCTCAATTGCAAAAACTAGGGTTCTTGAAAATATATGAAGAATATATATATATATGTCTATTCCAAAGTTACAAAAACTATGGTACCGAATTCTTTCCCAAAACCTATGGTACCGAATTCTTTCCCAAAAACTATGGTTCCGAATTCTTTCCCAAAAACTATGGTTCCGAATTCTTTCCCAAAACTATGGTTCCGAATTCTAACCCTAATCCAACTCTTTAGTGTATTTGTGACTATATAAAAGACTTCCTAATTTGACTAAACAAATAAAGTCTTTTATATTTAGTATAATACTAATAGTAGTATACTACTAGGAAACATATTTCCTAATCAGAAAAAGATTTGATTCTTAATTAAACAATTAATTAATAAATTAATTAATTCTTATTTAATTAAAACAATGAAACAAAATAATATATTAGGTTAAATATGACCTTGCCGCCCCACTCTAATAAAATGGGCCATATATTATTTTCTTATTTCATTTAATCCATTGGACTTTAAATAAAAAGCCCACATGTGAACCAGACTCATTCTTACTAAAAGAAACAAGCCCACATGTCTTTCATTAATATATTAATATAATTGAGCAGCCCATTAAATAAAGGCTAATTGGCAAGAATACTCCCTGAACTATACTCGAATTTGCACCTTACCCCCTGAACTTTTTTTTTCGCCATTAAACCCCCTGAACTCTTGTAATTTGGCAATCGCTGAAGGAATTTGCCCCCTCACCAGGGGGTAGATTCCTTCAACGATTGCAAATTTACGAGAGTTCAGGGGGTTTAGTGCCAAAAAAAAAAGTTTAGGGGGCATAGTGCAACTTTTTGAAGAGTTCAGGGGGTATTTGTGCCAATTAGCCTTAAATAAATAATGTGCAAATTATATTCTTCATATATTAAATGCAATTCTAAATGGACCCATAAATTGGTCCGGTAGAATATATCAAGTGATCCATGCAAGTCCGTGTGGATTGGGGATCTTGGCGGGCTATCTAAATTTAAGCTTCAATAGACATAACCTTATCACAATCAACAAATGATTCACTTAGGTCCGATCCATTAATTTTAACTCATTCCACTAAAGAGCTAAAATTAAACTCTTAAATAAAGTCAGAAAAGGAAGATGTTCCTCATTCATACCCTAGACAATCATGTTGGAGATAGTGTATCCTCGTGATTAATATCAGTAATCGCCAAGAGTTCATAGATCGCCTATAACTCTCCAAGTTACCATATTTACTCATATGACCACGTTTTGAACTTGGATATTTTGACTTGTCCAGAAGCCATGTTTTCAATAGACACTATCGAAAACTCAATGTTGAGATTTAATATCCAATTACCTCAAAACATCCATATGATGATATTATACTCTCATTTAATAAATGGAGCCACGATGTCCATATCTATAAATGAAGTCCTCTATCGATTAACAAATGAATATCACTAAACTATCGAGGATAGACTATACGATATAATCGTACTCATTGATAACTCAAATGATATCACTTGCAACCATAAGTCCATCATTTATCTCAGGATTAAGATAGACTCTCCGATTGTCCTGATAATGAAAAGACTTTTATCTACTGACGGTTATAGATAAAGTATTTCATTGTGATCCAGTTCAATGCACCCAGTGCACTAGATTCTTTTGCTCGAAGACACTCCGATGATTTTAGACTCATCATATCTCATTTGATCCCACTCAAATGCTAGCAAAAGAATTCTACAACTTTAACAAGATAAAGGTGCCCAACCTTTAACTTAAGTTGTGAACAATATTCAAGACTAACTAAAGAATTGTGTCTACCACGTACATATCCAGATGTACGAACAATTCTTCTTTTCTCATAGTCTTTAGACCTTATGATTATTTACTTTGACAATTATAATATTAAACTATAAATGCTATAAGATTTGTTTAAACCAGAAATCACTTTATTAATATGAAAAAGATTGTTAATTACAATATTACACTCTTGCTATTGAGCATAATCCTAACAAGAGGTCGTCCAGATGGGTGTATTCAACGAGAAGGAAATTCTAGCCAACTTTTGGAGGAACTTATGAGCTGGCAGACTGTTCTGTTCTTTTGCCAAGCATCCTCTAGAAATGTACCAGGAAGCCTACAACTAGGCTCTGGAACAGGTGGACATTGAGGAACAGCTCCGGATTAAAATCGAGCGCGATGAAGCCCGGTTAGCACCACACCATAAGAAGGAAGCTCTGAAGCCCGCACCAGCTAGGAAGTTTCAAAATCAACTTCCAAACCGGTCTACTTATAGGTCGCCTCATATTCCTTCATATCAAGAAAGATATCCGGTCAGGAGATCACTTCCTCGAGAGATTCCCCTGAAGGAAGTATCAGGGTGGCAAGAGAGGAAGAAGGGTATAATCACTGCACCCCTCTCAATGCTTCACGAGAAACTATTTATCTCGCTATTCGGGATAAAGGTCTACGCAGAAAGCCAGGTCCCATGAAAATCCCGGTTGACAGGAGGAATCAATTCAAATATTGCGACTTCCACGAGGATATAGGGCACAACACCTCAGAGTGCTACAACCTCCGTAACCAGATTGAAGGACTGGTAAGGGGAGGTCTTTTAACTGAACTTTTGCAGCAGGTATGAGATAACATCAAAAAAGGGAAACAGGTTCAAAGCGGGATGCAGGAGACAACAGAAAGAAGGAGAGATAGGGAGAAGGATCTGATGCAACAGATCCAAGTGATCCACACCATTAGTGGAGGTCCTACCTTAGCTGGAACCTCTAATAATTCGAGGAAGAATCACGCAAGGAAGATTCCTAGGTTTAATACTGATCACGAGATACTCAAAGTCAGCAGTGGATCTCGGGATCTATCTCGCTCCACCAAAATCATCTTCACAGAGGAAGACGTCTACAATACAGTTCGGCCGTATGATGATCCCATGGTGATTACAGTACAGATCGCCAACTGCCTGGTACACCGCGTCCTGATTGATATAGGGAGCAGTGTGGATATTCTATTCAAGGGGGCTCATGAGCAGCTCAATCTGAAAAACTCTTGCTACAACAGTTGCACCTCCCTTTTGTATGGGTTCACAGGGGACTCCGTAATGTCAATGGGGACAAAGATTCTGCCAGTAATAGTCGGAGAGGCTCCTCTTCAATAGAACATAATGACAAAATTCATTATAGTAGACACCCCGTCTGCATACAATGCAATCTTAGGAAGACTTTTCCTGTCAGGGATTAGAGGAGTGTTGTCCATCTATCACAATGTGTTGAAGTTTCCAATAGGATCGAGAGTAGGAGAAGTAAGGGGGGACCAGCAGGCAGCCCGCAATTGTTATGCGGTGTCCACTAACCCCGCTGCATTAGCCAAACAGTGTGCACATGTGACCAGTGACCCAAATCAGGGAGCATCAGAGCAGGATCGGTATGTCTTGGAAGAAGGAGAGGTACCAGACATAATCGTGGAAGAGCCAGAAGAAGAAGAGCGTGGTTGGACTAGTGGACTCCCCATAGACCAGTTGGAGGAGATCCTGATCAGGGGCAAAGATTCGACAAAGACAGTAAAAATTGGAGGGGATCTGGACCCCAAAATCAAGAAGGATTTGGTAGAACTTCTTAGAAAGTACAACGATATCTTTGCTTGGAGCCATAAGGAGATGCCTAGCATTCCTTTTAGCCTGGCTACCCACAGGTTGGCAGTGGATGCAACTTTCAAACCAGTTAAGCAAAAAAGAAGACACTTCAACGCCGAGCGGAACGCTGTGGTCCAAGAAGAGGTTGACAAGCTCCTGAAGGCTGGATTCATCAGGGAATCCCGGTACCCCGAGTGGATCGCCAACATGGTTATGGTAACCAAGTCCAATGGGAAATGGCGAATGTGTGTAGATTACACCGATCTCAACCGGGCTTGTCCCAAGGATAGTTTCCCTCTACCTAAGATAGACCAGCTCATTGACTTTACTACAGGAAACAAGCTCCTAAGCTTCATGGATGCTTTCTCGGGGTACAATCAAATTATGATGCATCCTTCGGATCAGGACAAGACTAGCTTCATCACCGGACAAGGCCTCTACTACTATAAGGTAATGCCATTCAGACTCAAAAACGCAGGTGCCACCTGAAGGAACCCAGGTTTACAGATTGCGCAGCGGAAAGGTTTTTAAATTTTTTTTTTTATGCAATCATAAACTAAACCTATTTGTACAGTAATAATCGAAAACAATTAAAGAAGGTGAAACGATTTCATACCTACGTAGGAGGCTCCTTCACTTTAATTCGATCTGCTCCTGATTTGAACCACTTGATCTTCCTCGCTATCTCCCGGAACTGGTAACGGCGTGTGGGCGCGTCACGGTATTCAGGAACCTATATGGAGGAAAAGAAAGAAATACAAAACAACTTTTGTTTTGTTATCAGATGAATTTGGCCACACTTTATTTTTGATGAACAAAAAAACAAAAATCAAAAAAAAAAAAAAAAACTCCTTTTTTTTTTCTTAAAAAATGGCCGCCACCCTCTCTCTTTTTTCTTTTGATGTTGATTGTTGTTTTTGTATCTGATACCAAAAACCAATCTCACTTTTAAAATCATATATCAAATATATATATTTTAAAAATAAACTAATTAATTAATTCTTTTAAGATATCTAATATCTTTAAAGATATTAATCAATCTTAATTTATTTTATTTGATTTGAATTCAAACTCTTTTAAATTCAAATTTAAATATTTAATTTAATGAAAATAAAATAATCAAATTATCTTTTCTTCATTCAAAATTAAATATGAATTAACACCCTCCATCTAATGATTAATTACACAATTAAATAATCTAATTATTTAATTAACATAATCATTAATATTCATTAATTAAATAATCACATTATTCAATTAATTCCAGAATAGACACGTGTCACTTTTGTAACACAATTAATTGGACAATCCAATTAATTAACCGTGACACTTGTTACCTAAATCGATCGGGCTAGCAAGGGGACCTAATGGACCTACAATATTTTGAGCTCCAATAATCCTTAGAAATAAATAATTAAACTCTTTAATTAATATTTCATGATTATTAACTTCGGTGTTATTCCACTAAAAACCCGAAGCTGCACTCTCTCAACTGTAGAGGTTTTTACACAAACCAATAATTCTTGGTGTCCATCGATATAGCTATTACATATGGTATAATCCTCCACAGGTAGTTCATAATTAGAGCTGGGTCATAATGTCCGTTATACCCCTCTAATTATATCTTTCCATTAAGTACCATTGATTCTCTAATGAACAATAAATCCTACATTCCTTACGGAATTAGGAGAGCGCTCATATTGTTCAAGCCCCAAATCAACCCTTAAGGGAACTACTATCTACTTCTCACAAGAAGGAGTGGATTCCACTATTGTGTGCAGACCTTCCCAGCCACAAGCCAAACCGTGATCCCAACATACGGAGCATATTGATCAGGAATGCAACTCTGACCTCACCCATGGTATATCAAAGACCACGATCTAACCTGAAGGAGTCGATAAGACACTCAGGATTAAGATCACCCACATATAGCCATCATTTGTTGATATATATGAATCTCATCATGTAACGGATATTGGTGAGAGATTCATATAGATCATGGCCCAGTCCTATATGATCACATCATACAAGGTGCCTCCATTCTCATATCTCCATATGAATGATCTAGGATAAGATCACTGTACATTACGGAATGGACCGCAGCTATAGATTGACCACAAATAAAGTACCCAGCTTTATTTGCTATCTACGGACTCTTTAGATTGCTCCTTTCAAACTGAATCCATCTATATATGACATTCATATACTCAGTTTGAAATTACATCCGGCAATCTTGGATGTTAAGTACACATGTTATTATAAATGTATGAGACAATTTGAATGAATAAACTACTTCTTTTATTTCTTGTTCAATTCACATTTACAAACTACAAGCTTTAGGGCAAAAACCCCAACACCACCTACCAACACATGGTGAACAAATTGTTCAAGAAACAGATAGGAAGATCTATGGAGGTTTACATAGATGACATGATCACAAAATCTCCAGAAGCAGGACAACATATAGGGGACTTGCGCCAGACCTTCCAGGTAATAAGGTAGAACTAGATGAGGTTGAAACCCCGCTAAGTGTGCGTTCGGGGTAGCAGTAGGTAAATTCTTAGGATTCATGGTGCATGAAAAGGGAATCGAGGCTAATCCCGAGAAGATCAAAGCTATCCTAGACCTCAAGTCCCCTACAACTCTCAAGCAGGCACAAGGATTAACCGGACGGATAGCAGCCTTAAACCGGTTCATATCTCGCTCCATAGATAAATGTCTCCTATTTTTCGAGATCATCAAGCGGGGAAAGAAGATGAAGTGGGACGAACAAGGTGAGCAAGCTTTTTAAGCTTTAAAGGAGTACTTGTTAAGTCTGCCACTATTGGTAAAACCGACCCCGGGGGAAGAACTTATACTCTCTCTAGCAGTTTATAAAGTTGCTACTAGTGGAGCCTTGGTGAAAGAATTCAGTGACAAGGTGTAAAGACCAGTTTACTACGTGAGCCGGGCTTTCACTAAGTCCGAGAAAAACTACACCCTCTTAGAGAAGCTCACCTATGCCTTGGTGACTACATCCAGAAAGCTCCGGCCTTATTTTCAAGCTCACTCCATCACGGTTGTCACTGATCAACCACTGAGAAAATTCCTCCAGAGGCCGGATGTGTCAGGCAGATTGGTTCTATAGGCCCTAGAGCTCACCCAGTTCAACATTAGATACAAGGCAAGGACCACGATCAAAGCCCAAGCCCTGGCTGACTTCATAGTGGAATTTAGCCTGATTCCAAACCTGGGCGAATCAATAGACCCAGATTCGGATCAAACCAATCCGGGATGGCTTGAAGACAGCAAGATTTGGGTTCTTTGCACGGATGGAGCTTCGAATCAGTTGGGATGCGGAACTGTGATCGTCTTGATCGACCCCATATGAGCAGAGTGTAGTCATTGTTTCAGATTTGAATTCAGAACTACCAACAACGAAGCAGAGTATGAAGCTTTATTAGCAGGAATGAAAGTAGCAGGAGTTTTAGAGGCTGAGTACCTTCTGATCAAGAGTGACTCCCAATTAGTGGTTGATGAGGTCGTTTGTGTACTCAACAAAATAGTAAAAATGATAGTTTTTGGTTGATTCTTGAAAACTCTTTTAAAGCCACTTAATCCTTTTAAAATGTGATTTGATAGCAAAATAGTGAGCAAGTTCGTTCCACAGGGAATGGAGTGTTAATTAGATAAATTGACTAATCTTAGAACAATAAAACAAATCATAGAGTTTGATAAATGTGTGGTTTCTAAAGCCACCAATGCTAAACTACTCAAATTAAAATACACAAAAATGATATGGAAAATAGAATACTCAACACCTTGATAAGAATAGTGATAAAATCAATTAATGAGAGAACTAGGGAATAGATCGATTAACACTTGGATGTGGGTAAGCTACTAGCATCATTAATGTACCAATCTCATTATGTTAACCACTTAGAGGCTTAGATTAGTGGGGTTGATATACCCACCACTAATCTATCCTATCCAATGGGTTCTTAATCACACAAAGGTTGTCAATCCACATGTGAATATATAACAAATTATTCCACTCAAGATAGCAATCAACAAGTGATATACAAGTCAATTATAATGAATGAAATCTAATTAAATTGAATGAATAGAACACATAAGAGATTCATTACAAGCTAGACTAAACCCACAACCAATTGTTCCTCAAATCTATCCCCTAGATTAGGGGTTTAGTTACACATAATTGCAATAAATGAAAAGAAGTAAATGATAAGGAAATAACCCTTGGGTCACCTTCTTTAAGCTCAATCCTTCTTCTCCTCTATGCTCCTAGATGCAAGGAATGGAGGTTGAGGAAATGTCTTGGAATGTGGGTGTTTTGGTGGAAAGTTACTAAGGATTTTGGTGGAGAAAATGGTGGGATGAGGAATGATGTAGTGAAGTAATCAAGGTTTTGTGTTGAGGTTTGGATGGATTAGATGAGTTCAAGGAGAGAAATGGAGGATGATGAAAAATGTGCCATGGAAGTTGATCTAGATCTGAAATGAATTCTCTGAATTTTCTCTCTGATTTTCGATGTTTTGAAAGTGAAGAGACGCTCAAATATATACTCACTCATGGACATGTACTAGTAACGACTTGATTCGCTGATGTGGAGCCTTGGTCGCTATTTGGTCGCTATGGCTACCATGGAGCGTAAAACGGTTAGATGAAAAGGTCGCTCTGAAAACCATCTTTCTCGCTCTTTGTCAAGTGGCGAACATGACCAAAATGTGTAGAGGTCGCTCTTTGTGCATCAAGGTCGCTCTGGCGACCATAAGTGGCGACCTTGGAAATGTGAAGAGGTCGCTCTTTGTGCATCAAGGTTGCTCTGGCGACCATAAGTGGCGACCATGCCTTGAGTGCACTAGGTCGCCACTTGCAAGGGAGGTCGCCAGAGCGACCCCAAGTGGCGACCACACCTGATTGTTTTTGTGACCTTCTGTCGCCATGGCGCTCAAGTGGCGCCCAAGTGGCGACCTTTTGATGCCTTGGGGAACTCTTCTGTCGCCATGGCGCTCAAGTGGCGACCTCCATTGCCTATGTGGCGAAAATGCCCTGTTTCTTCTCATTTGTGAGACATTTTTGCACAAGTCCTCCACCTTTATCTCAATTGCTTCTGAAACCTAATAAAACCTGAAACACTCAATTTAACAACATTAAACACGGGGAAATGCCCGAGAATCAAGCAAAAAGAAACGGAAATGAGGGCCAAAATCATACCAATTTTGGCTTGATCAGTGGTCAATCAGGTGACAGGTTTGTACCAAGCAAAATGTGACAACATGGTGGCCTATCTGGCTAAAGTTCAGGAAGCTATGAAGAAGTTTAAGGGTGTAAGGATAGAACAAGTACCCAGAGAAAGGAACCATCGCACAGATGTCCTGGCTAAGATTGTCACAGAAGAAGGACATGCTTTACCAAAAGGAGTACCCTTCCAATTGGTTTCCTTCTTCAGCATAGCTAAGGATGCAGAGGTCCTTCCCATGAGCCACCCCCTATGTTGGGTGGATCCAATAGCAGATTATCTCCAAAGTGACACTCTCCCTACAGATCCAGATTAAGCTCGACGGCTTAAGAGGAAAGCTACTCGATACTGCATGGTAGAAGGGTACCTATACCGTTAAGGGAAATCTCTCCCTCTCCTCAGATGTCTCCATCCAGATGATGCACGCTGGGCGCTCAATAAGGTACACTCAGGGGATTGTGGTAATCGTGTATCAGGTGAAACTTTGGCTTACCAGGTAATTAGGATGGGTTATTACTGGTCAACTATACATCAGGATGCAAGGCAGTTTGCGTGATCCTGTGAAGCTTGTCAGAAAACAGTAAACATCCATCATCTCCCACCAGAAAGGATCTCCTCAATCACCACCCCCTACCCCTTTGCTATCTGGGGACTAGACCTGATCAGGCCGCTTCCCACTGCACCCGACCAAGCCAAACATACAGTAGTGGCGATAGATTATTTTACTCGGTGGGTAGAAGCCAAGGCCCTCACCTGGATAACTGAAGAAAAAACCACCAACTTTATCAAGAAAAACATTGTTTGCCGATTTGGCACCCCGATGGCCATTATAACTGATTTGAAAAAGCAATTTGACAATGCCAACTTCAGGGAATTCTGTGAGGACCGGAGGATCAATCTTCGTTTTGCATCGGTGGCTCATCCTCAAACCAATGGGCTGGTTGAGGCCACCAACAAGACCATTAATAAGCTCCTGAAGAAAAAACTCCAACAGAAGAAGGGGTTATGGGTTGCAGAGTTACCCAATGTACTGTGGGCTTAAAGAACGACTAGGCGGACAGCAGCAGGAGAGACCCCCTACTCCCTAGTTTTTGGAACAGAGGCGGTCTTGCCCATTGAGCATAAACTCATATTTTTCCGGGTCCAAAATTATGAACCGAAAGACAATGAGGCTCAGTTAAGAGCTAGCTTGGACCTACTGGAGGAAAAACAAAGCAGGGTCGCTGAGTAGGTAGCTATGTATCAGAGCAAAATAGCCCGACACTTCAACAAAAAGGTGAGGATCCGAAATTTCAAAGAAGGAGACATGGTTCTCATGAAGGTAACCCGGAACACATGAAGAAGGTTTGACGAGGTGCTAGCTCCTAACTGGGAAGGTCCATACTTGATTAAAGCGTTACTCCGAGGTGGTGCCTACAAGCTGGAAGACATGGAGGGATACCCTGTGGATCATACATGGAATGCCGATCATCTCAGGAAATTCTACCCTTAGAAATCTAATTCATATCAGCGGGAATTTTCACCCCAATTCCATATTGTACTGTTTGGAAAATTCAATAAAAGCAATTTCTTCTCTCAGATGATTCTCCTATGCCTAGTGTTTCAATATCTCCAGCTAGATCCTCCGATATCTCTTACTGAATGTTTATGCTTCGCCATCGATTCACCATTTCAAGACCAGGAAATAGCCTTAGGGCGCTCCTGCTGCCTTGGTTGGGGAATACCATCCTCTAAGAAGCCTAGTGCTAAAGTGGCCTTAGTTGCCTACCAGGACAGACTTATAGTAAGATCGAGATGCCTCAGGGTACTCAGTTCCTTACTTCACCATTTCAAGACCAGGAAATAGCCTTAGGGTGCTCCTGCTGCCTTGGTCAGGGAATACCCTCCTCCAAGAAGCCTGGTGCTAAAGTGGCCTTAGTTGCCTACCAGGACGGACTTACAGTAGGATCGGGATGCCTTAGGGTACTCGGTTCCTTACTTCGCCATTTCAAGATCAGGAAATAGCCTTAGGGCGCTCCTGTTGCCTTGGTCGGGGAATACCCTCCTCCAAGAAGCCTGGTGCTAAAGTGACCTTAGTTGCCTACCAGGACAGACTTACAGCAGGATCAGGTTATTTTGACAGGGTACCTGGTTCCATTTTGTCTCCTAGAAGGCCGACAGTTAAGAGGGATTGATGAGTTCATCAAATCAGACTATAATAAGTATCAGGCTACCTCGACAGGATACTCAATACTTCAAGTTATTATACGTTCGTGAGAATCTAATTAAAAAAGGACATGACAAGTACCAAAATCCTACTAATCTTGCGATTTCAGGATATGAAGGATGTGCCAAACATTCTGAGAGTTATCATAGTTCAAGTTACTCATCAGGAGTCCAGTCACTAACAAGTTTATATGTATTGGAAAGTTTTCTAAGTACAGAAATAAGCAAGAAATAGTATGAGTCAGAAAAATGAAGCTGCTATATTAATAGAACAGGGTGCCTAGCTCCCAATTCGGGCTCCCAAATAAAAGAGTCAAAACAGACTTCCAGAAAGTCAGGTCACTCTTCTTTCTCCTTCTCTGGCTGCTTCCTTTGGTCGGCTGCTTCCACCCTTGTACTAGCAGCTTCGGCGTCATCCAGGGTCCCTTCAACAACCAGAACCTAAGATATAGCTGGAACTTCCTCTTGAACAGCAATGCTCTCCTCCACAACAGCAGACCCAATCTAGGTCCCTTCAACTACAGGGACCCCGGATCCAGCTAGCTCCTCATCTTCCTCCACCAGGAGCACTCTTGAGGAGCTTCTACTTCTTGATCTCCACCTGTTAACTAGGCAGCCTTTGCCATTATCTGATCCCGGTCCCAGTTCAAGGCCGCTTGGAGGTCAAAGGGAGGGGGCAAAGCAGTGGCCACCTCATAGCAGGCTGTGAAGTAACCATCCTCAAATGTTGGGCCCTCTTGGGCCTCCAAGCCTGCTATGGTGTCCCGCAAGAGTTGGTTCTCGCTTTGTAGCAGCTTCTTCTCTCTCTTCACACACTCCCTCTCCTCTCAACGGTGCAGGGATCTGACAGTTTCAGTATCCAGGCTGCGTTCAACGCGACTGAGAGCCACTAAGGCTTCCTGCCTCCCTTCTTCAGAGTCCTTGGCTTCTTAGAGCAGAAGAGCTACACTCTGTTGGGTCTGGATCAGTTCCTGCTGAGTATCTTCTAGTTTGGCTTGGACCCCGATGTAAGCTTCCCTCAAGGTCAGCAACTGCTTCTCTATAGCCAAAGCAAATTTGAAGCCCTATAAAAAAAAAAAAGAGAAATTATTGTTTGTTAGAAGGATCAGAAGGAAGAAAGAATAGTAAGAGAGAAAGAAGAATTTTACCTCGGCCAAAACAGATGCTTCCTTAGCAACCAAGATGTCAGTAGGAAGCTTGGCCATATTCATCAAGCCTCCACCAGGGCAGAAGGCCGCGAATTGGGATACAACTTCGTCAAAGGTGGCACCCTCTAACCCCAATCCAGAGGGAACATCAGCAGGATGGGTAGGATGGAAGGCAGCTTCTTCTTTATCCGCACTTCTGACACGGTCTTGGGAGGACGCTACTGAGAAAGGAGCAGCAGGTAGTTTCTTGGCAGTAGGAGGAACAACTTCTTGGCTTTTCTTCTGTGTTGGATTCCCAGATTCCCGAGCTTTAGCTGCTCGAGCAAACATCCCCTTGATCTTTGAGCGTGAAGGGGGAGAAGTAGAAAGACGAGAAAGACCTCGCTGGTTTAAACAAATCTTATAGCATTTATAGTTTAATATTATAATTGTCAAAGTAAATAATCATAAGGTCTAAAGACTATGAGAAAAGAAGAATTGTTCGTACATCTGGATATGTATGTGGTAGACACAATTCTTTAGTTAGTCTTGAATATTGTTCACAACTTAAGTTAAAGGTTGGACACCTTTATCTTGTTAAAGTTGTAGAATTCTTTTGCTAGCATTTGAGTGGGATCAAATGAGATATGATGAGTCTAAAATCATCGGAGTGTCTTCGAGCAAAAGAATCTAGTGCATTGGGTGCATTGAACTGGATCACAATGAAATACTTTATCTATAACCGTCAGTAGATAAAAGTCATTTCATTATCAAGACAATTGGAGAGTCTATCTTAATCCTGAGATAAATGATGGACTTATGGTTGCAAGTGATATCATTTGAGTTATCAATGAGTACGATTATATCGCATAGTCTATCCTCGATAGTTTGGTGATATTCATTTGTTAATCGATAGAGGACTTCATTTATAGATATGGACATCGTGGCTCCATTTATTAAATGAGAGTATAATATCATCATATGGATGTTTTGAGGTAATTGGATATTAAATCTCAACGTTGAGTTTTCGATAGTGTCTATTGAAAACATGGCTTCTGGACAAGTAAAAATATCCAAGTTCAAAACATGGTCATATGAGTAAATATGGTAACTTGGAGAGTTATAGGCGGTCTATGAACTCTTGGCGATTACTGATATTAATCACGAGGATACACTATCTCCAACATGATTGTCTAGGGTATGAAAGAGGAAACATCTTCCTTTTCTGTCTTTATTTAAGAGTTCAATTTTAGCTATTTAGTGGAATGAGTTAAAATTAATGGATCGGACCTAAGTGAATCATTTGTTGATTGTGATTAGGTTATGTCTATTGAAGCTTAAATTTAGATAGCCCGCCAAGATCCCCAATCCACACGGACTTGCATAGATCACTTGATATATTCTACCGGACCAATTTAGGGTCAATTTAGAATTGCATTTAATATATTAAGAATATAATTTGCACATTATTTATGTAATGGGCTGCTCAATTATATTGATATATTAATGAATGACATGTGGGCTTGTTTCTTTTAGTAAGAATGGGTCTAGTTCACATGTGGGCTTTTTATTTAAAGTCCTATGGATTAAATGAAATAAGAAAATAATATATGGCCCAATATGTTTATATGGGGCGGCAAGGTGAATTAATTAACCTTATTATTTTGTTTCATTGTTTAATTAAATAAGAATTAATTTATTTATTAATTAATTATTTAATTAAGAAACAAATCTTTTCTGATTAGGAAATATGATTCCTAAAGGTATACTATTGGTAGTAGTATACTTAAATTAAAAGACTTGTTTGACAAGGAAATAAATAATTAATTTTATTTATTTAATCAAATAAGAAGTCTTTTTATTTAGTCAAATAAAAGAATAAAAGATTTATGAGTTGGATTAGGGTTTGGAAGTCTTAAACTAAATAGGAATTAGGGTGCAATACAAACTCCTTTTGGCTTGAGTATTGCGGCAACCCTAGTCCCTTTTAGGTTAGAGAATTCGGCCACCCTAGTAAAAAGAAAGAAAGAAAATTTTGCCACATATATAAGTGGACTTATAGATTTCGGCCACTTAGGGTTTTGGTGTGCCTAATTTTATTTTCTTCTTCTTCTCAATTCATAGAAAGATAATTTTTATTCTACTAAAACAAAAGAGACATAGATTATTCTTTGATGGTATACTATTTGCTTATTCATCAATAAGCTTGAGTATACAACATCGATCGAGGTTCACGCGAGTTTCGATCATAAGATTGAGAACTCAAAAGTGACCGGAATAATCTTAATGTTCTTTTGATTGTTTTTGTGACTAACAAAGAAGAGAAAAGTTTGTTTTATCCAATCACAGGCTTGCAATTCAAAGAAAAGGGAGACCACGCTCCTAGGTGATCCACGTTCGTGCTAGGATTGAAGATCTTACGGATTACCATCGACGTAAGTCAATCGGATCACGCGACAAAAGGTATTCTTCTTTTGTTAGATAAAATATATCTTTAATTGATTAAAAGGGTTTAAGGTTCATAAAAGGAAAATTTTTTAAAAGCTACTAAACCTATTTTTTTAGTCTCGCTTCCGCTGCGTGTACTTTTCGGTATATTTTTCCCTACAATCTGGAGGGGGGCTAACTCCAGCACGACAAGAGCCCGACGGAGTGTGGGATGTAATGGTAGTCGAACACCACATTCGAAGGCCGCCTTGTGGATCAGCAGGCGATCTTGAGGCGGGGTGTATACGTCATAACCCCGATGAGGAAGAGAGAGAGTGATGTTATCTGGAATCTTGTACTCCTCCCTCAGCTTGGCCAAAGAATCCAAGGTGCATACGGAGTCGGGGACTATCCTCCCGTCATGAAAAAGGGCGAAAGAGCCGGCCTGGACCCCGACTAGTGAAATGCTTCCTTCATCGCCCCCATCGCCACCTCCGACCCTCGCTGCATCCATCCCATCATGGATAATAACAGGGTCCTCTGGTTGATTGTAGAAACCCGACCCAATTCGGGGGTTTTGGGTAGAGCGATGATGCTGGGCCCGAAAGGTATCATCAGCAACCCCATCCCTTTCTCAATCCCATTTCCTCCTCTCCGAGGTCAGGGAATCCTCCGCCATGTCAGCCTTCTCCAAGTTGAAGAGGGCATCAATACTGTCAGACTGATGCGTAGAGATGGGGTCAGGATGTGTAGAGGTCGCCATCGCAGAAGGGATTTGCTCAGTAGCAATTTCTTGAGAAGTAGGGAGTTGTGAAGGAGAAGCCATTGAAGAATATAGAAGAAATTTTAAGGATTGCTAAGTAAAAAAGAAAGCAGAGCAGTTGGGTGTCGTTCTCTATTTTAATTCTGAAAGTTTGAAAGTAAGGAAGAAAGCACCAGTGGAGCCGGTCTATTTATAAAAGAGGGGTGGCAGTTACATACTAGGAAACCAGAATCGGTGATCGGAAGAATGGGTAGAGGCGTTTTCCGCATTAATCGCGCCAAAACGGCTCTTTTTGAAAATGAGGAACCCATTCATTAAGTGACACGCAATCAGTACTTAAGCATCAAGTAAGGATTTCCTCCTCCTAGGTGGAGAACTAGTCAGACAAGGAAATAAGCAGATAAGGCAGAAAATCCTTCAAGTATAGACAAGATCCTGACTCCGACCCCGACAAGGTATCATTGTCCAAGTCAAGGGGGACTTCTGTTAACCACCAAAATTGGCGAAGGACCAAGGAAGAATTTTCCACCTCAACACAAGGAGAATATAGGAGTACATACACCATCTGACTACCCCGACAAAGGCGGACTCCAACTAATCCGAGTGTATACCTCCTCCGGCGGGGTCCGACCCAGCCTTCCCCCAGCTATTTAAGGACCCCGCCAGCATCTTGATTCATAAGCAACGTCCCGAGCCGGAGCACTCGCTAGAACCTGCAGCGGGGTCCAGCCCTGTCATACCCAGGTCTCTTATAAAACCCCGCAGCACCCCGACACGGAGTTCCACTTAGCATCCCGTTACAATATAAACCCCGCAATGCCTCGACGCGGAGTTCCATTAAGCATCCCGCTATAATACTAGCTAGATATCGCCCTACTTCATCAGCAGGATGCTTACTGGCTTGCACTCTCTGATATAGCCAGCCCGCCAAGCAGGAGGATACCAGGTAGCAATATTCTCATACCAGAAACTAATAGCTCCATGAAAGACCCATTAAAACGCTGCCGTACAGAGGAGATATACTCCTTCTTGCCAGAGAACCCTGCTTTGAGCAGGTCAACACAGTAAGAATCCTATTAGGAAGGTAACAATTTGATCACGAGATTGACTACTCCTAGGAACGAAAGACTAGATTCTACACGTAAAGCTCTGATATTATCTCCTAAAAAGAAGAGGATCCTGCATTGGCCAAACCCTAGACCGAAATTATAGGAGTGCATGGCAAGCAACAGGACCTATATATACAACTACTTATTCATCGGAAAAAGGGGACCGAAAATCATCACCAGAAACCCTACGATCAAGTTCTACTTATCGACATGCACGAGATCACCATCACGACCATCTCCATTACCCACCAAATCTCCATACCTTACAGTTAATCCTGAATGTATAGTTCACATATTTGTAATGCAAAGTGACGATCAATAAAAAACTTATTTTTATCTATTTTCTGGTGTCCCACGTCGTATTTACGTTGCTTAGGATAGTCGGTATCGAACCACTTGATACCCCTCCGACTAGGGTCAATCTTGATCTTGGTCCCTGTAAAGTCGTTATTTGGAATTTCACCCCCAGTGACGATTTTCCGATAACATTTATCTTCTAGATATAATATTGCCATGAGAAATGATCATGATGGTTTATGTGTTTATGCACCCAAGACCAAATGGGTCAAAGGGTGAGTGCTCTTACCATTAGTGTAAGTTGCACATGTGAGTTAGCTTTAAGATTAGTGTCAAGTTTTGAGTAACTTAGCTAGCTAGCTTTGTTTCTCTATGACTTTGACATGAACCTAGCTATCTCACAAATTTTACTATGATAGTCAAAATCCGTTGATTAACTATTGAGAAGTTGTATATCTTGAAATCTATATGGTAATGATTTTTGTTAAGACTTTTGGAGAAAGTCATTTTTGTGTGTGTTTGAGTTGAAGTGTTAAGTCTTTATTCTCTTGGGATAACACATGACCAACTTGTTGTCATGAGGACAAACAAGCCAAGAGAGCTCATAAAAAGAGCGAAGGCTTTGCATTTGATGAAAAAGCTTGCTTAGGTATTTATATATCCTAATGCTTGCTTTCTAGCTTTTCATCTTTCGACTCTATGTTTACATTACATCATGTAGCTTGTGTTAGGATTATGCTCAATAGCAAGAGTGTAATATTGTAATTAACAATTTTTTTCATATTAATAAAGTGATTTCTGGTTTAAACAAATCTTAGAGCATTTATAGTTTAATATTAGAATTGTCAAAGTAAATAATTGTTAACCGCCTTTTTTAGCAGGGGTCCAAGGAAGAATTTTCCATCCTTGCCAAGTAGAGGGATACCGTAAGGAGCATCTAACTGCCTCTGAAAGGAACCAAGATCAATACACCTATCTATTAATCGTGGTTTAAATAGCCAAGTAGAGGGATGCCGCACCCGCTGGATCCCGCAGGACCCCGCGGTACTACGCTGTACCCCGTAGTACCCCGCAGTACCTCGTGGACCCCGTTAGACCCCGCTGGAACCCGCATCACCCCGCAGTATCCCGCGGACCCCGTTGGACCCCACAGTACCCCGTGGACCCCGCAGTACCCCGCGGTACCCCGGTACCCCGGTACCCCACGGTACCCCGCAGTACCCCGCAGTACCCTGTACCCTGTGACTGGCCCTCCAAACTCCTCCCGACCACCTAACATAGAAGACATCAATAAATGAGGTCGTAAATACCAAGGAAGAGCTAGACCACACTAAGAGTTTAAGTAAACAAGGAAATTGCCTTGTTTCCCACCATTCAAGAGTCCTATATTAAAGTGGAGTCAACTCTTTCAGTTCTAAAAGGAATCACTTGATTATGGGGAATCAATCCCACGATCTTCTCGCCTATCAACGTGGAATGCCCCGTAAATTGCTAAGTCATTGGATTAAATTTAGGGGAGTGAACAACAAGAAATAAGACCTATATATACATGACATGAGATTCGAGAAAGAAAGGAAGGGGGTTCTCCTTTTTCCCAAAAAGACATGCAGTTTCTTCCCCAACAAACAAGGCTTCCTTCTCCTCTTGTTTTCTATTGATTAGAGAAAAGGGCATATGCCCACCTATTATTGTAAGCTCTCCGAAGCACTTATGTTGTGTGATTCTCATACTTGTGTAAGCTCCACCGAGCACGCCTTATTGATAAATATATAAATGATCTCTCTCCACCGGATACTACCTAGGGGTTTTTCAGCATATGATCATGCGTGATGCTTTTTCCCCCTAGGCCATTCCATCTTCTGTCAAAAAGACTTGTCATTCTCTCCCTCGTATCTATTTTATTACACATGTATGTAAGTTTATCATTGAAGAACTCCTATCCCATATCCTACTTGCTTGCTTGCTATCCGGGTCGGGGAATCACAATGGAGATCTAGAAAAGAGTATGGGATGCGGGATGCGGGATTCGGGATACGGGGTATGAGGGACGGGATACAGGGTACCGAGTACTGAGTACGGGATACGGGGTTCATAAAGAGGGATCACAACCCTTACTCCAACATGGGAACCCCAAGCGCCATATCTTCTCCAATGCGTGAAGTCCCGATGGGCGGGGTGATTTTTCTCCTACTTATTACACCTCACTCCAGAATTTTTACTCGTACAAACCATGGTACCTAGAGGTACCTACCCCGCTGCAGCTTGCCAGGTAGCAGTTTGAGGGTGTTAATTGAAATTCCTCACCCAGAGCGAATTTACGGTTAACATTTTGGCGCCGTCTGTGGGAAGTTAACTAGACCAACGTGGCTTCCTTGTCTCTACATGAGCGTATGTTTCTTTATCTCTTACTTATTAAAACTACACATGATTTAACGCATCCCCTTGCTATGTTCATTGTATGCCTACTCCTCGATGTCATGATGCCTTGAAACTTTATTTCACCCTGATAGTTCCTTTATTACTTGTATGATTTGATAAAAAATTTGCATGAATCATGTGGACTAAATCAACGCCTATTATAATCGGTTTATATTTCGCTTTATATATGTTGCTGCTTAAATACGTTGAACATGCGGAGTGCATCTTGATGTAGCTCCATGAGATCTAACTAATCTATTGCCATGCAAGCTTAACCTTCTACTATCGAGATGATAGAGTCATTATTCTTTGCATATTATTCATGCGGTTTACCCTTTTCCATGTTTGTATATACTACATGTGCACCACGAGTGGTGTTCACTTTGTCATTTAACAACTTTTGTTTGATGTGGAGCAAATATAATGTCTGGGACTCCTAGTGGAGCCGGCCTACGATGCTGCCCTTACGAAACGAACCTGCTCATATACTTGTGGAGCTCCATTATAGCAGCTTCGTTACCGGTAGATCTCCTATCCAACAGATCTACCAGACTAGCACTTCTACATATGGATCCCCTCATGACACCGGATCCACTCTTCCGAAGCTCCTAGTTCTCAGCTATTCAAGTCCTAGAAGATAATTGGAAGCAATTTGGAAGATTTTCGATCAAGCCTAAGAAAACAGCATCTGCTAATGGGTCAACTTCAAGAATTAAACTGTATCATCTCAGAAGAAACTGGCTTTTGCGCCCTAAATGGTTCGAAAGGTACAGAAGTTAGCTTTCCATAGAATTTTATGGTTTGTGATTTCGAGTTTTCTTGAAGGATTTATGACCGTTTTACTACCCAAAGGTCAGCCAGAATTTCTACGCGGGCAGCATCTGCTGATGGGTCAAATTCAAGAATTAAACTGTATCATCTCAGAAGGAACTGGATTTTTTACCCTATATGGTTCGAAAGGTACAGAAGTTAGCTTTCCGTAGAATTTTACGGTTTGTGATTTCGAGTTTTCTTGAAGGAGTTATGACCGTTTTACTACCCAAAGGTCAGCCAGAATTTCTATGCGGGCAGCATCTGCTGATGGGTCAACTTCAAGAATTAAACTGTATCTTCTCAGAAGGAACTGGATTTCTTGCCCTATATGGTTCGAAAGGTACAGAAGTTAGCGTTCCATAGAATTTTGCGGTTTGTGATTTCGAGTTTTCTTGAAGGAGTTATGACCATTTTACTACCCGAAGGTCAGCCAAGAAATTCTACGCGGGATTTTGGAAACAAAGCATTGCGGGCTGCCTATTTGGGAATGAAGGGCCCTTCAACGCCCCAGTGAGCCTCCTAGGTTCCGGTTCGTCCGAGTGGAGTCCAGAGCCTCATTTCAGCCGCTGGGTACTTCTTGATGCCCTAGCAAGCCTCTGGACCAGCATCATGTAGGAGGCTCCTCACTTTTGTACCGGGCCCTTCAACGCCCAAGTGAGCCTCCTAGGTTCCGGTTCGTCCGAGTGGAGTCCAGAGCCTCATTTCAGCCGCTGGGTACTTCTTGACGCCCTAGCAAGCCTCTGGACCAGCATCATGTAGGAGGCTCCTGACTTTTGTACCGGGCCCATCAACGCCCCAGTGAGCTTCCTAGGTTCCGGTTCGTCCGAGTGGAGTCCAGAGCCTCATTTCAGCCGCTGGGTACTTCTTGATGCCCTAGCAAGCCTCTGGACCAGCATCATGTAGGAGACTCCTCACTTTTGTACCGGGCCCTTCAACGCCCCAGTGAGCCTCCTAGGTTCTGGTTCGTCCGAGAGGAGTCCAGAGCCTCATTTCAGCCGCTGGGTACTTCTTGACGTCCTAGCAAGCCTCTGGACCAGCATCATGTAGGAGACTCCTCACTTTTGTACCGGGCCCTTCAACGCCCAAGTGAGCCTCCTAGGTTTCGGTTCGTCCAAGTGGAGTTCAGAGTTTCATTTCAATTGCTGGGGACTTCTAGGATCCCAAACATGCCTCTGGACCGCCACCATCAAAGGAAGACTAACAGTTCCTGATTCCTTACACCGGGCCACTCAACGCCCTAGTAAACAACCGAGGTCTCAGTTTGTTACAAAGGAATCTCAAGCCCCATTATGACTGTTGGAAACTCTTGCCTACCCTGAGCAGGTCCCCTCTAAACTAGCTGCGGTACTTGGGGACTGAAAGCTTACTATTCTCTCTCACAAACCCAAGGGAGGTATGATGACCGCTGTATTCAAAAATCTGATTGGGTCGCCAATCTATGATAAAAGCGCCTGAACACCGAGATTTCTTGTTTAGAAATACTTGATGCCCTAGACCGGGTTAACCCCTCTATGAGGATCTCCATTACCGAGTCAAGACCAGGAGGGTTATATAGCACTCTCGATGCCCTGGACCGGGTTATACCCCTCCAGGAGGATCGCCATTTCAAGACCAGGAGGGTTATACAGCACTCCTGATGCCTTGGACCGGGTTAACCCCTCCAGGAGGATCTCCATTACTGAATCGCCACGAGACCAGGAAATAGCCTTATGGCGCTCCTGCTGCCTTGGTCGGGGAATACCCTCCTCCAAGAAGCCTGGTGCTAAAGTGGCCTTAGTTACCTACCAGGATAGATTTTCGCCATTTCAAGACCAGGAGGGTTATATAACACTCTTGATGCCCTGGACCGGGTTAACCCCTCCAGGAGGATCTCCATTACTAAATCGCCTCGAGACCAGGAAATAGCCTTATGACGCTCCTGCTGCCTTGGTCGGGGAATACCCTCCTCCAAGAAGCCTGGTGCTAAAGTGGCCTTAGTTGCCTACCAGGATAGATTTTCGCCATTTCAAGACCAGGAGGGTTATATAACACTCTTGATGCCCTGGACCGGGTTAACCCCTCCATGAGGATCTCCATTACTGAATCGCCTCGAGACCAGGAAATAGCCTTATGGCGCTCCTGCTGCCTTGGTCGGGGAATACCCTCCTCCAAGAAGCCTGGTGCTAAAGTGGCCTTAGTTGCCTACCAGGATAGATTTTCGCCATTTCAAGACCAGGAGGGTTGTATAACACTCTTGATGCCCTGGACCAGGTTAACCCCTCCAGGAGGATCTCCATTACTGAATCGCCTCGAGACCAGGAAATAGCCTTATGGCGCTCTTGCTGCCTTGGTCGGGGAATACCCTCCTCCAAGAAGCCTGGTGCTAAAATGGCCTTAGTTGCCTACCAGGACAGATTTTCGCCATTTCAAGACCAAGAGGGTTATATAACACTCTTGATGCCCTGGACCGGGTTAAACCCTCCAGGAGGATCTCCATTACTGAATCGCCTCGAGACCAGGAAATAGCCTTATGGCGCTCCTGCTGCCTTGGTCGGGGAATACCCTCCTCCAAGAAGCCTGGTGCTAAAGTGGCCTTAGTAGCCTACCAGGACAGACTTACAGTAGGATCGGGATGAGTAAAGTAATGGCTACAAACAAAGAAGGATGAGTAAAATTCTTCAAGTATTACATATCCTGACTCCAACCCCAACTGCGTACCGGTGTTCAAGTCAGGGGGGACTTCTGTTAACCGCCTTTTTTAGCAGGGGTCCAAGGAAGAATTTTCCATCCTTGCCAAGTAGAGGGATACCGTAAGGAGCATCTAACTACCTCTGAAAGGAACCAAGATCAATACACCTATCTATTAATCGTGGTCTAAATAGCCAAGTAGAGGGATGCCGCACCCGCTGGATCCCGCAGGACCCCGCGGTACTCCGCTGTACCCCGTAGTACCCCGCAGTACCTCGTGGACCCCGTTAGACCCCACTGGAACCTGCATCACCCCGCAGTATCCCGCGGACCCCGTTGGACCCCACAGTACCCCGCAGACCCCGCTGTACCCCGTGGTACCCCGCTGGACCCCGCAGTACCCCGCAGTACCCCGCAGTACCCTGTACCCTGTGACTGGCCCTCCAAACTCCTCCCGACCACCTAACATAGAAGACATCAATAAATGAGGTCGTAAATACCAAGGAAGAGCTAGACCACACCAAGAGTTTAAGTAAACAAGGAAATTGCCTTGTTTCCCGCCATTCAAGAGTCCTATATTAAAGTGGAGTCAACTCTTTCAGTTCTAAAAGGAATCACTTGATTATGGGGAATCAATCCCACGATCTTCTCGCCTATCAACGTGGAATGCCCCGTAAATTGCTAAGTCATTGGATTAAATTTAGGGGAGTGAACAACAAGAAATAAGACCTATATATACATGACATGAGATTCGAGAAAGAAAGGAAGGGGGTTCTCCTTTTTCCCAAAAAGACATGCAGTTTCTTCCCCAACAAACAAGGCTTCCTTCTCCTCTTGTTTTCTATTGATTAGAGAAAAGGGCATATGCCCACCTATTATTGTAAGCTCTCCGAAGCACTTATGTTGTGTGATTCTCATACTTGTGTAAGCTCCACGGAGCACGCCTTATTGATAAATATATAAATGATCTCTCTCCACCGGATACTACCTAGGGGTTTTTCAGCATATGATCATGCGTGATGCTTTTTCCCCTTAGGCCATTCCATCTTCTGTCAAAAAGAATTGTCATTCTCTCCCTCGTATCTATTTTATTACACATGTATGTAAGTTTATCATTGAAAAGCTCCTATCCCATATCCTACTTGCTTGCTTGCTTGCTATCCGGGTCGGGGAATCACAATGGAGATCTAGAAAAGAGTATGGGATGCGGGATTCGGGATACGGGGTATGAGGGACGGGATACGGGGTACCGAGTACTGAGTACGGGATACGGGGTTCATAAAGAGGGATCACAACCCTTACTCCAACATGGGAACCCCAAGCGCCATATCTTCTCCAATGCGTGAAGTCCCGATGGGCGGGGTGATTTTTCTCCTACTTATTACACCTCACTCCAGAATTTTTACTCGTACAAACCATGGTACCTAGAGGTACCTACCCCGCTGCAGCTTGCCAGGTAGCAGTTTGAGGGTGTTAATTGAAATTCCTCACCTAGAGCGAATTTACGGTTAACAATAATCATAAGGTCTAAAGACTATGAGAAAAGAAGAATTGTTCGTACATCTGCATATGTACGTGGTAGACATAATTCTTTAGTTAGTCTAGAATATTGTTCACAACTTCAGTTAAAGGTTTGGCACCTTTATCTTGTTAAAGTTGTAGAATTCTTTTGCTAGCATTTGAGTGGGATCAAATGAGATATGATGAGTCTAAAATCATCGGAGTGTCTTCGAGCAAAAGAATCTAGTGCACTGGGTGCATTGAACTGGATCACAATGAAATACTTTATCTATAACCGTCAGTAGTTAAAAGTCTTTTCATTATCAGGACAATCGGAGAGTCTATCTTAATCCTGAGATAAATGATGGACTTATGGTTACAAGTGATATCATTTGAGTTATCAATGAGTACGATTATATCGCATAGTCTATCCTCGATAGTTTGGTGATATTTATTTGTTAATCGATAGAGGACTTCATTTATAGATATGGACATCTTGGCTCCATTTATTAAATGAGAGTACAATATCATCATATGGATGTTTTGAGGTAATTGGATATTAAATCTCAACGTTGAGTTTTCGATAGTGTCTATTGAAAACATGGCTTCTGGACAAGTCAAAATATCCAAGTTCAAAACGTGGTCATATGAGTAAATATGGTAACTTGGAGAGTTATAGGCGGTCTATGAACTCTTGGTGATTACTGATATTAATCACGAGGATACACTATCTCCAACATGATTGTCTAGGGTATGAATGAGGAACATCTTCCTTTTCTGTCTTTATTTAAGAGTTCAATTTTAGCTCTTTAGTGGAATGAGTTAAAATTAATGGATCGGACCTAAGTGAATCATTTGTTGATTGTGATTAGGTTATGTCTATCGAAGCTTAAATTTAGATAGCCCGCCAAGATCCCCAATCCACACGGACTTGCATGGATCACTTGATATATTCTACCGGTCCAATTTATGGGTCCATTTAGAATTGCATTTAATATATTAAGAATATAATTTATACATTATTTATTTAATGGGCTGCTCAATTATATTAATATATTAATGAAAGGCATGTGGGTTTGTTTCTTTTAGTAAGAATGGGTCTGGTTCACATGTGGGCTTTTTATTTAAAGTCCAATGGATTAAATGAAATAAGAAAATAATATATGGCCCATTTTATTTGAGTGGGGCGGCAAGGTCATATTTAACCTAATATATTATTTTGTTTCATTGTTTTAATTAAATAAGAATTAATTAATTTATTGATTAATTGTTTAATTAAGAAACAAATCTTTTCTGATTAGGAAATATGATTCCTAAAGTTATACTATTGGTAGTAGTATACTAAAATTAAAAGACTTGTTTGACAAGAAAATAAATAATTAATTTTATTTATTTAATCAAATAAGAAGTTTTTTTTTTTATTTAGTCAAAATAAAAGAATAAAATATCTATGAGTTGGATTAGGGTTTGAAGTCTTAAAACTAGAAGTGAATTAGGGTGCAACTAAAACTCCTATATTTTTGGAGTGAAAATTGCGGCAACCCTAGTACTTTTGGGAGAAGGAATTTCGGCCACCCTAAAAAGAAAGAGAGAAGAGAATTCGGCCATTAGAGGTTGTGGTGCTTGATACAATTCTTCTTCTTCTTCTTCTCAACTCATAGAAAGGAATTTTTTATTCTACTAAAACATAAAAGAGTGAATAGATTATTCTTTGATGGCACACTAATTGCTTGTTCATCAATAAGCTTGTGTGTACAACATCGATTTAGGTTCACGCGAGTTTCGATCAATAGATTGAGAACTCAAAAGTGACCGGAATAATCTTAGTCTTCTTTTGATTGTTTTGTGACTAACAAAAGAAAAGAAAAGTTTGTTTGTCCATTCTCAGGTTTGCAATTCAAAGAAAAAGGGAGACCACGCTCCTAGGTGATTCACGTTCGTGCTAGGATTGAAGATCTTGCGGATTACCATCGACGTAAGTCAATCGGATCACGCGACAAAAGGTATTCTTCTTTTGTTGATTATATATATGTTTAATTAATTAAAGGGTTAAGGTTCATAAAAAGGAAAATTTTTTAAAGTTACTAAATCTATTTTTTAGTCTCGCTTCCGCTGCGTGTACTACGGTATTTTTCCCTACAGCTTGTCATATTAGAGAACTAGTATAGCATTCATATGGTTCTCATTGACATTTGCTCTCTAAAGATCTTTTAGTGATGTTTTCACAATGGTCTTATTCATGATGCTTGAAATGCTTGTGTGATTGTTAAGTGGCTTGATGAACAAAACTTAATTTGAATATCAATATCTTTGTGAGCTACTCACTTGAGAAGTAATGATCTTAAACAAATAACTTTTATTGTTTTTAGATCATGCACTTGAGCTTGAAAATCTTATTTTTGAAAAGGGCACTAATGCTTCTCTTATATGTTTTAGTTTTGAGTATATGTGGTTAAAAGTATGTAGATTATAGATGCATCTAGAAGCATATTGTTTAGTACATGATAGATGACCTATGGTATGTAGGGGTGGGCAAAAAACCAGTGAACCGATCCGAACCAATGAACCGAACCAGTCCAATCGGTTTTTTTATTTTCGGTTTTTCATTGTTCACTGGTTCGATTCGGTTCAGTTCGTTTTTAAAAAAATCGGATATTCCAGTTCGGTTTCCGGTTCAAGGGTTCAAACCGGTGATCCGAACCGAGAACCGGTGTATATAAGAAAAATCAAATCTTACTAATCTCTATAAATACTTCAATAATATTGCTTATTTCAATAATTTAAAGTTAAAGTCATGATGTCCACGAGAAAAAATAAAATAACGAAACCTATATATTATATATGTTTAATTAATTGGCAGGTATATTTTGTCAAAATAATAATAATAATAATAAGTATATAACTAATTAAAAAATGAAAATGATGAAGTAATGCAGGACTAAAGGGAATTGTGGCAGTTCTCCCAAGCCAAGACATATGATTTCCTGGATAATGGATCCAGGTAGGGTTGGGCAAAAAACCAGTGAACCGAACCGGTCCAATCGGTTTTTTTTTTTTTGGTTTTTCACTATTCATTGGTTCGATTCGGTTCGTTTTAAAAAAAATTGGATATTCCGGTTTGGTTTCCGGTTCAAGGGTTCGAACCGATGAACTGAATCGAGAACCGGTGTATATAATGAAAAATCAAATCTTACTAATCTCTATAAATACTTCAATAATATTGCTTATTTCAATAATTTAAAGTTAAAGTCATGATGTCCACGAGAAGAAAAAAAAATAACGAAACCTATATATTATATATGTTTAATTAATTGGCAGGTATATTTTGTCATAATAATAATAATAATAATTAGTATATAACTAATTAAAGGATGAAAATGATGAAATAATGTAGGACTAAAGGGAATTGTGGCAGTTCTCCCAAGCCAAAACATATGATTTCCTGGATAATGGATCCGGGAATGGAGCTCTAGTAGAGTCAGAGAGCAATGTGGATTATGGTGTAGTAGATGGTCCATTAACTATTTAAGTCTTAACCAGTGATCACAAATCAAAACTCAAGTTGAGAGTTTCTTTGCAATAAATTAGAATCGAGCAAATCCCAAATGGGTTTCATGAAATTTCTAAAATATCTTTTTTGCAGATTTTGATTGTTATGATGTAGGCTAAATTATTGAAATAAGCAATATTATTTTAAAAATTAAAACCCAATTGGTCCAAAACCGAAAAAACCGAATCAAACCGAACCAAACCGGTTAAATCTATTTTTAACCCAATTGATTTCTATTCTTTTACTCGGATGAATATCGGTTTGACCTATTTTTGGAAACGCTTTAGTTGGGTAGGTGTGGAAATTGTTTGCATGTTGATATCACAATTACTCCTACTATATATGTGAGAAGCATTCACACACACATACACACACACACACACACACACACATTTTGCTTATGTGCTTGATTCATTAGTGTTATCCGAAAATCGTTAGAAGGACAATAATCCAAATAACCACTTTAAAAGGGTCAAGATCGAGAATGATCCTGGCCGGAGGGGTATCAAGTAGTTCGATACCAACTAGGTCCCTGCCAATGCATGCATAATCAAGAATACGTGAAATCGAATAAGAACTCGTTTTATTGATCACTCTTTTTTAATACATGAATACATCGACCATGAATTTCTTAGATCATCACGTTACATAAGAGTTTTAGTCGGTAATGAGGGTGATGATGGCGGTGGTGAATCTGTGCCTGTCGATAAGTAGTGTGTCCGATCTCTTTTTTCTTTTCTTTCTTCGGCAAATTAGCTGTTATATATATAGAGGTCCTGTTTGCTTGCCATGCACTCCTACAATCTCGGATTAGGGTTTGGCAGCTTGCAGGATCCTCCATCTTTAGGAGATAATCTCGGAGATTTAATGCGCTGAATCCAATCTTTCCTTCCTAGGAGGAGTCAATCACTTACCTTCCTAGTAGGATTCTTACGGTGCTGTCCTGCTTAAATTAGGACTATCTGGCGGGAAGGAGTATACCTCCTTTGTACGGCGACGTTTTACTGGATCTTTTGTGGAGTTTTTAGTTCTTGGTGTTAGGATCCTGCTTCCTGGTGCTCCTCTGCTTTAGCGGGCTGCCTACATCTAGTAAGCATCCTACTGATAGCAATAGGGGGATATCTATCTAGCTTTGTAGTAAGGTGATCAGTAGAACTCCGTGTCGGGGTGCTGCAGGGTCCGTAAGAAGCTGTATCGGGGTGTTGCGAGGTCCATAGGAAGCTCAGTTATAGCCGGGTTTGATCTCGCTGTGAGTTCTAGTGAGTATTTTTGGCTCTCGGCCACTTTGTTGAGCTAAGAGGCTTGGCGGGGTGGACCCCGCTGAAGGAGGTATGTGTTGGGATCAATCGGGGTCCACTCTGACGTGGTGTCCGGGTTGCGTACTGTTATACCCTTCTTATGTCGAGGTGGAAAATTCTTCTTTGGTCCTTCGCCAATTTTGGCGGTTAACAATTAGCAATGTGAGAATATTTTTGAGAGATTAATGAAAATCTATGAATCTCTCTTGGAATTTGAAAAGTGATGAAATATTTTCTCTTATTGCTTGAATGTGTGATTGTGTGGATTTTATTGTGAACAATATTCTATCTTGATCTTAGATAGAGCACTTATCAAGGGGGAGCATAGTATGCTAGACTTTGTTCTCTTTTATGATATGTTCACATGCTTCGAGTTGATAAATGTTGGCATATTGTTTTGGTTGATATATGATGAATCTTGAAGATGTTATTTCATATGTCATGGTATGCATGATGATTCTTCATAATGATATATGCCTTTGTATGTTTGATCACAATTAATGCAATAATCTTTTTGTAATAATTGTATGATTGTGCTTGCAATCATCTTCTCCTTGTTTGGAGTTGTATAGTAGTTGAGATTGTAATCAATTTATTCATTCTTGAGATTGATAAGAGAGTGATCAAGTCAAAATTGGTATGATTTTGGCCCTCATTTCTAATTCTTTTCGATTGATTCTCGGGCATTTCCCTGTGTTTAATGTTGTTAAAATGAGTGTTTCAGGTTTTATCAGGTTTCGAGAGCAATTGAGATGGAGTGGAGGACTTGTGTGAAAAATGCCTCACAAATGGGAAGAAACAGGGCAATTTCACCACTTAGACATGAGTATTCTATTTTTCATAACATTTTTGTGTATTTTCATTTTAGTAGTTAGCATTGGTGGTTTTAGAAACCACACATCTATCAAACACTATGATTTATTTTATTGCTCAAAGATTAGTCAATTTATCTAATTAACACTCCATTCCCTGTGGAACGAACTTGCTCTCTATTTTGCTATTAAATCACATTTTAAAAGGATTAAGTGGCTTAAAAGAGTTTTCAAGAATCAACCAAAAACCATATTACTATTTTGTTGAGTACACAAACGACCTCATCAAAAATGGCGCCGCTGCCGGGGAGTGGTAGATTTGATTACATAGATTGACTTTTCTTTTTAGTGTACATTTTCTTTTGTTGCTCATATTGATAAGTAGTATTACATTGTAGGTTTCATTTGAATTTTTTTTTCCGTGGTAGTGTTGTGTTGTGCAAATTTTAGGAAATGGATTCTCTTGCAGAACAAATGGCAAATTTCACTAGAGAAATGACGACATTTGCCACAAGATCCTCAAGGGGAGTGGAAAGCCAAGTAAGAGTGCCCGAGGAGGTGGAATTCCATGATGAAGATATAGAAGACGAGATGAGAAGGAACCTTCAAGAAACACAAGCAACCTATGAGAAGCTTTTGAATGGATTTATGGAGGCCAGTCAAAGTCGGTTCTTAAAGCTAGAGGAATCCATTGGTAGACTTGAAGGGCATGTAGGAAGGATTGCGGATAAAGTGTTAAGCAGTGAGGTGATGGGCTCAAGCGACTCTCTCAATCTTGGTAGTGTAAGAGCCATTTTGAGAAGCGGTAGAGTAATGAACAATGGAAGAAATGAGGGATTCACTATTGACAACAACAACTCACCTATAGAAGGTAATGATAAAGAAGATGTAGTGCCAGAGAGAGAGACCGTTGATAGAGAGAAAGCTCTAAGTCCGGAAGAATTAGAACCACCAAAGGGAAATCCTAGTAACAACACATCTCTCAACCCTAGTTTCTCAAGAGTTCCATACCCGGGAAGGTTGAAGAAGGATAGGCTAGAACAATCATTCAAGGATATTTATGATGTGCTTTCTAAGGTAACAATCAATCTACCTCTTCTAGAGGCAATTCAGAAGATGCCGGGGTATGGGAAATTTTTCAAATAATTAAATAAGGAGAAGTACAAGTTTAGGCCAAAGAATCAAGAGAGACTTGACGAGAATGCAAGTGCAGTCATTCAGAAGAGACTTCTGCCGAAGCTTAAAGATCCAGGAAGTTTCATTATCAATATAACAATTGGTGGAGTGGGTCAAGTGAGGGCTATGCTTGACCTAGGGGCAAGCATCAACTTGAAGCCCTTCTCTATTTACAGGAAGTTGGGGTTGAATGAGTTGAGACCAACTAAAATGTCCCTCATTTTGGTGGATCAATCAGCTAGGCAACCTAGAGGAATAGTTGAGGATGTTCTTATCCAGGTTGATAAACTAATCATCCCTGCAGACTTTGTAGCACTAGAAATGGAGACTGATTCGGATGAAAAAGACTCTGTGATTCTTTTTGGGACACCCCTTTATGGCTACAATAAATGCAGTGATTAATGTGCATGAGGGAAAGTTGACATTGAAGGTTTTGGATGAAGTGGTGGAGTATAAAGTATTTGAGTCCTTGGCTTGTCCAATTAGGGCACATGATTGCTACAGTGTGGATATCTTGGATGAGATTGAGGAAGAAGCTAGCATGAGGGTATGTTATCAAGAGGTAGTAGACGAAGTGATTACTGAGGAAAGTGGAGTAGAAAATAGTTTGGTTGAACAACAGGGGAGCAACAAGGATGAACCCTCCCCAAAGAAACTAGAGTTGAAAGAACTTCCTTCAAACTTGAAGTATGCGTTCTTGGAAGATAATCAAGCTTTTCTGGTTATCATTGCGGCTAACCTAGACTCAAGTGAGGAGCAGAGATTGCTTGTGATCTTGAGGAAATATGGAAAAGCTATAGGATGGACATTAGACGATATCAAGGGAATTAGCCCAACATTGTGCATGCATAAGATCCGGTTGGAGGAAGACACAAAGCCGACTAGGGAAGCGCAACGTAGATTGAATCCGGTCATGCAAGAAGTCGTCAAAAAGGAGGTGTTGAAGCTATTAGATGTGGGAATCATCTACCCGATTTTGGATAGCAAGTGGGTAAACCCCATACACGTGGTACCCAAGAAATCCGGAATCACAGTTGTGAAGAACGAGCGAAATGAATTAATTCCGCAACGGCTACAGACTGGATGGAGGGTGTGTATAGATTATAGGAAACTGAACACTAGCACTAGAAAGGATCATTTCCCTCTTCCCTTCATTGACCAAATGTTGGAGCGTCTCGCCGGTCATAGCCATTACTGCTTCCTAGATGGCTACTCAGGATATAACCAAATAGCCATTGCTCCTAAAGACTAAGAGAAGACTACGTTTACATGTCCATTTGGCACGTATGCGTATAGGAGGATGCCCTTCGGGCTATGCAACGCACCGGCCACTTTCCAAAGGTGCATGACCTCAATCTTTTCGGATATGGTAGAGAACATGATAGAAATCTGCATGGACGATTTTTCAGTGTTTGGAGCTTCCTTTGATGAATGTTTGAAAAATCTATCTTTGGTGTTTCAGAGATTTGAGGAGACGAGCCTAGTGCTCAATTGGGAGAAATGCCACTTTATGGTTAGAAGTGGTATTGTGCTAGGGCATGTGATTTCCGAAAAGGGCATTGAGGTCGATAAGGCGAAAATCGAAGTAATGAAGAGTTTGCCTCCACCTAGATCGGTCAAGGATATTAGGTCATTTTTGGGTCATACGGGGTTTTATAGGCGGTTCATTAAAGACTTCTCAAAAATTGCAAGACCGTTGTGTACCCTCCTTTAAAAGGATGTAGAATTCAAGTTCGATGAAGACTGTAGCATTGCCTTTGAGACTTTGAAAGAGGCGCTAACCTCGGCTCCCATCATCATGCCTCCACAATGGTGTTTTCCCTTTGAGCTTATGTGTGACGCCTCCGATTATGCTATAGGGGCAGTTTTGGGACAGCGCATAGAAAAGCTTCCACATGTCATTTACTATGCATCAAGAACTCTCAATGACGCTCAAATGAATTACTCAACTACGGAAAAGGAGTTATTGGCAATAGTATTTGCCTTGGAAAAGTTTAGGCAATATTTGGTGGGCGTCAAAGTGGTTGTATACTCGAATCATACCACTATCCGGTATCTCTTGCATAAAAAGGACGCAAAACCGAGATTGATTAGGTGGATACTTTTATTGCAAGAATTTGACCTTGAGATTAGGGATAAGAAGGGGTGTGAGAATATGGTGGTGGACCATCTAAGTAGACTAACTCAAGGAACTCTTATGGAGGATGATGTGATTCCACTAAGAGAATGTTTCCCCGATGAACAGTTGTGGGTAATATAGGATAAAGACCCATGGTTTGCGGACATCGTCAATTTTTTAGCATCAAAGGTGATCCCTTCAGAATTGAACCCTCAAGCTAGAAAGAGGTTCATAGCTAGCACTAGATTCTACTTCTGGGATGAGCCATACTTGTTTAAGCGTGGTCCAGATCAGGTTATCTGAAGATGTGTTTCGGAAAACGAGCAAGGAGAAATATTAAGATTTTGCCATGAACGTGAGTGTGGAGGACATTATAGTGGTAAGAAGACAATGATGAAGATTCTCCAAAGCGGGTTCTATTGGACAACCTTGGCAAAGGATTCTTATGAATTTTGTTTGAGGTGCGATAAATGCCAAAGGTCGGGGAACATTGGGAAGAGGGATGAGATGCCATTGAACAGTGAGCATGTGATCGAGTTATTTGATGTATGAGGGATAGATTTTATGGGGCCATTTGTTACTTCCCATGGGTATAACTTCATCTTGGTGGCGGTAGATTATGTATCTAAGTGGGTGGAAGCAATCCCCACTAGAACGAGCGATAGTCACGTGGTTGTTGGGTTCATCAAAGAATATATCTTCGTAAGGTTTGGAACACCAAGGGCAATAATAAGTGTCGGTGGGAGTCACTTTTGTAATAGAGTTTTCAAAGCCTTATTAAAGAAATATGGGGTTAGACACAAGGTGGCAACTCCGTACCATCCTCAAACCTCGGGACAAGTGGAGGTGAGTAACCGGCACATAAAGCAAATCTTAGAAAAAACAGTCAACGGGAGTAGAAAAGATTGGGCATCCAAACTGAGTGATGCATTGTGGGCATACAGGATAGCCTACAAATCCCCGATAGGAATGAGTCCCTTCCGGATAGTCTTTGGGAAAGCTTGTCACTTATTGGTGGAACTAGAGTACAATGCCTTATGGGCCATTCGAAAGTTAAACTTAGACCTTGACAAAGCTGGAGAGGAAAGGAAGCTACAACTCAGTGAACTTGAGGAGTTCCGGTTAGAAGCTTATAAGAGCGCAAGGCTTTACAAGGAAAAGACTAAATTCTACCATGATAAGAAGCTTAGAAGGAAAGATTTCCATCCAGGAATGTTGGTACTCCTATTTGAGTCCCGTTTGAGGTTATTTCCGGGAAAGCTTAAGTCAAGATGGACAGGACCTTACAGAGTTGTGCAAGTGTTTGTACATGGCGCCATTGAGATTGAAAGTTTGAAGAAAGGCGAAAGGTTTAAGGTGAATGGCCATCGGTTGAAGCCATATAGGGGAGGAAGCCCAACTTGGGAGCCTATTTCAAATGAAGAATTGACTGATCCGATCGGGTAACAATTGTTCTTCCTTTTTGCTTAGTAGTTTTGATTTTCATAAACTTTTAGTTTTTACAATTCTTTTCCTTTTGCTCTATATTTTTTCGTTTTTGCCTTTACTTTTCTTCCGCAATGAATAAGGGTGTGGATTGGATTTTGGTAGTGGATTTAGGACATTTGTGCCTTATTGATATATGTTGTTGTTTGGATTTTGTGAATGGATGATTGAGAGGGCAATATGCCGAATTATTGATATATTTTGTTTTTGCCTTTGCTTGTTGGATTATTGCTTGAAACTTGTTGGGTTGCGCTTGTGTTGTTATTTAAACCACCAATGAACATTGAGGACAATGTCCAATTTAGGTTTGAGGGTACATTTGCGCAACGCCATGACGCTTGGTTTTCAATTTGTGTGCCAAATTTTTGAAATTTTTGCGATATTGCCATATTTAAGCATGCTTTGCTTGTGGAGATTGTTCTTTACATGATGTAGTGAGGAATTGTGCATCTTTGCTAGTGTTTGGTTTAGATTAACACCATGCCACTTAGGGTGTCATTGAACAAAGTGCGTTAATCTTTTTCTCTTAATGTTGAGTGAATTATCAAATTTGCTTGAAGGCTAAGAATTAATAGTGGAGATTCCCGTGAGGATCACAAACACAGCCTTTAAAAAGTATACGTTGAGTTGTAAACATTCACTCTTTAAACACTTATTCTCAAACACTCATACAAACATGTATTGGTCTCATTTGCACTAAATGTTGTTTGCCATAGAATAAATGGACTGCTTGTGGATGCGTTATTTTGCATAGTGGATAAGCCTTTAGAAATGATTTTAGGCGATGCATGTGAAAACCGCTATTAGCCTAAACACTTCCATCCAATGTGAATATGTGTGCTCCCAATCCCCTTTGAAGCCAAACACATTTGAAGCTTTTCTTTCATAAACCACATCTACATGAACCTTATAGCCTTATAATAATTGACCTACCTTGACCAAATGATTTACTAAGGCTTAGGAAATCAATGTAAACTTTTGAACTTGTAAATGTAAGGTGTGTACCTAGGCATGTAAATGTGTGCAAGAGTCTTGCAAAGCAAGAATGTTCGAAAAGAAAATTTGAAAGAAAAACAAAAGCTTGAAAAAAGAGTGTGAAAAGAAAAAGAAAATGAAAAGCATGCAAAGAAAATAATTGGCAAGCAAAAGAAAAAAGAGAACCAAGAAATTAGGCACAAATGGCCTAGAAAAGAAAAGAAATAAATGAACTACTCAAGTTGAAAATATGAGTAGCATACACATGTATAATTGTGAGCCTGGACACCTTGAAGTGTGAACATTATGTGTGAAACTTGTGGAACTAAAAATTAGAATGTATGCCTTAATGTAATCATTAGGTTCCTTGATATCCATTTTTCCCATTCTTTGTTTCACCATAACCTTAGGCCCCATTACAACCAAAGAAAAGACCTTCATGATCTTTAGGATTGTCCATTTTGTACAATTTGGTTGATGCATGTTCTTTCTAATTCATGGCTTGCAATTCCATTCATGAGACCACTTTTTAGGAAATTGCGTTTTTTATGATTATCATGTGCAATCAATTAGATGCCATAACATGAATTCATATTGCACATGTATGATATTGAGTGAACCTAGGAGTCTTGAAGAAAAGAAGAGAGAATCCGGTGAGGTTTAGTATCAAAGTGAATTACATTCTAACTTGAATAGCACCTTTGTTTTGAAGCTTTGGCATTTCGAATGTAAGATCACATTGTGTACAGTCATATCTAAGAGTGGCACGCTTTTAATCTTTACTTGACATATTCTTACATGTTGAAGTCCTCACTATTGCATAACTGTTTTAATCTCTTCATTATTGGCTTCGCACATTGACCATGAGAAGTAATAACTTTTGAAACATCTCGATGCATGTCTTTGGAGGTTGCTTGTGATTGTTTTGCTCGAGGACTAGCAAAAGATTGGTTTGGGGGTATTTGATCAAGCCAAAATTGGTATGATTTTGGCCCCCATTTCCAATTCTTTTCGCTTGATTCTCGGGCATTTCCCTGTGTTTAATGTTGTTAAAATGAGTGTTTCAGGTTTTATCAGGTTTCGAGAGCAATTGAGATGGAGTGGAAGACTTGTGTGAAAAATGCCTCACAAATGGGAAGAAACAGGGCATTTTCACCACTTAGACATGAGGAGGTCGCTACATGGGCGCCATGGCGACAGAGGATTCTCCAAGCCATTAGAAGATTGTCATTTAGGCGCCACTTGGTCGCCATGGCGACAGAAGGACTCCAAATGAATCAGGTGGGTTGCCACTTGCAAGTGGCGACCTCTTTCAAACAAGGCAAGGTCGCCACTTATGGTCGCCATGGCGACCTTGATGCTGCAAGTGGCGACCCCTTCACACTTTGCAGGGTCGCCACTTATGGTCGCCATGGCGACCTTAAGATGCAAGTGGCGACCTCTACACAAATTGCTCATGGTCGCCACTTGCTAGATGGCGAGAAAGATGATTTTCATGGCGACCTTCTCATCTAACCGTTTTACGCACCAGGGTCGCCATAGCGACCAAATAGCGAACTTGGCGCCACATCAGCGAATCAAACAGTTATCAGTACATGTCCAAGAGTGTGTATAAATAGAACGACTTTCCATCTTCAAAGGGATCCGATTTCTGAGAAAAATGAAAAGAGAATACATCTTGAGATCTAGCTCTTCATCCATGGCACACCATTCATCATCCTCTATTTCTCTCCTTGAAGTCATCTAATCCATCCAAACCTCAACACAAAGCCTTGATTCCTTCCCTACATCATTCCTCATCCCACCATTTTTCCACCAAAATCCTTAGTCACTTCCCACCAAAACACCCACATTCCAAGACATATCCTCTACTTCCATTCCTTGCATCTAGAAGCATAGAGGAGAAGAAGGATCAACCTTAAAGAAGGTGACCCAAGGGTTATTTCCTTACTATTTACTTCTTTTCATTTATTGCAAATATGTGTAACTAAACCCCTAATCTAGGGGATAGATTTGAGGATCAATTGGTTGTGGGTTTAGCTTAGCTTGTAATGAATCTCTTATGTGTTCTATTAATTCAAATTAATTAGATTCCATTCATTATAATTGACTTTTATATCACTTGTTAATTGCAATCTTGAGTGGAGTAATTTGTTATATATTCATATGTGGATTGACACTCCTTGTGTGATTGAGAACCCATTGGATAGGATAGATTAGTGGTGGGTATATCAACCCCACTAATCTAAGCCTCTAAGTGGTTAACATAATGAGATTGGTACATTAAAGTAGCTAGTTAGCTTACCCACGTTCAATTGTTAATCGATCTGTTCCTTAGCTATCTTATTAATTGATTTTATTACTATTCTTATCAAGGTGTTGAGTATTCTATTTTTCATAACATTTTTGTGTATTTTCATTTTAGTAGTTAGCATTGGTGGTTTTAGAAACCACACATCTATCAAACACTATGATTAGTCAATTTATCTAATTAACACTCCATTCCCTGTGGAACGAACTTGCTCACTATTTTGCTATTAAATCATATTTTAAAAGGATTAAGTGGCTTAAAAGAGTTTTCAAGAATCAACCAAAAACCATATTACTATTTTGTTGAGTACACAAACGACCTCATCAGAGAGTAACTGCAATGAGTTCCTCTTTGTATGGGGTTGATAGTAATTGTAGTTATAATCAATTTAATTGAGTATAGTTGCCATGAGTTCCTCTTTGTTTTGGGTCGATAGTAATTGTGGTTGTAATCAAGTTAATTGATTATGGTTGCAAAAAATTCCTCCTTGCTTAGAGTGATAGTAATTGTGGTTGTAATCAATTCTATTGATTGTAGTTGCAGAAAATTCCTCCTTGTTTAAAGTGATAGTAGTTGTGGTTGTAATCAAATCTCTTCTTTAATGGGGTCGAGATGATTGTTGTTGATACCAATTCCTTCATATTTGTGGTTGATATGATTGTTCATGCAATTGTTGAACTTGGTAGATATGACCCATGTGCTTAAGAGTAAAATTTATGCTTTTGTGATTCATAGTCCCTTGTGAACAAATCTACTTGGTGATAATATGTGGAGCATATGTTAAGGGGGAGCTTTAGTTTATTCAACTATGCTTTCGATACGATTTGTTTGCTTAATATCTCGTTCTTTATTTCTTGTGCCCTTTGTCTATTCCTTGACAAAAAGGGTGAGAAATTGTATACCTCACCATGTTTAATATGGGGGAATCCATGTTTGACATTGGGGAGATTTGTATACCTCACATTGTGTGGAGAAATGTTCCAATTGTGTGAGTTTTGTACCTCATTGTGCTTTATTGGAGACTTTGTCTTAAGGGGGAGAAAAGAATTCTTGCCTTGTTGAGTTAAGGATCCAAGGGAGAGCTTTTAATGTGGAAACATTCATTTGCTTGAGATAATGCATTTTTTTGGTATGAGATAAGAGATGTTTTGTTATTTGTTTTTGTGATAATATCTCACCATTCTTCTTTGGAAGAAGATCTTTTGTTGGTTTGCTTCTTTTCTCATAGGTACTTTGAAGTTCAAAGAAGGGATTCTTGAAGACTCAAGAAGACTTGAAGATCTTTTAGTCTAGGGATCTCTTTGTAATGTGAGGATAAGAGAATGCTATCAACATTGAGTATATTGGAGTGAACAATGTATGGAGAGGATGAGGTTTTGCCATGGAATAGCCAAAGGGGGAGATTGTAAGATACTTGATTTATATTGGCTTGATTCCATTGCAAAACTTTCTATATTTGTAATAGTTTTTGCTTAGGTGTTTCATGGAGAAAAGAAGCTTCAAAGGTGAAGAAGAAACATCTTATGCAAATATCGTCTTTAAAGGGAACATTGCATACTTGGATGCTAAGGTATCAAGATTCTTCTTCATCTGGCAAGGTGTAAAGGCACACACGCAAAAATCATTCATATGTGTCCCTGTATCATTGTGCATCATTTATATAACACATTCACATGTTTTTATATGCTCATGCATTGAACTCAAATTCTCATATATTGTAGAATTGCATGTTCTAAGACTATGTCAAGGAAACGGCATACATGTGTGACACTGTGTTTATTTGTTTATGTTTTATTATTTTTGGACTTGAACATGATCTCTTCTGATTCCTTATTGAGTCCCGGTCATTTCGGTTACTCATTCATTTGGTTTCGAGTCCAAACGATGTAGCTACGCTACTTTTCGTTCTCATTCGTTGAGTTGTTTTTGTCGTCGTATTCCGAGATGAAATCTCAACCTTTTGTCAAAGTTACATAGTCGTCATTGTGTGTGAGGGAGTTATTATTTGTAATCTGAATACGGATTTGAAATCGGAGTTCGGAGGCCCGGATATAGCCGAAGAATGTGAGCGGAGCGCGGGAGGAGCAAGCATGGCCAATGGCTAAGCTTTGTGTGTCACGTGTGGAGGCCGTGTGCCACACAGCCAGAGCGCCTCTCTGCCCACGTGTGGCACACATGCCCCACACGTGGAGATGATGTAGCATGCTCTAATTGGGTCGTTTTTTTCCTCTCTTGAATTCTTTTAAATGCTCTCCATTCCCTCTCATTTCATTCTAAGAAGAAAACTTGAATTTCATAGAGCTGAAATTTTCTCTCCAACTTTCCCAACTTCCAAACACCATAATTTTCTCATTCGGACTCCGAATTGAGTGATTTAAATTGGAGAATATTCGTATTCAAGTCCCCTACCTTCTCTAAAAAGGTTTGTGCTGTTTGATAACGTTTTGAGGTGGTTCTTCACTCAAAACCGAAACTGAACGGGATTCTTTGGTATTGAATTAAACTTTATGATTTCATCTATTTTGTTCTTCAATTACCTAGGGTTTTCTTCTTCTATATGTATGTGTATGTATGATGAATGCTATTTGAAAAGATAGCTTCATAATCAAAGCTAATCAAGTCTAATTAGAGACAAGTGTGAACTAGTTTTCCATTATTCTAGTTTTTCACATGATTGAGAGTTGTATTGTGCTTAGGTTGATATCTAGGGTTATTTGTGACTTGATTGATTTATTTTATGATTAATAGCCTTAGCATGTGCTTGAATCCTTTAATTGAACATATTTAGGATTAGCACATTTGATTTTGTATTTAGTGCTAATTAGGATTAAATTGATTATTGTGTATATATTTGCTCTAAGTACTTGCTAGAATATTCATTGATCATATCTTGTAATTCTAGCAGTTTTGTTGTTTGTGTTCTAAAGTCTTGAATATATGCTTAATGAACATGCTTAGTTTTCAAACTTTAGTAACATGAATAGAATCTAGTTTTTGGCATGTTTTAGGTGTTTTGCATGCTCTAGATTTTTGTTCATGTTTGAGATCTAAACAACTTTGTTTTGTAAACTTTGTTGACTATGTCTGGATCTTCATGGAGTGTACCTTATCCATACATTTCATATGCTCATGCATCATTTTGTATGGTGTCATGTTTTGGATCATAAACTAGAAAAATATACATTGTGTGCTCATTGATTATTTCTAGTTTCCATAGGATGTATTGATCATATATTCTATGTTGCATGTGTTTGCATCATTTGCATCACTTAGATCATTTGCCTTGCAAAAGGTGGAAGTCTCATCTTTGAGTGAGTGAAGCTTCAATTTCAGCAAGAAGACTTGGCTAGGAATGTGTTCTGGATAGCTAAGCAAAAGTCTTAGCAAGGAGTTTGGTACTCCGGATGGTTGAGCTAGGGAAGCTTGACTAGGATCTTTGTGATCTAGATTTCTAAGCAAGGAAATCTTCCTAGAGGCTTGAGAGCCTTGGATAGGAAGTTGTTTCCTAGAAGTGTATGACACACCTTGGATAGTGAGTAGGCTAAGTGGTTCACTAGCCCGAGGGTAGACTAGGAGTTGATAGCTTAGGGTGGATATCATGTGTTGATAGCCTTGAGTGTGTAAGTCCTTTTCATATAGTGGATTGCTTTGCCGATGGTTATGGATTCAACCCATGGATGTTTACTCTTCAGAGGTTTACCACGTAAAAATCAATGTGTCAAATGTCTCTTTCTTTATCTCTTTATATTCGTATGTATGATCCTTGCAAACAAGTTATTGATGAAGAAAGAGATGCACACATTGTTTGTTGAATCAACATCTGTTTCTTGTATCTTGTAAGTGTTTGAACATTGTATCTTGCGATATTCTATATCATGTTGTAAAGTTTTACTTAGTGATCTTTCATTGTAATATTCATAATACAACTTGTGGAATGTGCTCTTCATTGAATTCTTGTATATGAGATACATTGTTTCTTGGTATATGTTTTGTAGACTAAGGGTGGTGAATTGAGCATGCTTGTGCAAATTGTTTTCTCATAACAATCTTGTTCAAGGTTAATTTGTATGCTCACTAAGGTTTTGACACAAGTCACGAAAGAGTTTTTAAAACTAGTGTGTCAACCTATTTACCCCCCTCTAGGTTTTTTAGCATAACATTATAGGCATTTTCACGATATACTTTTGTAGCTATTCACTCTTGAAGCTTTAAGGATGTCGGAGGGTACTTTGATCACGATCAAGTTCAATGTCATAAATATGTACTTACAACATTAACCCCAATAATGGTTTGTCATAGAAATAAGCCATTCACAAAAAAAGAACTTACATTCTCCCCATTTGGCTATTTCGTGACAAAACCAATCCTCACAAAAATGGGAAACTAAACTATTGTCAACTAAGTTTTTTACATTACAAAGAGATACCAATTCAAAAGAAAAAGAAAATTTTCAAGGTCTTCAATCTCTTGTAGAAAAGCATACATGTGAGACACAAGTACCTAACAACGTTTGCCAAAACAACAAGCACAACTAAAGTTATAAATAAACAATGCAATGCATTGAATGCATGCTCCCCTAATTGGGTTACTCTCTTTCAAAAATAGCTGCCAGAGAATATATCAAAGAATAAATACTCCCCCTAAATCCCAAGACTTCTCCCCTTTTTTGTCATGAGATAGGTAAAGGAGTTCCCCACAATATGTTGCCTCGGCAAAGAAACTAAAAGCAAGCCATAATGCATAATCATATAGACACACTTTATGAGGCTCAAAAGATTGAGAGAGATTCAAGGAGATTTTATCCAGAAAAAAAATGTTAGTGTGTGTAAACGTTGTTTGGCATGTAAAACAAGTACTATCAAGCTCATGCATGAAAATCAATCAAAGCAACAATCAATAGGATTTCCAAATGAAGTCAAACCAATTTAAACCATGTTGTTATTGTAGGGAAAAATACGTGCACGCAGCGGAAGTGAGACTAAAATAAAGTTTAGTATATTTTAAAACATTTTCCATATTGAACCTGAACCTTTTAATTAATTAAACATACATAAGAAAAGATGAAATACCTTTGTCGTGTGATCCGATTGACTAACGTCGATGGTAATCCGCAAGATCTTCCAAAACTGATCACGAACGTGAATCACCTAGGAGCGTGGTCTCCCTTCTTTGAATTGTGAACCTGAGAATGGACAACAAACACTTTTTCTGAATCTGTTAGTCACTATAATCTCCAAAAGATTGCTAAGAATGTTCCGGTCACTTTTGAATTCACAATCGTAAGATTGAAATTTGCATGAACCTAATTCGAAAGTGTGTACAAGATCTCTTGATGTTAAGATCACTAGTACACTATCGAAGCAAGAACAATTCTTCTCTCATAAAACCCTTTTGGCCGAATTCTCACTAGTATTAGAGTAGGATTTTTTTTATGTTTTCTCTTTAGCCAAAGAAAATAAATTCTTCAAAGGAAAATTACTAGGGTTGGCCGAAAATTCTCACTATACATATATAGGGACCGAATTTTTTGCCCTAGTTAATTGAGGGTGGCCGAAATCTAACCCTAGTTAATTTAGGGTGGCCGAATTCTTACCTTGTCCAACAAGGTGATCACCAAAGTCCTTTTCCAAATAAGGTACAAAAGACTTCTTAGAATTCAAACCCTAATCCAACTCTTTAGTGTATTTGTGACTATATAAAAGACTTCCTAATTTGACTAAGCAAATAAAGTCTTTTATATTTAGTATAATACTAATAGTAGTATACTACTAGGAAACATATTTCCTAATCAGAAAAAGATTTGATTTTTAATTAAATAATTAATTAACATATTAATTAATTTCCATTTAATTAAATAATAAAATAAAACAATATAATGGGCTAAAAATTAGCCATTGCCGCCCATGACTAGAAATTGGGCCTACATATTGTTTTCTTATTTTATTTAATCCATTTGGACTTTAATAAAAAGCCCATATGCGAATTAGACCCATTCTTGCTAAAAGAAACAAGCCCACATGCCTTTCATTAATATATTAATATAATTAAACAGCCCATTAAATAAATAATGTGCAAATTATATTCTTAATATATTAAATACAATTCTAAATGGACCCACAAATAGTCTGGTAAAATATATCAAGTGATTCATGCAAGTCCGTGCAGATTGGGGATCATGGCAGGCCCATCTAAATTTAAGCTCCAATAGACATAACCCAATCACAATCAACAAATGATTCACTTAGGTTCAATCTATTAATTGTAGTTCATTCCACTAAAGAACTAAAATTACACTCTTAAATAAAGATGGAATAAGTTAACGATACTCATTCATACCCTAGACATTCATATGGGAGATAGTGAATCCTCGTGAAGAATATCAGTAATCGCCAAGGGCTCATTGATGAGCGTCGTTTGTGTACTCAACAAAATGATATTTAAATGTGATCTTTTAGAAAACCGATTTTTCACCACTTAGATAGAAAATTAGTAAAGTGGCAAGTGGGATTCGTTCCACAAGGAATTAAAGTGGTTAGTTGAATAAATTAACTAATCTAAATGCGGTAAAATAAATCATAAAAATATGGATGATTGGATGGGTTGTCAAGCCATCAAACATACATGAAAAATAAACCTAATAAACTAATAAAAGTATACTTAACAAATCTAGATAAGATAATGGAATTAAAAATTAAGAGAATAGCTAGGGAATTAATGAGATCACAAATGAATTACGGGAAATGCTTATCAAGCTACTTTAGTGAACAAATCTCACCAATGTTAACCAATTGATTTCTAAAATGTGTTTGGGCCATTATTATGAACCCTAAACAACTTCCCACCGCAATGCCTAACCGATTAAGGAAAGGGGGTCACGGCGGGATCGATTTGTTACAATTAACGGCTTAGATTATCGTGGTTGATATACCCTCCGACAATCTATCCTATTCACTAAGTTCTCAATCCATCAAGGTTGTCAATCCAATCAAGATTATATAACAATTTATTCTAAGCAAGATTATAATAAACTAGTGGGTATACATGTCAATTACATAATGCAAAGAATCTAATTATAAAATGAATAGAACACAAATAGAGATTAAAATATATTAAAGCTTAAATAAATCTCAATCCAAATATTCTTCTCACATCAAAACCCTAGAAAGGGGATTTAATTACACATATTACAAACAAAGGGAAGGCAAGTAAAAGATTAGGAAATCACCCATGGGTCTCCTTTTGTAAGCTTGATCTTTTCCTTGCCTTTGATGCTCCTTGTGTAAATAGTGGATGATGAGGATGTGTCTAGATAGGTGGAGTCAAATGGGAAGTGACTAAGGAGATTTGTGGAGAAGATGGGAAGAAAAGGAATGATTAGTGGAGGTAATCTAGATGTTAAGTTTAGGTAGGAGAGAAAATGGAGAGAAAAGGAATGGTGGAGAAAGGAGGTTTCTTGGTGGTCAAGAGTTGTCAAGAGTTAGCATAAAATGGTGTATTTATATGTTAGAAAAGCTAGGGTATGAAATGGGCATGAAAGGACAAGAATACCCCTCAAAAATGGCATGAAAAACGCCCATTTTGCTGCTTCTAGAAAGTGGAGATCGCCATGGCGCGCCATAGGATCGCCGTGGCGACAGGGAGTGCATAGCTGCTACGAAAATGGACATAAATTTCTGTAGAAAACTCGGAATCGCAATCCGTAAAAACCGTTGGAAATTAGATTTCCGGGGCTTTCCGAATATATATAATCCAAAATGTGGTTCGATCTAAAGAGAGAGATATGCCTATTTGAAGATGAATGATCTGCACACACTTTTTACAATTTCAGCCTCTTTTTCCACTAATATTACTCCAATGCCTCTGAACTTTATAAATACTTGAAAACACTTAATTCACACAATTAAATCATGGGATATTGCCCGAGAATCAAGCAAAAGGAGAAGAAAGTGAGGGCCAAAATCATACCAATTTTGGTTCGATCACTTATAGACCGCCTATAGCTCTCCAAGTTACCATATTTACTCATATGACCACACTTTAAACTTGGATATATATTATGACTTGTCCAAAAGTAATCTTTCAATAGACACTATTGAAAACTCAACGATAAGATTTTATATCCAAAATCACAAAGCATCCATATGATGATTTTCTACTCACATTTAATAAATGGAGCCACGATGTCCATATCTATAAATGAAGTCCTCTATCGATTAACAAATGAATACCACCAAACTATCGAGGATAGACTATGCTATATAATCGTACTCATTGATAGCTCAAATGATAACACTTGCAACCATAAGTCCATCATTTATCTCAGGATTAAGATAGACTCTCCGATTGTCCTGATAATGAAAAGAATTTTATCTATTGATGGTTCTAGAAAAAACATTTCATTGTGATCCAGTTCAATGCACTCAGTGCACTAGATTCTTTTACTCGAAGACCCTTCGATGATTTTAGACTCATCACAACACATTTGATCCCACTCAAATGCTAGTAAAAGAATTCTACAACTTTAACAAGATAAAGGTGCCCAACCTTTAACTTAAGTTGTGAACGTTATTCAAGACTAACTAAAGAATTGTATCTACCTCATACATATCCAGATGTACGAACAATTCTTCTTTTCTCATAGTCTTTTGACCTTATGATTATTTACTTTGACAATTATAATAATAAATGTTATATAAGATTTTGTTAACAAACAGAAATCACTTTATTAATATGAAAAGATTGTCAAGTACAACATTACACTCTTGCTATTGAGCATAACCCTAACAGTTATGATAAGAAAATATATATCCAAGCATTTGTGTGCAAATTGAACTAATCACATCAAAATTCATTGCAAGACACTTAATCAATCAACAATTTTGAGGTCTTATTTAGCAATACATTAAAACAAAAGAATAATAATTTCTTAACTTTTTTGTTTTTCTCCTTTAAGCCTGACATCCATGTATTTCTGTTTTTCATGCATATGTAACTCTCTTTGAAACAGATATACGCGTGTGTCTACAAACAACCTAGAGGGTAGGGTGGGGAGGGGGGGTGAATGGATTGTTAATCAGATTATTACCAAATTTTACGGTTTACGGATTAGTCAGTATTATAAAAATAACCCGATTCAACAATCAATAAAATCAAGCATAAAGTGCGGAAATTAAAAAACACTTGATTTTTACTTGAAAACCTTCAACAAGGAAAAACCACGAGCTATTATGCTAGCCACACACGGCCACCAAAATCCACTATATGAATAAAAGGTTACACCCTCAAGTGATACAAAGACTCTCACCTTAGATAACCTCAGGCTATGAACATTACCACTCACCACTCTTGATTCAGTCCCTAGTGATATCCCCCGATCCACTACTCTTGGCGTGAGCACCTCCTACTTTACCCGCATGCCTTTTACAATGGCACTTGACCAATTACTTATGCACTAAGCAACCTTGTCTCAAGACTTAATTCTCAATGAAGAGATCAACAACCTATGTGAATATAATGATATTCAAGATGTAAATAATGCTAGGTTACGCTAAATGCTTAATTAGACGTTAAGATGCAAATCTAATAACCTAATTATCAAATATGCCTACATGCACATACATGAGGTATCAATTAGATGTAGATATTTCTAACAACCTAATTGTCAATTAAATGCACATGAACATTCAATAGAGTTTGACTAGATAAATAAACATTTGTTTATCAACCTAATTAACAATCAATTCCACAAGAATATTCAAGGCTTAACTATTTAGACAAAATAACCTAATTAATTAAGCTATCACAATACAAACTCAATCATATTATCAAGACTCATAAATATATGTAATAAATGAGTCATATTAATTAAGCAAGCTTGGTGCTTTCTCTCTTAAAAAAAATCTTTTTCTCTCTCTAGAAAGTGAATTCTCTCTCTAGGGTTTCAGTTGGGAGAGTTATGTTGAAGAAGGAGAGATAATGGGGTATTTATAGGTGACAAATGAAGCTACGACATTTTGAGAATGTTAAAAGACGTCATTGGGCATTCGACAGCCAAATCGGCGGTCAAGCCGCCGAATCATGCGATAGTACTTCAGCTCAAAATTCGAGTGAATCGAAACATGACCAAACGATATCGAAACCTTTCGTATAATATACCGTTGGAAAAGTATGGAAGTATAATTTCTACTCCAATTTATAAAATGACATTTCAATGTCTGTAGAAAGAGATATGGTCATTTGAGTGACTAAAGGTCAGATTTGGAAAACAGTAGGGATGCCCTATTTTTAGTGGTCACTTTGGGGATATCAAAACCAATCCAAACGGTCATGAAATATTACGAATAATATACTGTTGGAAAGGTATGGGTATCTAGTTTGTACAAAAATTTTCAAAACTCATTTTGAAACTTTGTATTAAATGCTATGGTCATAAGACCATGCAAAAGTCAGTTTTGAAAACATTTAAAACCAATCTTTTGAAACTAGACACTTCACTTCAAACAACCAAACATTATCTAACACTTATCTAAGAGAAGAATGAGACATTCTCTAGTGGTCAACCATCGCTCTAAGACATGCACACTATCATGCAAGCGTGGACGTTTTCGATCACACAAATGGAAACGAATTACACCACACTTAGGACTAACATGAAGTGCAAAGGAATGCACACATAAACAACGAGGTACAAATGCATGTCAATTACAAATGTATGAAGTGTGTGCGTGCACCTTAATCCCTTCAAGAATCAAGGTCAAGTGTTATACCTTTTGAAGCTCTTGATCTTGAAGTCATGGAGATGCTTGGAAGCTTGCCTTGATAATCATGAAGATGACCTAAGTTACCCATTACACAATCATCCCTAATGTGGTCTGTCATGAAATAAGCCAATCACAAAATAGATGTCCTTACACTCTTGATGGCTCACAATCAGTTTCAAATGACTAGCCTTTTCATACAATGAGCGGCTGCAGGTCATGTTGCTAGTAGCCCTTTTCAAGAGATAGCTTAAGAACGTGTATCAAAGAATCATGAGCATGGAGAACAATTTGAGGTCAATCTTATGTACTATCAAGTAGAACATTCCTAAAATAGATAGGCATACTCAAGCAAAAATAGAAAACATGCATTTACAAACTAAGAAACTATGCATGTGATTATTAAAAGCATCAATTAATCATTATTCAACATTATTCACCATGCAATCTCAAGCAATCATATAAGAGCATAAGATAAGTCAACTTTTTTGCATATATAAGAATCATGCAAGCTTGCTCTCTTTGCTTGAGCTCCTCATATGGGGTTAAAACCCTACCATATCAATGCATATGACAAATCCTAATAAACATACTAAGTCCTTTAAACCTAGTTACATGTTTGGTAAACAAATCCACTAGTTGATCATTTGTTCCTGCATGTTCAAGGACTATGACCTTATCCCACCTAGTTCCCTAATAAAGTGGTGATGAATATCTATATGTTTTGTCCTAGAGTGCTGCATAGGATTTTTAGAAATATTAAATGCACTCAAATTATCACAATAAAGGGTTAGCATACCTTGACTAAGCCATAATCTGTAAGCATTTGCTTCATCCAAATGAGTTGTGTGCATACACTCCCATTGGCTATGTACTCAGCCTTGGTATGGATAAGGAGATGGAGTTCTACTTCTTGCAAAACTGATGCAATATTTTTCTTTACTTGCAATTTCGTTCACATGGATCGGAAATTGGGTAAATGTTAATAAGTCTAGATCAAACTATCCTACAAGCATAAAATAATTGTTCATGGCTTTGAATTGATGGAAAAATGATTGCAAACTAATTAATACGAGGCAATTAACTAAAACTAAACTAAATCTTAATGAAAATGGTGGTGAATGTATGAGAATTAGGACTAAGGAGTCGATGGATCCAACAAGCAAATAATGGGTGTATCAATAACTCTCATGAATTGACATCTATCAAATAAGGGTCTAATATCTTATAATGTAATCAACCTAGGGTGTATAGTGTTGATTATTAGTCCTTCATGAGTGAACAACACTATGAGTGACCAACCTAGGGTGTATAGTGTTGTTCACTCACTTGGGATTTCTTTAAGAATATAGATTATTAGACCGGATTTCACTTGAGGGGTGTACTCTTGTTCAATCCTCCCATTCAATTGAGTCTTTAGAAAACCAAGTAGGGTGTATACCAAGTTAATGTTAGGATTATGATCAATAGCAAGAGTGTAATATTGTACTTGACAATCTTTTCATATTAATAAAGTGATTTCTGTTTGTTAACAAAATCTTATATAGCATTTATTATTATAATTGTCAAAGTAAATAATCATAAGGTCAAAAGACTATGAGAAAAGAAGAATTTTTCGTACATCTGGATATGTATGAGGTAGATACAATTCTTTAGTTAGTCTTGAATAACGTTCACAACTTAAGTTAGAGGTTGGGCACCTTTATCTTGTTAAAGTTGTAGAATTCTTTTACTAGTATTTGAGTGGGATCAAATGTGTTATGATGAGTCTAAAATCATCGAAGGGTCTTCGAGTAAAAGAATCTAGTGCACAGGGTGCATTGAACTGGATCACAATGAAATACTTTTTCTAGAACCGTCAATAGATAAAAGTCTTTTCATTATCAGGACAATCGGAGAGTCTATCTTAATCCTGAGATAAATGATGGACTTATGGTTGCTCATTTGCGCTATCAATGAGTACAATTATATAGCATAGTCTATCCTAGATAGTTTGGTAGTATTCATTTGTTAATCAATAAAGGACTTCATTTATAGATATGGATGATCAAGCCAAAATTGGTATGATTTTGGCCCTTATTTTCGATTCTTTTTGCTTGATTCTCGAGCATTTCCCCTTGTTTAATGGTGTTAAATTGAGTGTTTCAGGTTTTATCAGGTTTTAAGAGCAATTGGGATGAAGTGGAGGACTTGTGTGCAAAAAGGCTCACAAATGGGAAGAAACAGGGCATTTTCGCCACTTAGGCAAGAAGAGGTCGCTACATGGTCGCCATGGCGATAGAAGATTATTCAGAGCATCAGAAGGTCACCATTTGGTCGCCATGGCGACAGAAAGTCTCTAAAAAGCATCAGGTGGGTCGCCATTTGGGGGTCGCCATGGTGACCCACCCTTGCAAATGGCGACCTCACTCCTTAAGGCAGGGTCGCCACTTATGATTGCCATAGCGACCTTAATGTACAAGTGGCGACCTCTTCACAATTTGATCATGGTCGCCACTTGCTAAATGGCGAAAAAGATGGTTTTCATGGCGACCTTTGCATCTAACCGTTTTGCGCACTAGGGTCGCCATAGCGACAAAATAGTGAACTTGGCGCCACATCAGCAAATCAAGTAGTTATCAGTACATGTCCAAGAGTGTTTATAAATAGAATGACCTTTCTTCTTCAAAGAGATCCAGACTTGAGAAGAGCACAAAATTGCTTACATTGAGATCTAGCTTTCTCATCCATGGCACACCATTCCTCATCCTCCATTTCTCTACTTGTACTCATCTAATCCCATCCAAACCTCAACACAAAACCTTGACTACTTCCCTAAATCATTCCTCCCCTACCATTTCTCCACCCAAATTCCTTTGTCACTTTCCACCAAAACACCCACATTTCAAGACATATCCTCTACTTCCATTCCTTGCATTTAGGAGCATAGAGGAGAAGAAGGATCAAGCTTAAAGAATGAGGCCCAAGGGTGATTTCCTTACTATTTACTTCTTTTCATTTATTGCTAATATGTGTAACTAAACCCCTAATCTAGGGGATAGATTTGAGGATAAATTGGTTATGGGTATTAGCTTTAGCTTGTAATGAATCTCTTATGTGTTCTATTCATTCAAATTATTAGATTCTAGTCATTATGTAATTGACTTGTATATCACTTGTTAATTGCAATCTTGAGTGGAGTAATATGTTATATATTCATATGTGGATTGACACTCCTTGTGTGATTAAGAACCTATTGAATATGATAGATTAGTGGTGGGTATATCAACCCACTAATCTAAGCCTTTAGTGGTTAACATAAAGAGATTGGTACATTAAAATAGCTATATGGCATTACCCACATTCAATTGTTAATCGATCTATTCCCTAGCTATCTTATTAATTGTTTTCATCACTATTCTTATCAAGGGTGTTGTGTATTCTATTTTTCATAACATTTGTGTATTTTCAATTTAGTAGTTAACATTGGTGGTTTTTGAAACCACACATCTACCAAACATTATGATTTATTTTATTTGTTCAAGATTAGTCAATCTATCTAATTAGCACTCCGTATCCCTGTGGAACGAACTTGCTTACCATTTGCTATCAAATCACATTTTAAAGGATTAAGTGGCTTAAAAAGGGTTTTCAAGAATCAAACAAAATTATATCATTTTTGTGAGTGCACGACGGCTCATCAATGGACATCGTGGCTCCATTTATTAAATGTGAGTAGAATATCATCATATGGATGCTTTGTGGTTTTGGATATGAAATCTTAACGTTGAGTTTTCAATAGTGTCTATTGAAAGATGACTTCTGGACAAGTCATAATATATATCCAAGTTCAAAGTGTGGTCATCTGAGTAAATATGGTAACTTAGAGAGCTATAGGCGGTCTATGAGCTCTTGGCGATTACTGATATTCATCACGAGGATTTACTATCTCCTATAAGATTGTCTAGGGTATGAATGAGAATCGTTTACTTATTCCATCTTTATTTAAGAGTGCAATTTTAGTTCTTTAGTGGAATGAACTAAAATTAATAGATTGAACCTAGGTGAATTATTTGTTGATTGTGATTGGGTTATGTCTATTGGAGTTTAAATTTAGATAGGCCCGCCAAGATCCCTAATCCATATGGACTTGCATGAATCACTTGATATATTCTACCGAACTATTTATGAGTCCATTTAGAATTGTATTTAATATATTAAGAATATAATTTGCACATTATTTATTTAATGGGCTGTTTAATTATATTAATATATTAATGAAAGGCATGTGGGCTTGTTTCTTTTAGTAAGAATGAGTTTAGTTCACATGTGGGCTTTTTATTAAAATCCAAATGGATTTAATAAAATAAGAAAAACAATATATGGTCCATGTTATAGTCATGGGCGGCAAGGCTATTTTTTTAAGCCCATTATATTGTTTTATTTTATTATTTAATTAAATGGAAATTAATTAATATGTTAATTAATTATTTAATTAAGAAACAAATCTTTTTCTGATTAGGAAATATGTTTCCTAATAGTATACTACTATTAGTAGTATATTAAATATAAAAGACTTTATTTGTTTAGTCAAATTAGGAAGTCTTTTATATAGTCACAAATTCACTAAAGAGTTGGATTAGAGTTTAAATTCTAAGAAGTCTTTTGTGGAAAGACAAATCCTATTTGGAAATGGACTTTGGTGATCACCTTGTTGGACAAGGCTAGAATTCGGCAACCCTAAATATATTAGGGCAAAAACTTCGGTCCCTATATAACACAAGGGATGAATTTTGGCCAATCCTAGTTTTTGCCTTTGAAGAATTAATTTTCTTTTGCTAAAGTGGAAAAATAAAATCCTACTCTAAGACTAGTGAGTGATTTCGACCAAGAGGGGTTGTGAGAAAAGAATTATTCTTATTTCGATAGTGCACTAGTGATCTTAACATCAAGAGATCTTGTGCACAATTTCGAATAAGGTTCACACGAATTTCAATCTAACGATTGTGAATTCAAAAGTGACCGAAACATTCTTAGCAAACTTTTAGAGTTTGTTGTGACTAACAGAATCAGAAAAGTTTTTTGTTGTCCATCCTCAGGTTCACAATTCAAAAGAAGGGAGACCACGCTCCTAGGTGATTCACGTTCGTGATCGGGTTTGAAATATCTTACGGATTACCATCGACTCTAGTCAATCGGATCACGCGACAAAGGTATTTTATCTTTTCGTATATATGTTTAATTAATTAAAGGGTCAAGGTTCAATATGGGAAATTTTTTTAAAAATATACTAAACTCTTTTTAGTCTTGCTTCCGCCGCGTGCAAACATTTTTTCCCTACAATTGGTATCAAAGCCTAGTTGTACCCTTTAATTAATTAACGTATATATACGTGAATCTTTTTATGCATGTTTAGAAAGAGATGGCACTCTAGGTATTCTCATATATAATTACATTGGAATGTATGGATTTATATATGTTATATGTTTATATAAAGTGAATTGTTATTGCTCGATTTTGATCCTAGAATTTCAATGTATTTTTTTTTTCGGAATTGTAACAAGAAGGGTGGCCTATTATCGTCACAATTTCCTTCTTGGTAGTTGCTATATATTTTTTATTATATTAAATTTAACTGCAGTATTTTTTTAATGTATTAAAAAATAGTGCAGTATTTTTTTTTGTATTAAATACTGCAGTGATTAAAAAAAAACTGCAGTATTTTATTGTTTAAATAAAGTTGTAATATGTTCAAGTATCGAAGATTCTAAGACTTGAAGCAGAAAAAGCAACTGGAACGAGTTTGGGACCATGAGCACCATAGCAACATGCACGTGTGCAAAATTGCACGCAGCTGTGCATGTTGGTTGTGGGCTGCGCTCGGCAGCCCCATGGAGTCCATGGGTTGCGCACGGCAGCCCTTGTTAGGGTTGTGGAGTGTGCACGCCAATGGTGGCAGCCGTGGGATGCTCAAGTGATCAATGGCCACTTGAAGACTTGTTCGCCAAGAAAAGAGTTTTTTGTATTCCAAACAAATGTAATTTACTTGCTTTTTTAGGATGGATCAAAATCATGGCTATTTACTTTGCGTAAATATTACAATATTTGTTATTGTTTGATAACATGTCATATAGAATAGGAGTGCCACTCATATATCTCTTTTGGTATGAACATGCATTGAATGATTTAGGTATCTAATTGGCATCTAGATAACTTGGTAAATCATTCTATGAGATTTAATCACATGCCTTAAATAATTGAGTGGGAGAAGGTGTATTGCAAACACCTATGGCCTCCAAGGTTAGTTGAGCTATATTATTTTTGGTAATCCACCCAAGGGGCGTCCATGAATGGAATTTAGCAAGATACTTCCTTACAATGATAGACTAGACAATTGACTCAAATGAGATCTACTCCCCAAGGAGGGATTTTCGTGAGGGAATATATTGAGGGTCGAAATCTTGGTAGTACACTCAATGTGGTTTTATTAATATCCTCCCAAGAGTTATTGTTAATAAAAACACAATGCTAAAATTGAAAACGTTGGTTGTTATGTTAACAATTAGGTGGGACCTAGTCCAACTAGTAAATGGTGTGAACTCCCAAATGAGGCATAACATTTATGGGTGTTGGATCAAACGTTGAATTTTACGATTGAATTATATATATTTAATTCAAGATAAATATTCGAAAATGCTAAACAATGATTATTTACTTATATATATTTTTGTTTTATTAAGAAATCATGACCCCATCCCTAATGAGAACATCCTGAAAGATAATACTTTAACTGAAGATAATTATGTCACATGGAAAAGGAAAATTGGGTTGTTGCTGCGAGCTGAAAAATATAAATTTGTTCTGTCTACTCCTAAACCACCTGCTCCTACTAATGAATCTAGTGTTTTGCAAAGAGATGAGTATGAGCAGTGGAAGACTTTAGATGATATGGCTAAATGTTATATTATGGCCAATATCTCTGACGTGTTGCAACAGCAGCATGAAGGAATGGAGTCTGCTGCTGATATAATGATGTCTCTAGAGGAGATGTTTGCTATGAGATCTAGGTCGACTAAGAGAGAAGCAGTGACTGCTTTTACGAATCTTAGGATGAAACCTGGGCAGGCTGTGAAAGATCACATGATAAAAGTCATAGCACATCTAAATATTGCAGAACTTAATGGTGCTGAGATAGATGGTGAGACCAAAATTGACATGATTGTCAACTCACTGTCAGATTCCTTTGATCAGTTCAAGTTGGACTACACCTAGAACAATAAGGAATACACCTTGCAAGGCCTGATGCAAGATGTTCAAAGCGCTGAAAAGATCCTTCTGAAAGGCAAAGGTCAAGAGATTCATGATGAGGTCGTTTGTGTACTCAACAAAATAGTAATAATATAGATTATGGTTGATTCTTGAAAACTCTTTTAAAGCCACTTAATCCTTTTAAAATGTGATTTGATAGCAAAATAGTGAGTAAGTTCGTTCCACAGGGAATGGAGTGTTAATTAGATAAATTGACTAGTCTTAGAGCAATAAAGTAAATCATAATGTTTGATAGATGTGTGGTTTCTAAAACCACAAATGCTAACTACTCAAATGAAAATACACAAAATATGATATGAAAAATAGAATACTCAACACCTTGATAAGAATTGTGATAGAAATCAATTAATGAGATAGCTAGGGAATAGATCGATTAACAATTGAATGTGGGTAAGCTAACTAGCATCATTAATGTACCAATCTCATTATGTTAACCACTTAGAGGCTTAGATTAGTGGGGTTGGTATACCCACCACTAATCTATCCTATCCAATGGGTTCTTAATCACACAAGGATTGTCAATCCACATGTAAATATATAACAAATTACTCCACTCAAGATAGCAATCAACAAGTGATATACAAGTCAATTATAATGAATGGAATCTAATTAATTTGAATGAATAGAACACATAAGAGATTCATTACAAGCTAAACTAAACCCACAACCAATTGATCCTCAAATCTATCCCCTAGATTAGGGGTTTAGTTACACATATTTGCAATAAATGAAAAGAAGTAAATGATAAGGAAATAACCCTTGGGTCACCTTCTTTAAGCTTAATCCTTCTTCTCCTCTAAGCTCCTAGATGCAAGGAATGGAGGTTGAGGAAATGTCTTGGAATGTGGGTGTTTTGGTGGAAAGTTACTAAGGATTTTGGTGGAGAAATGGTGGGATGAGGAATGATATAGTGAAGTAATCAAGGTTTTGTGTTGAGGGTTGGATGGATTAGATGAGTTTAAGGAGAGAAATGGAGGATGAGGTATAGTGTGCCATGGATGCTTGAGCTAGATCTCAGATTTGTTCTTTGTATTTTCTTCTCTGATTTTGCGATCCTTTTGAAAATGGAGAGACGATCTATTTATATGCACTCTTTGACATGTACTGATAACTGCTTGATTCACTGAGGTGGAGTCTTGGTCGCTATTTGGTCGCTATGGCGACCCTGGTGCGTAAAACGGTTAGAAGAGAAGGTCGCCATGAAAACCATCTTTCTCGCTATTTGGCAAGTGGCGACCATGAGCAATTTGTGTAGAGGTCGCCACTTGTGCCTCTAGGTCGCCATGGCGACCATAAGTGGCGACCCTGCAAAAGTGAGGAGGTCGCCATGGCGACCCTAAGTGGCGACCATGCCTTGAGTGCACTAGGTCGCCATTTGCAAGGGAGGTCGCCATGGCGACCCCAAATGGCGACCTCACCTGGTTGATTTGTGGACTTTCTGTCGCCATGGCGCTCAAGTGGCGCCCAAGTGGCGACCTTCTGATGTCTTTGGAGAATCCTCTGTCGCCATGGCGCTCATGTAGCGACCTTTTATGTCCAAGTGGCGAAAATGCCCTGTTCCTTCCCATTTGTGAGATATTTTCGTACAAGTCCTCCACCTTCATCTCAATTGCTTCTGAAACCTAATAAAACCTGAAACACTCAATTTAACAACATTAAACATGGGGAAATGCCCGAGAATCAAGCAAAAAGAATCAGAAATGAGGGCCAAAATCATACCAATTTTGGCTTGATCAATTCATATGGTTGGTAAAGTTGCTACTGTTAAGACCCGTCAAAAGGTCAAGATACAACATAAGAAAAAGCAACTTAGGCCTACCAAGAAGGAGACCAAGAAAGTAACCAAGATAAAAGGAAAGTGCTTCCTTTGTGGTGAAAAGGGATATTGGAAAAGTAATTGCCCAAAGTCTCAAAAAAAGAAGGAACAAGGTAATATTAATTATCTTGTAACATGTTTTTTGGCAGACTCTACTGATTCTTGGATTATAGACTCAGGAGCCACTAATCATGTTTGTTATTCCTTACAGGGTTTTCAAGAAAAGAAAAGGCTGAATAAAGATGAAATCAACTTGCGTTTAGGCAATGGAGCATTGGTGTCTGCCAGTGCAGTGGGAGATGTTAGAGTTATCTTAAATTCTAGTATGCATTTAGATTTAATAGACGTTTATTATGTACCTCAATTCAAGAGGAATTTTATTTCAGTTTCTTGTTTAAATAATTTTGGATAGTTGGTTACTTTTAATAAAGATTTTATTATTAGTAAGAATAACAAATTTATTTGCAAAGGTACATTGGAAAACGGTCTATTCTTTTTGCATAGGAATATTTCTCACTTGTTAGACACGGAAACAATGGAACCTAATCATAAAAGAGTAAAATTATCAAAAGATGAAACCTACCTATGGCATTTGCGCTTAGGTCATATTAACCTTAATAGGATTAAAAGATTGGTTAGTGATGGACCTTTAAGTGACTTAAAGGTTGATGATCTACCAACTTGTGAATCCTGTTTGGAAGGTAAAATGACTAAATGGTCGTTCACGACCAAAGGCACAAGAGCTACTGAATGTTTAGGATTAATACACTCTGATGTATGTGGTCCTATGAGCATTCAAGCTAGAGGTGGATATGAGTACTTCATCACTTTCACAGATGATCATTCAAGATTTGGTTATGTGTATCTCATGAGACATAAGTCGCATGCTTTTGACATGTTCAAAGCATTTAAAGCTGAAGTGGAAAATCAGCTTGAGAAACACATAAAAATCTTGAGATCTGATCGTGGTGGAGAATATCTATCTGGTGAGTTTTAGCAATATCTTATTGATAATGGGATCATTTCTCAGTTTTTTGCACCAGGTACACCTCAACAGAATGGGGTGGCAAAAAGAAGAAATAGAACTATTTTGAATATGGTTAGGTCAATGTTGAGTTATTCACTGCTCCCTGTTTCTTTTTAGGGATATGCTCTACAAACTGCAATGTACATTCTAAACGATTTACCATCGAAGTCGGTTCCACAAACACCGCATGAGTTATGGACTGGGCGAAAGCCTAGTTTACAACATTTAAGGATATTTGGTTGTCCTGCGCATGTGTTAAAAGGAAAGACAGAAAAGATGGAGTCCCGTATAAAAACATGCATATTTGTGGGGTATCCAAAAGGACCTAAACAGTATTATTTCTATAGTCCTTCAGATCTTAAAGTATTTGTTTCGACAAATGCTAAATTTCTGGAAAAGGACTATATGAATGAGTTTATACCTAAAAGTAGAATTGTTCTGAATGAGATGTCAGAAGATACAATTTCACAAGAGGTTTCACAACCTAGCTCAATTGTAAGCCATCACAAGATCAACAACCTGCCATTCCTCGTCGTAGTGGGAGGGTTGTAAGACAACCCGAGAGATACATCGGTCTAGGAGAATCATTGGAGAATCTCCCCAACGATAATGATCCCTACACATATAAGGAAGCAATAGAGGATGTTGATAGTCGTCATTGGCAAAAGGCAATGCAATCTGAGATTGAGTCCATGTTAAATAACAAAGTCTGGTCCCTTGTAGACTTGCCTAAAGGGATAAAACCCATTAGGTGCAAGTGGGTATACAAGAGGAAAAGAGGTATGGATGGAAAGGTGGAAACCTTTAAGCTAGATTGGTAGTTAAAGGTTACACCTAGTTAAAGGTTGCACACAGAAAAAAGGTATCGATTACAAGGAAACCTTCCCTCCTGTGGCCATGCTTAAATCCATTAGGATACTCTTATCCATTGTGGCATCTTTAGATTTAGAGATTTGGCAAATGGACGTCAAGACAGCTTTCCTTAACGGAAGTCTTGATGAAAGCATCTATATGATGCAACCAGAAGGATTCATTGAAAAAGGCCAAGTGGAAAAGGTATGCAAGTTGCAAAAATCCATATGTGGATTAAAGCAAGTATCCAGATCCTGGAACATAAGGTTCGATCAAGCTGTAAAAGGTTTTGGATTTTTTTAGAACCTTGATGAACCTTGTGTATACAAAAGGATCAAAGGCGACAAGTTGGTTTTCCTAATTCTTTATGTTGAGGATATACTACTTTTCGGAAACGATGTAGGTGTATTGACATCAGTAAAAGAATAGTTAGCAAAACAATTTGATATGAAGGAGTTAGGAGAAGCAAGTTATATTCTTGGTATCTAAGTATTAAGGGATAGAAAGAATAAAACGATTGCATTATGCCAAGTTTCATACATAGATAAAATCTTGTCTAGGTTTTCCATGCAAGATTCGAAGAAAGGTATGTTACCTTTCAGGCATGGAATCAAACTTTCTAAGGAACAAGTTCCTAAAAATGAGCATGAAGAGCAATTCATGAGTAGGGTTCCATATGCCTCGGCAGTTGGAAGTCTCATGTATGCAATGTTCTACACTAGACCAGATATTTGTTTTGCTGTTGGCATAGTTAGCAGGTTTCAATTGAAACCTGGACCTAATCACTGGACGGCAGTCAAGCATATTTTCAAGTATCTCAAGAGAACGAGAGACAATATGCTTGTATACTCTGTAGGGGATTTGATTCCTGTAGGGTATACATATTCTGATTTCCAGTCAGATTCTGACTTCAGAAAATCCATATCAGGATCCGTTTTTACTCTTGGAGGAGGAGTATCAAGCAATCATGTATTGCTGACTCCACCATGGAAGTTGAGTATGTTGCTGTATGCGAAGCTGCCAAAGAGGCTGTTTGGCTCTGCCAATTTTTGATTGACGTAGAAGTGGTTCCTAGTGCGAATAAGCATATCACTATCTATTATGACAACAATGGAGCAGTGGCTAATTCAAAAGAACCAAGAAGTCATAAGAGAGGAAATCACATTGAAAGAAAGTATCATCTACTTAGGGAGATTGTGCATAGGGGTGACGTGATGATTACCAAAATCGCGTCAGCAGAAAATCTAGCGGATCCCTTCACAAAGGCTCTACCACAGAAGAGTTTTGATGGGCACCTAGAGAACATGGGAATGAGAGATATGACACATTTGCTATAGCACAAGTGGAAGATTGTTAGGATTATGCTCAATAGCATGATAGTAATATTGTACTTGATAATCTTTTCATATTAATAAAGTGATTTCTGTTTGTTAACAAAATCTTATATAGCATTTATTATTATAATTGTCAAAGTAAATAATCATAAGGTCAAAAGACTATGAGAAAAAAAGAATTGTTCGTACATCTGGATATGTATTAGGTAGACACAATACTTTAGTTAGTCTTGAATAACGTCCATAACTTAAGTTAGAGGTTGGGCACCTTTATCTTGTTAAAGTTGTAGAATTCTTTTACTAGCATTTGAGTGGGATCAAATGTGTTATGATGAGTCTAAAATCATCGAAGGGTCTTCGAGTAAAAGAATCTAGTGCACTGGGTGCATTGAACTGGATAACAATAAAATACTTTTTCTAGAACCGTCAATAGATAAAAGTCTTTTCATTATCAGGACAATCGGAGAGTCTATCTTAATCCTGAGATAAATTATGGACTTGTGGTTGCAAGTGCTATCATTTGAGATATCAATGAGTACGATTATATAGCATAGTCTATCCTGGATAGTTTGGTGGTATTCAATTGTTAATCGATAGAGGACTTCATTTATAGATATGGACATCGTGGCTCCATTTATTAAATGTGAGTAGAATATCATCATATGAATGCTTTATGGTTTTGGATATGAAATCTTAACGTTGAGTTTTCAATAGTGTCTATTGAAAGATGATTTGTGGACAAGTCATAATATATATCCATGTTCAAAGTATGGTCATATGAGTAAATATGGTAACTTGGAGAGCTATAGGCGATCCATGAGCTCTTGGCGATTACTGATATTCTTCACGAGGATTCACTATCTCCTATAAGATTGTCTAGGGTATGAATGAGAATCGTTTACTTATTCCATCTTTATTTAAGAGTGCAATTTTAGTTCTTTAGTGGAATGAACTAAAATTAATAGATTGAACCTAAGTGAATCATTTGTTGATTGTGATTGAGTTATGTCTATTGGAGCTTAAATTTAGATAGTCCCGCCAAGATCCCTAATCCGTACGGACTTGCATGAATCACTTGATATATTCTACCGGACTATTTATGGGTCCATTTAGAATTGTATTTAATATATTATGAATATAATTTGCACATTATTTATTTTATGGACTGTTTAATTATATGAATATATTAATGAAAGGCATGTGGGCTTGTTTCTTTTAGTAAGAATGAGTCTAGTTCATATGTGGGCTTTTTATTAAAGTCCAAATGAATTTAATAAAATAAAAAAAACAATATATGGTCCATGTTATAGTCATGGGCGGCAATGCTATTTTTTTAAGCCCATTATATTGTTTTATTTTATTATTTAATTAAGAAACAAATCTTTTTCTGATTAGAAAATATGTTTCCTAGTAGTATACTACTATTCGTAGTATATTAAATATAAAAGACTTTATTTGTTTAGTCAAATTAGGAAGTCTTTTATATAGTCACAAATTTACTAAAGAGTTGGATTAGGGTTTGAATTCTAAGAAGTCTTTTGTAGAAACACAAATCCTATTTGGAAAACGACTTTGGTGATCACCTTGTTGGACAAGGCTAGAATTTAGCAACCCTAATTATATTAGGGCAAAAAATTCGGTCCTTATATAACACAAGGGATGAATTTCGGCCAACCCTAGTTTTTGCCTTGGAATAATTAATTTTCTTTTGCTAAAGTGGAAAAATAAAATCCTACTCTAAGACTAGTGAGTGATTTCGGCCTAGAGGGGTTGTGAGAAAAGAATTGTTCTTATTTCAATAGTGCACTAGTGATCTTAACATCAAGAGATCTTGTGCACAATTTCGAATAAGGTTCACGTGAATTTCAATCTAACGATTGTGAATTCAAAAGTGACCAGAACATTCTTAGCAACCTTTTGGAGTTTGTTTTGACTAACAGAATCAGAAAAGTTTTTTGTTGTCCATCCTTAGGTTCACAATTCAAAAGAAGGGAGACCATGCTCCTAGGTGATTCACGTTTGTGATCGGGTTTGGAAGATCTTGCGGATTACCAACGACGCTAGTCAATCGGATCACACGACAAAGGTATTTTATCTTTTCGTATATATGTTTAATTAATTAAAGGGTCAAGGTTCAATATGGGAAATTTTTTTAAAAATATACTAAACTCTTTTTAGTCTCGCTTCCGCGGCGTGCAAACGTTTTTTCCCTACAGTTAATTACCCAAATAATTTCTCAAACAATTTGCAAAGAGTGTAGTGTTCAATCCAAGCAAATAATTATTGAAAACAATTAAAACCAAGAATGAGACAAACTTGATAGATTATTAAAGATATAGTTTAATAACAACATCCAACATTCACAAGTGTATCACATCAACCCCTTAGTGGGTGATTTAGCTACTCATATTAATTACAAAACAAGAACTAAGAGAAAAGAATAAGAAAAAACCCATGTAGAGAATTCTCCTTTTTTAAAGCTTGAATCCAATCCCCTAGTTGCAATTCGTAGTTCTTGAGTGGGTATTTGTGTTTGGTTGAAAAGGAAATTAAAAGGGTGATGTAGAGATGGATTTGGTGTGAAAATAAGAAATGTTGTAGGATTGGTTTGAATGTGTGGGAGTTGATTCCTAGATCTAGAGTGAGTTAATGGGTTAAAAATGATGTAAAAGGGTCTGTATGGGCATGTGGTCCAAATTAGAAAAAGAGGTATTTATATGACTGCCAAAATTAGGTCAAAATTGCTGATGTCATCAAGATCTGGGCAACTTCGCGGCCTTACATTCGCGGGTATGGACCAGCAATGGTTTGGCACGAGATCCTCTGGAATAAACTTTACAAGTGTCTTTGCTAGTATGGACCAGTGGTTGGTTTGGTGAGATCCTCTGGAGAAAACTTCGAGGGTACCTTCGTTGGTATAGACCAGCGATTGGTTTGGGCGAGATCCTTAGAAATTTCATGGTTTAGGGTTTTGCTGGTTAAGACCAGCAAACTTTGCTGAGATGAGTTACAATTGACTTTGTTGGTGTTGACCAACGAACATAGTCTCGAAATCCTTAGAAACTTCGCAGCTTGAACCTTGTGGGTGTGTACCTATGCGCCTACTAGCGAACTTTGCACACTTACTTGAAAATCTTCACTTCTGATTCATGTTGCTCCCGAAAATTCCACTTGGATTTATAATACCTATAAAACAATGTTTTGCCTGCATATATTAGACTTGAGCCATTAAACACAAGAATTTGCTCGAAAACGAGCCAAAGGATATGGGAATGAGGGCTAAAATGTAACACAATATTAGCCCGATCAAAACCAAGAGACAAGGTTGCTCCCAAGAAAGAAGCAACCGCCTGATGTGCTCTTTCGATCATCACAATTCTCTACACAAGTGAGTTGTTTCTATTTTTTTTTATATTTTTATATTAATGTAATATTCTATTGTTAGGTTTTTGGCTTGTATTTCCTAGTGAACCCAGTGTTAACCAAATGGGACTCAACTGATGTGAAAGAGGAAATTTCTTAATGATATGGGTACTGTGTGGAAGTTGGTGTTCTTGTTTAGGGAAGATTTAGAAGCTTGAAGATTCACTGGAAAAAGGAAATCCAAGAAGAACCAGGGTGTATACTGCTGCCAAGACAAGGTGCTCAGACCACAGCACATGGAGCGATCAATTCCAGTGAGTTCAACGTGGTGCGGAGCGCGGCAGAGGCAAGAGACGTAAACCATGGTATTTTGAGCGGCCGTTTCTAGAAGGTATTCCACAGTACCGGGCGTAGGCTACAGATCGCGGTAATGGCAAAAATTGCATGAAACAAGAAAATGCCAGGAACAAGAAATCTTCTGTGGAAAAGGAAATGAGTTTCTTTTTGTGCTGAACAAGAAAGCCTTGAGTGTAAATGAGTAGGACTTTGCATGGATCAGGAAGTCTTGTGGTGTTGGAGAAGGTTACCTTGTTGATTTTAAACTTCCCCTAGTACTTTAGTATAAATATTTATAATATTTGTTTAATGAGTGTGGAGCAAAAAAGAAACACCTAGACCCCTGTGAATATTTATGGAGAGATCTAGAAAAATTTCTAGGTGAAACAAATTTTTATACGCATGTCTAAAACAACTTAGAGGGGGGTGAATGAGTTGTTAATCTGATTATTACCAATTTTTCCGATTAGTCAATATTACAAAAATAACCTAATTCATACAAACAATAAAATCAAATATAAAGTGCGGAAATTAAAAAACACTTGATTTTTACATGAAAACCTTCAACAAGGAAAAACCACGAGCTATTATGCTAGCCACACATAGTCACCGAAATCCACTATATGAATAAAAGGTTACACCCTCAAGCAATACACAGACTCTCACTTTAGACAACTGATCGAACCAAAATTGGTATGATTTTGGCCCTCACTTCCTTCACTTTTTGCTTGATTCTCGGGCAATATCCCATGATTTAATGGTGTGAATTAAGTGTTTTCAAGTATTTATAAAGTTCAGAGGCATTGGAGTAATATTGGTGGCAAAAGAGGCTGAAATTGTAAAAAGTGTGTGAAGATCATTCATCTTCAAATAGACATATCTCTCTCTTTAGATCGAACCACATTTTGGATTATATATATTCGGAAAGCCCCGGAAGTCTACTTTCCAACGGTTTTTACGGATTGTGATTCCAAGTTTTCTACAGAAAGTTATGCCCATTTTCATAGCTGCTGTGCACTCCCTGTCGCCATGGCGACCTTCACTTTCTAGAAGTATCAAAATGGACGTTTTTCATGCCATATTTTAGGGGTATTCTTGTCCTTTCATGCCCATTTCATACCCTAGCTTTTCTAACATATAAATACACCAGTTTATGCTAACTCTTGACAACTCTTGACCACCAAGAAACCTCCTTTCTCCACCATTCCTTTTCTCTCCATTTTCTCTCCTACCTAAACTTAATATCTAGATTACTTCCCCTAATCATTCCTTTTCTTCCCATCTTCTCCACAAATCTCCTTAGTCACTTCCCATTTAACTCCACCTATCTAGACACATCCTCATCATCCACTTTTTACACAAGGAGCATCAAAGGCAAGGAAAGGATCAAGCTTACAAAAGGAGGCCCATGGGTGATTTCCTAATCTTTTACTTGCCTTCCCTTTGATTGTAATATGTGTAATTAAATCCCCTTTCTAGGGTTTTGATGTGAGAATATTTGGATTGGGATTTGCTTAAGCTTTAATATATTATAATCTCTATTTGTGTTCTATTCATTTTATAATTAGATTCTTTGCATTATATAATTGACATTTATACCCACTAGTTGATTATAATCTTGATTGGATTGACAACCTTGATGGATTGAGAACTTAGTGAATAGGATAGATTGTCGGAGGGTATATCAACCACGATAATCTAAGCCGTTAATTGTAACAAATCAATCCCGCCGTGACCCCCTTTCCTTAATCGGTTAGGCATTGCGGTGGGAAGTTGTTTAGGGTTCATAATAATGGCCCAAACACATTTTAGAAATCAATTGGTTAACATTTGTGAGATTTTTTCGCTAAAGTAGCTTGATAAGCATTTCCCGTAATTCATTTGTGATCTCATTAATTCCCTAGCTATTCTCTTAATTGTTTATTCCATTATCTTATCTAGATTTGTAAAGTATTCTTTTATTAGTTTATTAGGTTTATTTTTCATGTATGTTTGATGGCTTGACAACCCATTCACTCATCCATATTTTTATGATTTATTTTATTGCATATAGATTAGTTAATTTATTCAACTAATCACTCTAATTCCCCGTGGAACAAATCCCACTTGCCACTTTACTAATTTTCTATCTAAGTGGTGAAAAATCGATTTTCTAAACGATAACATTTTAAATATCATTTTGTTGAGTACACAAACGACGCTCATCAAAATTGGCGCCGCTGCCGGGGAATTAAAGCGATTGTTGAATTACTTAGCTTTTCTTTGTAGTTTAGATTCTTCATATTTATTTTGTTATTCATTTTTATAGTTAGATTTTTTTTTAGTTGTTTGTTGTTTTTGTTATTTTTAGATTTTGTAGTCTTGTTTTCTTTTTGGTCTAGTTTTCGTTTTTCTTTTATTTTTCTTTTCAGGAGCAATGGATCCTTTCACTATGCACTTGGAAGAATTTAAGAGGCAAATGGAGTTGTTTGCTTCGAGGACTTCGGGAATATGACAAACGGAGGGTATAGCTTGCCCATTTTGTGGAATGTATGGGCACGAGACATGGGGTCTCCATTTAAGAGGAGAGCTTTCTAATGATGGAGGACAAGCCCAAGCGCCTAATTCCTACAATTTATGGCCTTTGCATGAACCATGTGATGATTTCGACAATCCGGCGTCAAGCTATGAATGGTGTGCCGATTCGTATGAGCCGAATTGGAGGAGAGATCAAGACACTCAAGCTAATGCCTATGTGCGATCTCAAAAGGAGACTTTGAATGATTTTATTCAAAGTGCTCAAGCCTTCCAACAAAGATCTCAAGCTTACATACATGCCAACGAACAAGGATGGCAAAAACAAGATCAAATGTGGCAACAACGAGATGAGAGGATGGAAGTCTTAATTAGAAGAATGGAAAGGCACTATGAGATTATTGCCGAAGCTATGCAAAGTATGGTACATGAAGAGTCTTCGAGCAATCCGGAGAAGGAAAATGCTACCATCATCCCTTCGAATGGTGAAAACGTCGAAACCGAAGTTGGCCATGAACTTTCTAATGATTTGCCTTGTGTTTCAGGAAAGGAAATAGAAAAGGAGGAGATAGAAGATATAGCGAAGGAAGCGGATGACGTCTCTTTTGAGGCACCGCTCTTATACGAGGTGTCCATGCCTTATGTCCCTCCCATTGCTTGTTCATGCCGCCTACACAAAAGCAATTGGTATAGGTTGTTTTCTAAATTTTCAAAACCACTTTTTCAAGTGCACTTTTACTTGCCTTTGCTTGTTGTGATTAGGAACACACCGATGCGCACCAAATATTTCCAAGATCTAATCTCTTGTCGGCGTATCTTCGAAACCTTGGAATTCGGTTGACTGATCCAAGTAACACGTCTAGCGGGGACGTAAAACCAAGCGCTTGGTGGGAGGCACCCCACCTAGGTATAATCTCTTTCTTTGCTCATTTTATTTTTCTTTTTTAGTTTTCACATTTTTGTTTAGAATAAGTTGTGTTGTGTTTAGTGCCTAGGGTAGTGTTTGAGTTCTTGCCTTCCATGCTTCGTTTATTCATTGTCCATGCATCTCAATGTCATATATAGATTGAAGACAATGTTTAGATTAGGTTTGGGGGTGTGGATTCATTATTTGAGTCATTTTTCATTTTATTTTTTCAAGTTTTTCTTTGACCTTTGCGAAAGTTCCCTGTTTTGAAATTTTTGAGGCCAAATGTTTCATTAAAACTGTACTTCTTGGTGAGGAAATAAATTATTTTGCCCATGCAGCATTCTTTAATTTTTCGATACGGTTCCAACGGTATAAAGAACGTAAACTTATGGGTGGCGGTTTAAAAGTTATGAACATTTCTTCGACCAAAGGTCATGGGCAATGCCCTGTTTTGAAATTCTGCACATGAACCATTTTCGAAGTCCATTTCCACACTTTTCTAATTTGAAATTTGAAATATTTTCTACAATGAAAAGTGTGCATTTACATGTCTATTTTCCTGTTCCAAAATTGGAGAAGGTTGTATTGAGTAATTTTGAAAATATACACTAAAGAGCGGACATTGGTCGAATTCGAAAGTCACCAGTTTTTGGAATTTTGTCCTCCATATATAGATGTTCTTTCGCATTGTGTTTTTAGTTGGTTAAATTTGTTTCTTTTAGAGAAATAAATGGTTTTCCAAGCTCTTTTTTGGCAATTGCATGTAATGAGTATATATTTATTTGCCGGAACTTTCTCATGTGCTTAGTGCTTGTATAGATTTTCTATTGCTTCTTGAGGAAGTGTGTTGTGTTGCTTGTGCGTTGAAGCAAGGTTTCTTTATCTCTTTGGATGAAACAAAGACAACTTGTGAGTCTTGGAGGGACAAGCAAGCCAAGAGTGCTCATAAAAAGGGCAAGAGCCTTAGCCTAAGAAAAGCAACATTTTGAAGTTTGGAGTGCCAGAGGTGGGAGGCACCCCACCTAGGTACAATTTCTTTCTTGCTTTTTAATTTGTTTTATTTCTTGCTTTTTAGTTTCTTGTTTAGAATAAGGGTGTGGATTGTTTGTGATAGTGGATTTAGGCTTGAATGATCATATATTTTAACCACATGGATTGTGATGATGACTCTTGATGAATTTGCATTGATATATCTCTTGAGTTGATTATGAGCATATAGGATATTCTTGAGGCACTTGATTTAATTCTTTGGGATAAATTTTAAAATGGACATTGATGTGTAGTTAAACTCTTTGATTGTGGATGTATGTTGTGCCGAACTTACCGGTATATGCCCCAAAGACATTGAGGACAATGTCTAATTTAGGTTTGGGGGTGTGTGTGCAATATCATCTCTTGTTTGCAATTATGTGCAAATACATTTTGAGCCTAAATTTTTCAAAATTTTCTAAAATCTTGTGAAAATGCCATGTTTGAGCATATTTTGCTTGTTGAGATTGTGCCTTTGTGTGTGCAAGTAAGGAATTGTGTATCTTTGCCTTGCTTAGTTTAGATTAACTTCATGCCATTTAGGGTTGCATTGCTCAAAGCACACTAGTTCTTTTCTCTTGATGTTGGAGTGAATATTCAATTGTGCTTGAAGGTTAGGAATTAATAGTGGAGACTTCCCGTGAGGTTCACAAACACGGCCTTAAAAAGCGTATTTTTGAGGGAAAGTTCTTACTCTTTAAACACTCATTCTAACACACATATTATGCATATTTAAAATGTCTCATTCGCACTTAAATGTTGTTTGCTATAGAACATATGGACTGCTTGTGGATGCCTTGATTGACTTTGTGGACAAATCTTTAGAAATGATTTTAGGCAATGCATGTGAAAACCACCAAATTGGCCTAAATACTTCCTATCCCTCTAATTTGTGTGCTCCATAGCCCATTTGAAGCCAAACACAATTAAGCTTTCCATTCATGAACCATATCAACATAAACCATATAGCCTAAACACTAGACTTACCTTTTACCAAATGGTTTGCTAAGGCTTAGGGGTTGAATGTAAGCTTTGAGGTGTATTAAAATGTAAGGCGTGTACCTAGGCAAATATGTATGTGCAAACAAATGAAAAAGATGAAATGCAATGCTTGAAAAGAAAAAGAAAAAGACAAGCAAAGAAAAGAAAAGAAAAGCATAGTAAAAGAAAAAGAAAAAAATGAATGAGGCACTAGGTGCCTAGATCAATTTTGTGAAATCAAATGAGCTACTCAACAAAAATTAAGAGTAGAAAAATGCACAAAGTTAATTGTAAGCCTGGACGCCAAATTGTGGAATATGCAAGGTTGTAATGAGCAAGTTGTGCTTAATTTAGAATGTATGCCTTAGTGTGACCATTGGGTGATTGCTATCAATTCTTCCCATTTATTGACTCACCATTCACCTTTGGCCCCATTACAACCAAATGAAAGACCTATTTGATTTTTAGGGATGTCCACTTTGGAAATTTTGGTTGATGCATGTTCTTTCCGGTTCATGGTTTTCAATTCCGTTCATGAGACAAATTTTGAGAAATTGTGTTTTTAAATAATCATGTGCAATTAAATTTGATATCTTGAACATAAACTCATATTGCATATGGATTGTGAGTGAAGCCTAGGAATCTGTGTGAAAATGAGAGAATCCGGTGAGGATTAGATGTCGAGGCGAATTACATTCTTTTCCTAATGGCACTTTAGTTTTGAAGCTTAAGCATCTTGAATGTGGAATCGCGTTGCGTGCAATGTTTACTTAGAGTGGCATGTCTTTAATCTTTATTTAGCATCTCTTACATGCATTATTTCCTAATGAGCACAACGTTAGTTTAATCTCTTCACTTATTGGTTTTGCAAGTCAAATATTGACTTTTGAGTCATTCACAAGAGTTGGTGCTTTAATGATTTTTTGATGATTAAACACATGTCCATTGGTGCTTATTGTTTATTTTGCTCGAGGACGAGCAAAAGATAGGTTTGGGGGTATTTGATCGAATCAAAATTGGTATGATTTTGGCCCTCACTTCCTTCTCTTTTTGCTTGATTCTCGGGCAATATCCCATGATTTAATGGTGTGAATTAAGTGTTTTTAGGTATTTATAAAGTTCAGAGGCATTGGAGTAATATTGGTGGCAAAAGAGGCTGAAATTGTAAAAAGTGTGTGCAGATCATTCATCTTCAAATAGGCATATCTCTCTCTTCAGATCGTACCACATTTCGGATTACATATATTCGGAAAGCCCTGGAAGTCTACTTTCCAACGGTTTTAACGGATTATGATTCCGAGTTTTCTATAGAAAGTTATGCCCATTTTCGTAGCTGCTGTGCACTCCCTGTCGCCATGGCGACCCCATGGCGCGCCATGGCGACCCTATGGCGCGCCATGGCGACCTCCACTTTCTAGAAGCAGCAAAATTGACGTTTTTCATGCCATTTTTTAGGGGTATTCTTGTCCTTTCATGCCCATTTCATACCCTAGCTTTTCTAACATATAAATACACCATTTTATGCTAACTCTTGACAACTCTTGACCACCAAGAAACCTCCTTTCTCCACCATTCCTTTTCTCTCCATTTTCTCTCCTACCTAAACTTAATATCTAGATTACATCCCCTAATCATTCCTTTTCTTCCCATCTTCTCCACAAATCTCCTTAGTCACTTCCCATTTGACTCCACCTATCTCGACACATCCTCATCATCCACTCTTTACACAAGGAGCATCAAAGGCAAGGAAATGATCAAGCTTACAAAAGGAGGCCCATGGGTGATTTCCTAATCTTTTACTTGCCTTCCCTTTGATTGTAATATGTGTAATTAAATCCCCTTTCTAGGGTTTTGATGTGAGAATATTTGGATTGGGATTTGCTTAAGCTTTAATATATTTTAATTTCTATTTGTGTTCTATTCATTTTATAATTAGATTCTTTCCATTAAGTAATTGACATTTATACCCACTAGTTGATTATAATCTTGCTTAGGATAATTTGTTATATAATCTTGATTGGATTGACAACCTTGATGGATTGAGAACTTAGTGAATATGATAGATTGTCGGAGGGTATATCAACCACGATAATCTAAGCCATTAATTGTAACAAATCGATCCCGCCGTGACCCCCTTTCTTTAATCGGTTAGGCATTGCGGTGGGAAGTTGTTTAGGGTTCATAGTAATGGCCCAAACACATTTTAGAAATCAATTGGTTAACATTTGTGAGTTTTGTTCACTAAAGTAGCTTGATAAGCATTTCCCGTAATTCATTTGTGATCTCATTAATTCCCTAGCTATTCTCTTAATTGTTTATTCCATTATCTTATCTAGATTTGTTAAGTATTCTTTTATTAGTTTATTAGGTTTATTTTTCATGTATGTTTGATGGCTTGACAACCCATTCACTCATCCATATTTTTATGATTTATTTTATTGCATATAGATTAGTTAATTTATTCAACTAATCACTCTAATTCCCTGTGGAACGAATCCCACTTGCCACTTTACTAATTTTCTAAGTGGTGAAAAATTGGTTTTCTAAACGATCACATTTTAAATATCATTTTGTTGAGTACATAAACGACGCTCATCAACAACCTTAGGCTATAGACATTACCACTCACCACTTTTGGCTCAATCCCTAGTGATATCCCCCGATCCACTACTCTTGGTGTGAGCACCTCCTAGTTTACTCGCATGCCTTTTACCATGGCACTTGACCAATCTTGCTTGTGCAGTAAGCAACTTAGTGACAAGACTTACTTCTCAATAAAGAGATTAACAACCTATGTGAATATGCAATGATATTCAAAATGCAATTAATGCTAGGCAACACTAAATGCTTATCTAGAGATTAAATGATGTCAATAAAATCAATCCTAGATATCATATTGCTATATGCCATGGCATACAACTTAGCTATGTAAAGGATAACCAATCCTAAATACAATAGCTATCACAAACAATCTCAATCAATCAACGAGATAAATTAGCAAGATGATATATGAACTTGAAATCGTAGATATCTCAAAATAACTCAATCATTAAATGAGATAGATTAGCTAGATGATATATACACTTGTAATCCTAGCTATCACAAAATAATTCAATCAATCAACACAACAATCTCAATCTTGTAAATAGAAAATAATCTAAATGAATACAAGTTAGAAAGGAGATTTCTTGCTAAGTAAGAACACAAAAATGAATGGTTTGTGTTCAACTTTCCAAGTCATGTGTGTCAAAGAAGACTCATGTATAGATACATCCTAGATGATCCTAGATGATGCTAGATGAAGCTTGATGCACATGGAAATGAGTTTTTGTAATTAAAGGTGAGTTCTTGGATGATTTTCTCTCTTGGAAAATACTCTAAGTTAAAAATATGATTTTGAACTCTTAAAAATGACCTAAGATGAAAGAGGCATATATATATATATATATGATGTCCAATTGAAGCTACGGCGTTTTGATAAATTTTTAAAAAATGTTACCTTGACTGCTATACACCCGCTCTATGTAGGGCGGTTGTACAACGATGTAAGGTCCTTGATTTGTATTGACTTGATTCCATTGTAAAACTCTCTATATTTGTAATAGTTGTTGCTTAGGTGATTTTTGGAGAAAAGAAGCTTCAAAGGTGAAGAAGTAACATCTTGTGAAAATATCGTCTTCAAGGGGAACATCACATACTTGGATGCTAAGGTATCAAGATTCTTCTTCCTCTTGCAAGGCATAGTGCACACACACACAATTCATACATGTGTGTCCCTACATCATTGTGCAAACATTTGGTATAACACATTCACACTCATTTAAGTATGCACATGTATTGATCTCATATTATCGAACATTGTAGAATTGCATGTTTTATGACTATCTCTTAGATATGGCATACTTGTGTGAAATTGTGTTTATTTGTTTGTGTTTCTTGTATTTTGGACTTGAACATGATCTTATTTGATTCCTTATTGAGTCCCAGTCATTTTGGTTACTCATTCATTAGGTTTCGAGTCCAAACGATGTAGCTACGCTACTTTGCGTTCTCATTCATTGAGTTGTCTTCGTCATCATTTTCCAAGATGAATTCTCAAACTTTTGTCTAAGTTTTATAGTTTTCGTTGTGTGTGAGCAGTCATGGTTCGTAATCCAAAAGCGAATTCGAATTCGGAGTTCGGATGCCCGAATACGGCTGAAGAACACGAGAGGAGCCCGAGAGAGCTTGCTCGACCAAAGGCCAAGCCAGGAGGGCCACGTGTGCCACATAGCTAGAGTCCCTCTCTACCCATGTGTGCCACACGTGGACCACATGTGGCTGGTGACATGGATCTTTTTGACTGGTCACCGAATCCCTCTCTTCTCCATCTTATTTCCTTCTATATATATTCGAAATCTCGAGCAGAATTCTACACAACTTTTGATTTCTTATTTTGATCATATCTCTCTCATTGCAACTCTGAATCAAGTGATTTAAAAGCCAAAAATGTTAGTCTTGAAGAGAGGAAAAAATCCCAAGCATTTTTAGAGTCAAAACATGTCCAAGTTTAACGCAGTCATCTGATTTTAGTTCGTGGTTCATCTTTGTGTATGGTAATCATCTTCTCTACATTTTTCTTATGATCAACTTCATAGATCTACTTTATTGATTGATGAAAAATGTTGAGAATGTCTTTGATTCCATTTTTAGACTTGTTTGATTGATTTTCAAGTTTATCCTTTTTGATTTCATATGAACATCATTTTGATAAACTTGAAGAACATGAACTTGATTCTAGAAAAAAATTTTGTTCTTGAGCTTGATTATTGATTTCTAGGTTTTTGTCACATGTTCATGAACTATGATTTTTGATTGTGATATCTATCATTTAAATCTAGTTCTTGTTTGGATTGAATATGTTGTGGATTTCAAGTGTTAACTTGTTCACTTGATTTCAAAGCTAGTTTTGTGATTTCTATTGAAAACTTGTTACTCTAGCTTTGATTGACATGTTTAGGCTTCTAGATATTTTTGTGAATGACTTTGAATGTCTAATCTAGATTTCTAACCACATGTTCATAAGAATTAGTTACATTTGCTTGTGAGCTTGATTTGTGCAAATCTAATTCTTCATAGAGTGTGTTTGATCTACTTGCTCTATTTGAATGTGTTTGCATCATTTGCATCACTTAGATCATTGCCTTGTGGAAAGGTTGAAGTCTCTTATTAAGGTGAGTGATGTTAGGGTTTTGCTCAATAGCAAGAGTGTAATGTTGTACTTGACAATCTTTTCATATTAATAAAGTGATTTCTGTTAGTTAACAAAATCTTATATAGCATTTATTATTATAATTGTCAAAGTAAATAATCATAAGGTCAAAAGACTATGAGAAAAGAAGAATTGTTCGTACATCTGGATATGTATGAGGACATCTGGATATGTATGAGGTAGACACAATTCTTTAGTTAGTCTTGAATAACGTTCACAACTTAAGTTAAAGGTTAGGCACCTTTATCTTGCTAAAGTTGTAGAATTCTTTTACTAGCATTTGAGTGGGATCGAATGTGTTGTGATGAGTCTAAAATCATCGAAGGGTCTTCGAGTAAAAGAATCTAGTGCACTGGGTGCATTGAACTGGATCACAATGAAATATTTTTTCTAGAACCGTCAATAAATAAAAGTCTTTTCATTATCAGGACAATCGGAGAGTCTATCTTAATCCTGAGATAAATGATGGACTTATGGTTGCAAGTGTTATCATTTGAGCTATCAATGAGTACGATTATATAGCATAGTCTATCCTCGATAGTTTGGTGGTATTCATTTGTTAATCGATAGAGGACTTCATTTATAGATATGGACATCGTGGCTCCATTTATTAAATGTGAGTAGAATATCATCATATGGATGCTTTGTGGTTTTGGATATGAAATCTTAACGTTGAGTTTTCAATAGTGTCTATTGAAAGATGACTTCTGGACAAGTCATAATATATATCCAAGTTCAAAGTGTGGTCATATGAGTAAATATGGTAACTTGGAGAGCTATAGGCGGTCTATGAGCTCTTGGCGATTACTGATATTCTTCACGAGGATTCACTATCTCCCATATGATTGTCTAGGGTATGAATGAGCATTATTAACTTATTCCATCTTTATTTAAGAGTGCAATTTTAGTTCTTTAGTGGAATGAACTAAAATTAATAGATTGAACCTAAGTGAATCATTTGTTGATTGTGATTGGGTTATGTCTATTGGAGCTTAAATTTAGATAGGCCCACCAAGATCCCCAATCCGCACGGACTTGCATGAATCACTTGATATATTCTACCGGACTATTTGTGGGTCCATTTAGAATTGTATTTAATATATTAAGAATATAATTTGCACATTATTTATTTAATGGGCTGTTTAATTATATTAATCTATTAATGAAAGGCATGTGGGCTTGTTTCTTTTAGTAAGAATGGGTCTAGTTCACATGTGGGCTTTTTATTAAAGTCCAAATGGATTAAATAAAATAAGAAAACAATATGTAGGCCCAAGTTCTAGTCATGGGCGGCAATGGCTAAATTTTAGCCCATTATATTGTTTTATTTTATTATTTAATTAAATGGAAATTAATTAATATGTTAATTAATTATTTAATTAAAAATCAAATCTTTTTCTGATTAGGAATATGTTTCCTAGTAGTATACTACTATGAGTATTATACTAAATATAAAAGACTTTATTTGTTTAGTCAAATTAGGAAGTCTTTTATATAGTCACAAATACATTAAAGAGTTGGATTAGGGTTTGAATATTATATACATGACAAGTTGAATTTAGATTGCTATAAAATATATATAATATATATGGCAACTTATTGCCGAGATATATAATATATATATATATATAAAAGCAGAATTCAAGTCAAAGAAAATATATATTATTTTGCAAAGTAAAATGGCCGTGCACTATATATAAATATATATATTAGGCGTGCAATTAATTGCACTACGTATATATAGATATCAGACGTGCAGTAACATATATATATATATATATAAAGATATATATTAGGTAGGCAATGCGTGCAGTATATATATATATATATAAATATATATATTAGGCTATTGTGTAGCATATATATACAAATATATATATTAGGCGTGAAAAAGAAAATATGCATATTCTTTGTATATTTGTATTTGAAAAACCCTAGTTTTTGCAATTGAGAGATTTTTCTTTTGCTAGAGAAAAATAAAATCCAACTCTTAGACTAGTGTGAAATTCGGCCAAGAGAGATTGTGAGAAGAATTGTTTTTATTTCGATAGTGCACTAGTGATCTTTACATCAAGAGGTCTTGTGTACAATTTCGAATAAGGTTCACGCGAGTTTCAATTTAACGATTGTGAATTCAAAAATGACCGGGACATTCTTAACAATCTATTGGAATTTTAGTGACTAACAGAAATCAGAAAAGTTTTGTTGTCCATTCTCAGGTATACAATTCAAAGAGAAGGGAGACCACGCTCCTAGATGATTCACGTTCGTGATCGGATTGGAAGATCTTGCGGATTACCATCGACGCAAAGTCAATCGGATCACGCGACAAAGGTACGGTATCTTTTGATGTATATGTTTATTAATTAAAGGGTTAAGGTTCAATATGGGAAAATTTTTAAAATATACTAAACTCTTTTAGTCTCGCTTCCGCTGCGTGCATGTATTTTTTCCCTACAAGTGAAGCTTTAATTTGAGCAAGAAGACTTGGCTAGGAAAGTGTTCCGGATAGCTAAGCAAAAGTCTTAACTAGGAGTGTGGTACTCCGTAGGATCATTGTGATCTAGATAGCTAAGCAAGGAAATCTTCTTAGAGGCTTGAGAGCCTTAGATAGGAAGTTGTTTCTTAAAGGTGTAGGACACACCTTAGATAAGGAGTAGGCTAAGTGGTTCACTAGCCCGAGGGTAGACTAGGAGTTGATAGCTTAGGGTGGATATCATATGTTGATTGCCTCGATTGTGATATCATGTGTTGATTGCCTCGATTGTGTAAGTTATTTTCACATAGTGGATTTGCTTTGCCAGTAGTTGTGGTATCAACCCGTGGATGTTTACTCTTTGAGGTTTTGCCACGTAAAAACTATTGTGTCAAGTTTCGTTTTATATTTCTTTTATCTTCCATATGTTTGTATTAACTGCATCTGTAAGGATTCTCATTATTGATTGGCTTATTTCGTGAACAAACCACAAGTTGGGGTTTGAATTGTAAGGGTAGATTAGGTGATGGAAGACCAACATCAAAGGCCCTATTCAAGACCTCAAGGTGACAAACACTCAAAGGTATATTTCTTGTGCTTAGTTTTCTTTGAAGAGATCTAGAAGCACACACACACATAGCATACTTGCATTTGTGTGCATACTCTTCACATGTCAAATTACACATTTGCACTTTGTTTGATTATATCTTGTTGTGTGTTTGTTTGTGTCGTGTAATTCGTTTCCCGAGTATGTTCGGAAACGTCCGCGCTTGCACGATTTTGTGCTTGGTTTTGCGTGAAGACCGCTCTTGGTGATAGCCTTGGCTTTCTCCTTGGATTCACCACTTTTGGTGAATCGGTGGTTTAATCGGCGGCCCTGGCCGCCGAATGAAACCGCCGTTTTGGACCAGAGGTCTCTGGTCTGATTCTGCGGTTAGATCGGCGGTCTGGCCGACGATTTGAAACCGCCGTTTCACACCTGATGCATTTATTATTCTCGGGTTGTGTTCTGCGGTTTACTCGGCGGTTTCGAAACGGCCGAATGAAACCGCCGAATGAAACCGCCGTTTTTCTCCCCTGTTCTCGGGATGAATTCTGCGGTTATGATCGGCTGCCTGGCCGCCGAATGAAACCGCCGAATTAGATATTTTAGGTCGGTTTCTTTCTCGAGCTCAATTCTGCGGTCAGATTCTGCGGCCCCGACCACAGAATGAAACCGTCGTTTGAGCGTTTCAAGGGCAATCTTGTCTTTTCACATGCCCTGTTTCTTGATGACTATATATATCATACTTTCTCATTTCTCTACCTTAGTTCTCTGATTCTAAAGAACCCTAAAGTTCAAAAAGAGAGACTTGAGAGAAAAGAAATCAAGAACTCATTTTTATACACACAAAACCATTCTCATATGCATCAAAAGATCATCTAGCATTTTCTAGCATAGTTAGGATGCTTGCTTGCATTGGTTTTGCTCAACACACTTGCTTTGGTATGTTCTTCACTAATCTCATCTAAGCTTAGTGTTTTATTTATCAAAGAAATCTCTTATATTATTTGTATGCTCTTAGAATATATTCTAGATACAAAATAGAGATTGTTGTGTTGACATGTTTGAGTGATGTATTTTGATAGCAACATCTAGGTTATTGTTTATCTATGATTTGCTAAGCTTTATGACATGTCATTTAGCCATTGACATCTAGGATTGCATTTATTGTTATCTAATCATCCTAAATAAGCATCTAAGGTTACCTAGCTTTATTTGCTCATTGAATATCATTTTATATTCACATAGGTTGTAATCTCTTCATTGAGAAGTAAGTCTTGCATGTAGCTTCCGGGATTAGGTTGCTTAGATTGCAAGCAATTGGACTAGGTCCACTTATACCGGGATTATGTAGGTGTGTTGATTATTGATCGGGATTAGGTTGTAATCATTACACATTTAGTGGATTCGAGGTTCGAGTGTGGTGCACTATACAGCCCGTGGTTTTTCCTGTGAGGGTTTCCACATAAATATCAAGTGTCTTTTATAATTCCGCACCATATTACACTTGTTATTGTTTTGACTAGTTTGGGGCATTTTCGTAATTTGACTAAACGCGAAAATTGGGTAAATTTGGTCAAATCTATTCACTCACCCCCCCCCCCCCCCCTCTAGATTAATATTAGAACACACCGTGTTATTTGTTTCAATTGGTATTAGAGCGGGTTCCTAGACATACATAGGTGATCCTTGCTCATTTTGGTGTGTTTTGCATTTGTGTGATTTTTGTTCATTCATACATTTTGCATTCATTTCATTTCATTCATATTTACAATGAGTGGAAACGGTGGCAACAACGAGGGTGCTTCTAGCACGCGTCCTCCTCTCCTCACCGGTGATAACTACTCCTCATGGAAGGGGAAGATGGAGGCGTACCTATGCCAAATCCATGATAGGGCATGGATGGCCATTGAAGATGGATACGCTCCTCCCATGATGACTCCCACGGGTGGTGGAGAAGAAGTTCTCAAGCCTAAGGCACAATGGACTAATGGAGAGTTTGAGACTTCTAAGTGGAATAGGAAGGCAATGCATGCCATCCTATATGCCATGGATGAGAACCAATACAAGTTGGTTCAAATTACTAGGATTGCCAAAGAGGCATGGGAAATCCTAGAGACGGCTCATGAAGGAACCGAAGTGGTCAAGGATTCAAAACTACAAGTCCTCCAAACTAGTTTTGAGACCATTAGGATGGAAGAGCATGAGCACTTCAATGACTTCCAAGTGAAGTTGATGGACATTGTGAATCAAAGTCATCAACTAGGAGATCCGTATTCGGATAGGAGAATCAAGCAGAAAATTATGAGATCTCTCCCCGATAGATTTGAGTCTAAGGTGACGGCTTTAGAGGAAAATAGTGGCTATAAGGATATGAAGCCGAGCGAAGTCATTGGAAGACTTCTCGCTTACGAGTCTAGGAAAGCTCCTATCTCTACTCCTCCTAAAAAGCAAAAGGGAATTGCTTTGAAAGCATCAAAGGATGAAAAGGAGGTGAAGAATGACTCGGATGAAGACATGGCCTTATTTGTGAAAAGATTCAATAAGGTTATGAAGTTTGGGATGAGAGGATTTGGTATGAGAGGCCAAGACTTGAAAAAGAAGGGTCCCTTCAAGAAGTTTGAACCAAGGCAAGAGAAGACCGAAAGAAAAGGGGTCCGTTGCTTTGAGTGTGGTGGAATTGGTCACTTTGCTCCCGATTGTGCAAATCACAAGGAAAAGAAGAAGGGAAAAGTGATTGCCGCCACATGGAGTGCAAGTAGTGATGACTCCAATGAAGAAGATGAGTCTTCGGATGATGAAGACATCATGGCTAACTTCCTAGCCTTTGCCTCCTCTCACAAGAGCAAAAGTGGTAGTGAAAAAGATGAAGAGAGTCAAAGGGAAAGTGACTCTAGTGAAGATGATTCTGATGCTAACTCCACCAATGGATATGTGGAGAAAGAAGTGTTAGTTGAATATCTTAAGGAGTTTAGGAGCTTAGAGATGAAAACCACTAAGAAAATCAAGATGTTGAGAGAAGAAAATCTTGAGCTTTCATCTCACAATGACCACTTAAGTGAAGAAGTGGAAAGACTTAAGAAGAGAGAAGATAAGCTAAGAGAGGAGTTAGCTTTATCTAGGAGGAATGAAGAAGGTTTGAAGAGGGTGCTTGATGAAGCTAAGAAGTCACTTACTAGGATGGACTCTAGCACCAAAAAGTTAGACCACATGCTTGGTGTTGGAAAAAGTCCATGTGACAAGAGAGGTCTAGGGTTTGAAGATAGTCAAGAGACCTCCTCCTCTAAGAAGACCGTGTTTGTTAAGGGCTTGGGCAACATAAAAGCTTCACCGGTGCACACTCCTAGGAAGAAGATAGATCTAGGACAATGTTCCAAAAGTGCACAAGTGAAGGTGGTGTCAAGAAGGCAACCTCAAGCCAACATTCCTCATCACTTGTCTCAAAAAGGGAAGAAGACAATCATGCAAGTCCAACATTGGAAGCAAGATAGACCGGTTCAACAAAGGAGATGGATTGAACCCACTCAACCACAAAGAAAAGGGAAGGCTCCCATAAATGCTCAAGGCAATGGTATGATTTCTCATTTCATTCCAATTTGTCATTTTTATGGTTTTAATGGTCACATTCGACCAAATTGCTTTCGTTATATAAAAATGTGTAGAACTCGAAGCATGATTGAAAAGAGAAAGAATAGAGCCAAGATGAATGTTCCTAGGAATAATAAGACTAATTTCCATGATCCTAGGATTACTAGAGCCCATGTACCAAAGACCATTAAGAAAGAAAATGTTGTTCTTAAGTGGGTTAGAAAGAATGAAAATGTTTGCCATGTTGCACAAATTGCCTTAAAGGCAAATTCTTCTAATCTTTGTTATCTTGATAGTGGGTGCTCTAGGCACATGACGGGAAACAAGAGTTTCTTTGAGACTCTTGTTATGGAGGAAGGAGGAAATGTCACCTTTGGTGATGGATCCAAAAAAAAAGTCATAGGGAAAGGAACCATTTCCGTTCCCGGATTACCCTCCTTATCTAATGTTTTACTTGTTGATGGCTTGAAAGCCAATTTGATTAGCATTTCTCATCTTAGTGATGAAGGATATTCCGTCTTGTTTAGCAAAGATAATTGCTCTATCCTAAAGCCCAATGGACAAACCTTATTGAAAGGTATGAGATCTAGCGACAATTGCTATTGTCTTGAAGCTAGAATAGTCTCAAACAATGTGTCCAAGGATGAGCAAATTGAGTTGTGGCATGAAAGACTTGGCCACATGAACTTTCGGGATCTACGGACCCTTGGAAAGATTGAATGTGTGCGTGGCCTCCCTAAGCTTGGGAAGAAAGCCAATGGTATTTGTGGACCTTGTCAACAAGGAAAACAAACTAAAGGCATGCACAAAAAGGGCAAGTATCTCTCCACCAAGGAGCCCCTAGAGCTTCTCCACATGGATCTTATGGGTCCTATGCAAACCGAGAGCTTGGGTGGAAAGAGATACATTTTTGTATGTGTAGATGATTTCTCTAGGTTCACATGGACATATTTTCTTAGAGAAAAATCCGAAACTTTTGATAAGTTTAAAATGCTTTGTACTAAACTTCAAAATGAAATGAATTCTAACATTAAAAGCATAAAACGGATAAGAAGTGATCATGGGAGGGAATTTGAGAATGCTTCATTTGAAACCTATTGTGATAGTATAGGTATCTCCCATGAGTTTTCGGCTCCTAGGACACCTCAACAAAATGGAGTTGTTGAGAGGAAAAATAGGGTCCTTCAAGAGATGGCCCATGTGATGTTGCTTAGCAATAATGTGCCTAGGAATCTATGGGCCGAAGCCGTCAACACGGCTTGTTATATAGGAAATAGAGTTTTCCTAAGGCCCGGTACTAGGAATACCTCCTATGAGTTATGGAAAGGTAAAAGGCCAAATGTTAGCTAATTCCACACATTTGGAAGCAAATGCTACATTTTAAATTACTGAGATCAACTTGGCAAATTTGATGCCAAGAGTGATGAGGGTATCTTTACTGGCTATGCCTTAAATAGTAGAGCCTATAGAGTTTTCAATAAGAAAACTCTAAGTGTCATGGAATCATCCAATGTCGTATTTGATGATGAAAGGCTCAAGTCTAGTAATCATGAGGAGGAGGTAATTTTTAGTAATGACTCTCCTTTGGAGAAGGTTGATGTGACTCCTAATGTGGGGACGTCCAATGTTGTTGATAATGACACACAACCTATTGATAGAGTTCCTAACTTGGACTCTAATGAACCCGCTCCATGGGTTAGAAGACTCCATAACAAAGATGATGTTATTTGAGATGTGAATGAGGGTGTTAGGACTAGAAGGCAAATAGCTAATCTTATTAGCTTCACTTGCTACACCTCTCAAATAGAACCCAAAAAGATTGATGAAGCTTTAAATGATGAATTTTGGGTTCTTGCTATGCAAGAAGAGCTAAACCAATTCGAAAGGAATGAGGTTTGGACTCTAGTTCCTAGGCCTAAGACCACAAATGTCATAGGCACAAAGTGGATATATAGGAACAAATCCGATGAGGCTGGCAACATTGTGCGTAACAAGGCAAGACTTGTTGCACAAGGATACTCTCAAATTGAGGGTATCGATTTTGAGGAGACTTTTGCTCCCGTTGCCCGTTTAGAGTCCATTAGGCTTCTCTTGTCCATCTCTTGTGTGCACAAGTTCAAATTGCACTAAATGGACGTAAAGAGTGCCTTCCTCAATGGCTTCTTGCAAGAGGAAGTGTTTGTTGAGCAACCCAAGGGGTTTGTGGATGCACGCCACCCCAATCATGTCTATTGCCTCAAGAAGGCTCTTTACGGGTTGAAACAAGCACCGAGGGCTTGGTATGAGCGCCTCACTCAATTCCTTGTCAACAATGACTACACAAGAGGTAGTGTTGACAAGACACTATTCATCAAGAAAGACAATGATGAGCTTTTTATGGCTCAAATATATGTTGATGATATAGTGTTTGGCTCCACCAACAACATCAAAGTCCAACAATTTGTTGATGTTATGTCTCATGAATTTGAGATGAGTCTTGTTGGTGAGCTTAGTTACTTCCTAGGTTTGCAAATTAGGCAAATGAATGATGGGATCTTCATAACCCAAGCCAAATATGTCAAAAACCTAGTGAAGAGGTTTGGTCTTGAAAAAGCCAAGCATTGTGATACATGATCGGTCATTTATTGTATATGTTTTCGATCCCCATTCCTCCAATCAATTGATTGTTTCTCGAGTCTTTTAGAGTTTTAATTTGTGTGTTTGAGCATTTTCAGGTTGTTGAATCCAAGTGATGTATTTGAAGTATTTCAGAGAAAAAAGGGCAATTTGGCCAAATACCGCAGCTCAGGCAAATATACATCAAGCGAAACATCTTGCGTCAAAGTCCAGAGGTGCATCATCCAATTTACCGCCCCCTAGGCACCTGCCTACCTTGCTGTCCTACCTAGCGGTCAGCTCCAGAGGTGTCACTTTGTATTTTCCGCGGGGTAGGCAACTTTCCTACCCAGCGGTAGCGCCCGTCAGTGCAGATGACCTATATTGCGGGCCCCATAACTCTCAGCTCCGATTGAACTGTGTGTCCTACCACCTATGGATTCGAAGCCCCAGAAGTCTAGTTTCCAACCCAATTTACGGCTTGTCAATCGAAATTTTATAGAAGAGGTTATTCCCATTTAAGTGTCCAAAGGTCAGATCAGTCAGTTATTAAATCCGCGAATGCTTTCGGGATTTGTTTCGCAAGTTGTCGGAACGGGAAATATTACCTTCTTGGACATGTGTGGGAGTCTTGGAAAGCAATTAGACATCTAATCCTTATCCTCCTTCAATAAGCAATCAATTTGGATGGATTAGGAAAGAAATAGAATCCCAAAAAGGTAGAGTTCTAAAGGGGAGTTGATTTCCTTATTGTTTAAGGACTTGGCTTAGCATCTACACCTATTTAAGCCCCTTTGAACCCTAATTTCGGGAGGAGAGAGAGAACCATCAAGAGACACACAAGGGGAGATCCCCAGCCACCAAAGGGGCCATCCCCCATCACCATCATCCATCTTTACACATCGAGGGGTTGGAGACTGCGAGATTGAGAGCCGTTCCACCATCCATCCTTGGAAGACACTGAAAAGCAAGAAGAAGACGAAGGATTCGAAGCAAGATTAGAAGACAACAATGGGTTCTATCTTCTCCTCTTCTATGTTTTTGTTTCCTCCATTGATGTGTAACTAAATCCATACTAGGGATTCAATGTGAACCTCTATGAATACTCTTTGTTAGAATTGATTATGTTTTCGTAATTCAAGTTTTGTTTCATTCAATTTGGGATTTCTTCTTGTCTATGCATGGTTAGTGCTAGTCTTGAATCTAGGGTTTATATGTTAAGGTTGAGAGATGTGTGGGTTTCACCAGTCTTAACCAATAATCAATTGAATAAATGAATTTATCGTAGCAGGTTATTGCACGTTATCTTTGGTTCTCTTGTTCTTGTGCTTAATGGGTTTTCAATCATAGTTTTTATGCAGGGTTTGCTAATGACTGTGAGTGAGAATACTTGATTGTGTGCTTTGTGGGTTGTAGGTTATAGTTGATATGCAGGGTTTGCTATTTACTCAACTGAGAACGCTTGGTGTATGGATGATGTATTTTCTGTTATAGTTTATATGCAGGGTTTGCTATTGATTGTAGTAGAAGTACTTGATTTATCCCAGGACCACATAGCACTAATTATATATAATTTAAGAACAAACCCTTAACTTGATTAACATTCTTTGTAAAAGTCAATTCGAAGCATTGAGTAAACGTAGTTAGGGATCATTGATGACCTAGTCTTCTCACCTCTTGATCTCATTCTCATATTCTTGTTAATTGTTTTCTTAGTTTAATCTAGTTTTAATCTCAAATCAATCAAATCAATCTGAAATCTCTTGGTTACTGTTAATTGCTTAGCTTTAATTAGAATTGGTTTTAGTCGATAGATCACTTTTCCTCGTAGGAACGATCCCTACTTGTCGCTGTACTTATCTCACGATTCGTGCACTTGCGAGTTAGGTTTTTATAACACGATTTTACACATCAAGTTTTTGGCGCCACTGCCAGGGATTAGTGAATTTATTGGTTATTTCTAGTTTTAGTTTTAGTTAATAGTTTAAGTTTAATTTTTCTTTTTATTTTTCTTTCTGTTTTCTTTCGTTTCAGGAACAATGGACTTCTATGAGCAACACGCTTATGATGAGGAAAGCGAAGTCAGATTTGTGGTTTGCATGCACTGTGGAATGGTTGGGCATTATATGTGGAGCTGTCCTTCAAGAGAACAAGCCCAAGCAATGAATTCTTACAATATGGGGCATGTGCATGAACCTTTTGAACATTCCTACAATCCGTGGCCTATCAATGAACCGTATGGAAATTCCCACAATCAGTGGTCGAGTTATGAACCATATGACAATACCTACAATCCGGAGTGGAGGAATCATCAAGACTTCTCATGGAGCCACAATGAAGTCAATACCTATGAGCAGCCGATCTCACCTTCAATGGAAGAATTACTGCAGCAAATGGATCAATTCCAGCAACAAATGCAGCAGCAAATGGATCAATTCCAGCAACAACTGCAGCAGCAACTCCAGCAATTAGAACAGCGTAATGAAGTACATTTTCAGAATATTCATGCTTCACTGAGGAGGATAGATGTGAAAATTAGGCAATTGGCAGAGGTGCAAGTTAGGCAATTGGCTGAACTGGAGCAAGAAGATGTCGCCACCATACCTTTATACGGTGAGATTGTTGATAACATAGTGAGTCCTGAATTTTCTGATGATTTTTCTAGTGTTGCGGATGAAGATCAGGAGACGGAAGTAGAAAAAGAGGAGACGAAAGAAAAAGCAAAGGAAGCGGAAGATGTCCCTTTTGAGGAACCGCTCATATACAAGGAACTCAAGCCTTATGTCCCTCCTATTACTTTTCCGAGCCGCCTACACAAAAGCAAGTGGAATAAGTGGTTTTCTGAACTTATTTCATCCCACTTAATTGTGAACATTTACTTGCCGTTGCTTATTGTGTGTAGGAACATGCCAGCGCGTGAATTTTTTTTCCAAGACCTAATCACATATAGGCGCAAATTCGAGACATTGGAGTTTGGTTGATGAGTCGTCCTTACACCCGTCTTGCCGAGACGTTAAATTAAGCGCTTGGTGGGAGGCAACCCACCTAGGTAATTTCTTTTTAATTTTTGCTGTAGTTTTTAGTTTTTAGTTTGTAGTTTTCTTTCTTTTGTTTTGTGTTTCAAGTTCTTGCCTTCCATACTTTTTCTTTGTTTGTTGTCCATGCTTTTAATGTCATACAAACATCGAAGACAATGTTTAGATTAGGTTTGGGGGTGTGAATTCATGTTTGTTTTATTCTTTGTCAAATCTGCGAAAAAGTGCCCTGTTTTGAAAATTTTTGTGACAAACGTTTTGTGAATACTGTATTGATTGGTGAGGAAATAAATTTTTCCGTCCGCAATGGGTTCTTTGATTTTTCGATACGAATCCAACGATATAAAGAACGTAAATTTCAAGGCGGCGCTTTAAAAGTTATGATTGTTTCTTCAACCAAAGGTCATGGGCGATGCCCTGTTATTGCGAAACTGTGCGTGCACTGTTTTCGTCGTCAGTTTTCTCACTTTTCCAGTGCGAATTTTGAAATGTTTTCTAAATGAAAAGTGTGACTTTGCATGTCTATTATCTTGTGCTAAATTTTAGTTAACTTTTGTTAATTTATTTGAGAGATATGCATTATTGAACAGACATAGGTCAATTTCGAAAGTCATCAGTTTTTGAACTTTTGTCCTCCATGTTGAGATACTTCTTTTGTGTGCTTTAAGAGCCGTAATATATGCTTTATTCACTGAGTTTAAACTAACTTCCTGCCACTTAGAGTAGTGCATTGCATTTTTCAAAACTTATGACATGCTCTTGATATGATAGTGGATAGGAAGCTTAGTTGGATTGTCATGATTAATAGTGGAGACTACCCTTGTGAGTTCACTAAACCAAAAAGCGAACATAAATGACATACTATGAGGGTCCTGTTGTTTCTACTCTTTAAACACTCAGTAGGTTCTTAGCATTAGATTTGATCTCTATAGGTTATACATTGAGCATTAAAGAACAATTCTCATAAAAAGATATCACATGTGAACTTTGCTCTTGTTTTGGTTGAACCATTAGAAGTGATATAGGCAATGTGTGCTTGAACTCACTTAAAAGGCTTTAAATATTTCCTACCTTATGTGTGTGCTCCATAGCCCTGTTTGAAGCCAAACACAATAAGCCTTTTTCTTTCATCACCCACATTAACTTAACCCCAATAAACCATAATTTAGCCATACCTTATAGCTTGGGATCGTATAGAGAAAGTGATGAAGATGACTGAAGGGAGTTCGAAATGGGTGACTTGTGATTTGCATGTACCAAGAAAAAAAAAAAAAAAGCAAGAAGACAAACACCAAAGTGGTGTCAAGAAGCAATGTATTGAAAAATTGTTGTATTAAAAAAAAAAAGAGAGAAAAGAAAAAAAAAAGAAGAGAAAAGAGCAGAAAAAAGAGAATAGAATGTTAATGGGTGCAATAAAGTCAATTTAAATTGCAAAACTTGTATCTACTCAAAAAGAGTTTGACAAAGAAAGAAAGGTGAATTTTGAAGAATTGAACAACAACAAGTGGCATCATCCCACTTGTAAAGGAGACCAAGAGACTTGTGCGAAGCCGAAAAGGTAATAGAAGACTCTCATGGTATGATCCTAGGTTTTTGAATTCCAATTTTCCGTTTTTTTTTCTTAACCTTCACCCAATGGCCCCGTTACAACCAAAGAAAAGACCTAATTGATCTTTTGGGAATGCAAGCTCGAGAGTAAGGTAAACATGTGCTCTATCTTGTTCTTAATGTTTGATTCTTTTCATGAGATCTTTTGCATACAAATCAAGCGTTCTTTCAATGATATATTCATATGCGATAATAACTTGAAATTTCTTGTGCATAAATTCCATTCGCATAGGCTTGATGAGTGTTTTTGCCTAGGTTCTGTGTGAAAATATGAGCAATATCTTGTGAGAGTTAGAGTCAAGGCGAATTATATCTTTGGTGTTTGACGAATGAGTCTTTGAAGCTAGAATATCTTGAGCTTGGGCTTTTCATTAAAACTAGCAATGCATTCAGTTTTGTGACTTAATTTTAGTCTTTACTTATTGGCTCTAGCATGCATTGGCTCTGAATTGTACATGTGAGTTTGTATCTTGATTATTTGGTTCTTCGCAGAAATATGTTTGTGGGTAGCATAGCTGTAAACCCTCAGGAGACAAAACTCCTCCTACTAGGGACACCTAGAGGTTTAAAGGCTTGTAGCATACGCTCAATGCTATCGTGTTCCCTACGAAAGTGGCTTCTTTTATATTTTTGTTTTTTTTGGTTTTTAGGTTTTTAGGTTTTGTTTTTATTTAGTTTTGCTCGAGGACTAGCAAAAGATAGGTTTGGGGGTATTTGATCGGTAATTTATTGTATATGTTTTCGATCCCCATTCCTCCAATCAATTGCTTGTTTCTCGAGTCTTTTAGAGTTTTAATTTGTGTGTTTGAGCATTTTCAGGTTGTTGAATCCAAGTGATGTATTTGAAGTATTTCAGAGAAAAAAGGGCAATTTGGCCAAATACCGCAGCTCAGGCAAATATACATCAAGCGGAACATCTTGCGTCAAAGTCCAGAGGTGCATCATCCAATTTACCGCCCCCTAGGCACCTGCCTACCTTGCTGTCCTACCTAGCGGTCAGCACCAGAGGTGTCGCTTTGTATTTTCCGCGGGGTAGGCAACTTTCCTACCCAGCGGTAGCGCCCGTTAGTGCAGATGACTCATATTGCGGGCCCCATAACTCTCATATCCGATTGAACTGTGTGTCCTACCACCTATGGATTTGAAGCCCCGGAAGTCTAGTTTCCAACCCAATTTACTGCTTGTCAATCCGAATTTTCTAGAAGAAGTTCTGCCTGTTTAAGTGTCCAAAGGTCAGATCAGTCAGTTATTAAATCCGCGAATGCTTTCGGGATTTGTTTCGCAAGTTGTCGGAACGGGAAATATTACCTTCTTGGACATGTGTGGGAGTCTTGGAAAGCAATTAGACATCTAATCCTTATCCTCCTTCAATAAGCAATCAATTTGGATGGATTAGGAAAGAAATAGAATCCCAAAAAGGTAGAGTTCTAAAGGGGAGTTGATTTCCTTATTGTTTAAGGACTTGGCTTAGCATCTACACCTATTTAAGCCCCTTTGAACCCTAATTTCGGGAGGAGAGAGAGAGCCATCGAGAGACACACAAGGGGAGGTCCCCAGCCACCAAAGGGGCCATCCCCCATCACCATCATCCATCTTTACACATCGGGGGGTTGGAGACTGCGAGATTGAGAGCCGTTCCACCATCCATCCTTGGAAGACACTGAAAAGCAAGAAGAAGACGAAGGATTCGAAGCAAGATTAGAAGACAACAATGGGTTCTATCTTCTCCTCTTCTATGTTTTTGTTTCCTCCATTGATGTTTAACTAAATCCATACTAAGGATTCAATGTGAACCTCTATGAATACTCTTTGTTAGAATTGATTATGTTTTCGTAATTCAAGTTTCGTTTCATTCAATTTGGGATTTCTTCTTGTCTATGCATGGTTAGTGCTAATCTTGAATCTAGGGTTTATATGTTAAGGTTGAGAGATGTGTGGGTTTCACCAGTCTTAACCAATAATCAATTGAATGAATGAATTTATCGTAGCAGGTTATTGCACGTTATCTTTGGTTCTCTTGTTCTTGTGCTTAATGGGTTTTCAATCATAGTTTTTATGCAGGGTTTGCTAATGACTGTGAGTGAGAATACTTGATTGTGTGCTTTGTGGGTTGTAGGTTATAGTTGATATCCAGGGTTTGCTATTTACTCAACTGAGAACGCTTGGTGTATGGATGATGTATTTTCTGTTATAGTTTATATGCAGGGTTTGCTATTGATTGTAGTAGAAGTACTTGATTTATCCCAGGACCACATAGCACTAATTATATATAATTTAAGAACAAACCCTTAACTTGATTAACATTCTTTGTAAAAGTCAATTCGAAGCATTGAGTAAACGTAGTTAGGGATCATTGATGACCTAGTCTTCTCACCTCTTGATCTCATTCTCATATTCTTGTTAATTGTTTTCTTAGTTTAATCTAGTTTTAATCTCAAATCAATCAAATCAATCTGAAATCTCTTGGTTACTGTTAATTGCTTAGCTTTAATTAGAATTGGTTTTAGTCGATAGATCACTTTTCCTCGTGGGAACGATCCCTACTTGTCGCTGTACTTATCTCACGCATCGTGCACTTGCGAGTTAGGTTTTTATAACACGATTTTACACATCAATACACCCATGAGTACCACTTTGAAGCTAAGCAAAGATGCTAGTGGTAAAAGTGTGGAACAAACACTATATAGGGCCATGATAGGAAGCTTGCTTTATTTGACCGCAAGTAGGCCCGATATATCCTTTAGTGTGGGTGTGTGTGCTAGGTACCAATCCGATCCCAAGGAGTCCCATCTCTCTTCCGTCAAGAGAATCATTCGATATGTGAATGGGACTTCTAATTATGGGATTTGGTACTCGTTTGACACTAATGCTAGTCTTGTAGGCTTTAGTGATTCGGATTGGGCGAGAAATTGTGATGATAGGAAAAGCACATCGGGCGGTTGCTTTTTCCTTGGAAACAATCTTGTTTCTTGGTTTTGCAAGAAGCAAAACTCAATTTCCTTGTCCACGGCGGAGGCCGAATACATAGCCGTGGGGAGTGGATGCACACAACTCCTATGGATGAAGCAAATGCTAGTAGACTACGGATTCAACCAAGGTACACTCACTCTCTTTTGTGATAACATGAGTGCTATTAATATTTCCAAGAATCCGGTTCAACACTCTAGAACTAAGCATATTGACATCCGTCATCATTTCATTAGAGAACTAGTTGAAAATAAATGCATTGTACTTGAGCATGTAGGTACAAATGATCAACTAGCGGACTTGTTTACAAAACCTCTAAATGCTACTCGATTTAAAACTCTAAGTAGATCTATTGGGATATGTCTTGTGGAGTGATGAGTTTTTGTGATTGACCCCATAAGGGGAACTCAAGCAAAGAGAGCTTTTTGTATACTAGATGCATGCAAAATATTTGAAAGATCTTGTGCTTCTCTTTTAATTGCTTGAAGTAAGCTTGGTTGGACATATGTATATATGCTTTTATCTCAATAAGTGTGAACCATGCTTTGTTTTCAATCCATGTCATATTTATGTTCAAACATGCATTTTTGGACTAGGAAATTTTCATAGGAAGTATGATTTGAATGACCTATAGTTATTTCCATGACATGATGATTCTTAATTGACATGCTATTGAACTTGAAAAGCATGAAATTCAAATGCCTTGCTAAATTAGAAAAGCATGAATTGATGATTGCATATTCTTAAATGCAAAACAATGTGTGAAAAAGCTAGTGAGACTAAAATTGATAAAGGATCATGTATCCATTCAAAGGATGTTTCAATCCTAATGTCTCTCTTTCTTTATTTGTTGAACATGGTTACTATCATACGGGTTTCATACCCGGAAAAATCAAATAGGGTGCAAAGTCGCTCATACCATGTTTCGCTTATAAAGTTGGATATAGTTGTTGTTAAAAATGAAAATCAATAAATTCTCTATATCCTTGCTTTTCTCATGACAAATGGTAAAATTGGTTTGAATTCTATTTGAAACCTTTGTCATTTGCTTTGCCAAATACCATTGTATTTTGGACTTGAATGCAACATGTCTTGTATGCAAAACATTTTTATTTCACACATTTTCATAAAATAAATCTCCTTGATTCTCTCCAATTAAATGAGTGCATAAAGTGGCTTATTTGACTATGCATTATCTTGTATGCTACTATCTCTCTTTGCTATGAGTGACTCGGTTGGGGACTACTCCTTTGCCTATATCATGACAAAAAGGGGGAGTAGGATGTGATTAAGGGGAGTTGCAATTTGTAGTAGTTAATGTGCATTTGGGGAGATTTCATATTGAGGGGGAGTAACCCTTTAAGGGGGAGCATTGCATACTCATACATTGCATGATATTGTGGTTAAAAGATTCATATGCAAATTTCACTTGATCATCTCACATACACTTGCTTTGGAAGTGTAATCTAATTGTTTTGAAGGTTTGGTAATTCTACAAGAGATTGAAGACTTGAAGTTTTATTTTCTTATCTCTTTGTACTTTGTAATGTAGAATATCCCGTAGTTTCATTTATCTCGTGAGGATCAATGTGAGTGGTGGTTTTGTCACGAAATAGCCAAAAGGGGAGATTGTAAGGATTCCCATTATTGATTGGCTTATTTCGTGAACAAACCACAAGTTGGGGTTTGAATTGTAAGGGTAGATTAGGTGATGGAAGACCAACATCAAAGGCCCTATTCAAGACCTCAAGGTGACAAGCACTCAAAGGTATATTTCTTGTGCTTAGTTTTCTTTGAAGAGATCTAGAAGCACACACACACTTAGCATACTTGCATTTATGTGCATACTCTTCACATGTCACATTACACACTTGCACTTTGTTTGATTATATCTTGTTGTGTGTTTGTTTGTGTCGTGTAATTCGTTTCCCGAGTATGTTCGGAAATGTCCGCGCTTGCACGATTTTGTGCTTGGTTTTGCGCGAAGACCGCTCTTGGTGATAGCCTTGGCTTTCTCCTTGGATTCACCACTTTTGGTGAATCGGCGGTTTAATCGGCAGCCCTGGCCCCGAATGAAACCGCCGTTTTGGACCAGAGGTCTCTGGTCTGATTCTGCGGTTAGATCGGCGGTCTGGCCGCCGATTTGAAACCGCCGTTTCACACCTGATGCATTTATTATTCTCGGGTTGTGTTCTGTGGTTTACTCGGCGGTTTCGAAACCGCCGAATGAAACCGCCATTTTTCTCCCCTGTTCTCGGGATGAATTCTGCGGTTATGATCGGCGGCCTGGCCGCCGAATGAAACCGCCGAATTAGATATTTTAGGTCGGTTTCTTTCTCGGGCTCAATTCTGCGGTCAGATTCTGCGGCCCCGACCGCAGAATGAAACCGCCGTTTGAGCGTTTCAAGGGCAATCTTGTCTTTTCACATGCCCTGTTTCTTGATGACTATATATATCATACTTTCTCATTTCTCTACCTTAGTTCTCTGATTCTAAAGAACCCTAAAGTTCAAAAAGAGAGACTTGAGAGAAAAGAAATCAAGAACTCATTTTTATACACACAAAACCATTCTCATATGCATCAAAAGATCATCTAGCATTTTCTAGCATAGTTAGGATGCTTGCTTGCATTGGTTTTGCTCAACACACTTGCTTTGGTATGTTCTTCACTAATCTCATCTAAGCTTAGTGTTTTATTTATCAAAGAAATCTCTTATATTATTTGTATGCTCTTAGAATATATTCTAGATACAAAATAGAGATTGTTGTGTTGACATGTTTGAGTGATGTATTTTGATAGCAACATCTAGGTTATTGTTTATCTATGATTTGCTAAGCTTTATGACATGTCATTTAGCCATTGACATCTAGGATTGCATTTATTGTTATCTAATCATCCTAAATAAGCATCTAAGGTTACCTAGCTTTATTTGCTCATTGAATATCATTTTATATTCACATAGGTTGTAATCTCTTCATTGAGAAGTAAGTCTTGCATGTAGCTTCCGGGATTAGGTTGCTTAGATTGCAAGCAATTGGACTAGGTCCACTTATACCGGGATTATGTAGGTGTGTTGATTATTGATCGGGATTAGGTTGTAATCATTACACATTTAGTGGATTCGAGGTTCGAGTGTGGTGCACTATACAGCCCGTGGTTTTTCCCGTGAGGGTTTCCACGTAAATATCAAGTGTCTTTTATAATTCCGCACCTTATTACACTTGTTATTGTTTTGACTAGTTTGGGGCATTTTCGTAATTTGACTATACGCGAAAATTGGGTAAATTTGGTAAAATCTATTCACCCCCCCCCCCCCCCCCTCTCTAGATTAATATTAGAACACACCGTGTTATTTGTTTCAGCATCTCTTGTATATTGATTTTCACATGTGTTGGTTAAATCAATTTAATTACTATATTTTATCAAGTGTGCTTTTAATTCTTGTATTCTGCAAAATTTGAATTTGGAAGATTTTGGGCCTATACCTATTCACCCCCCCTCTAGGTATATTCTATACTATTACTTAAGGGAATTTCAAACTGGTCACCTGGAAAAGTGAAGAACAAATTCTCTGACAATGGTTGTACAAATAGCAAATTTCAGGCAAGTGTACAGCGGTTTAAAAAATCAATCAGGTGCTGTTGTACGTAGGGCGAGCGTACAACAGTTTAATTTGGACAAAACAGTGCATCAGCTTCAGCTTCAAGCACCTCAAAACATGAACAAATGACATCGAAGCCTTTTGTATAATATATAGTTGGAAAGGTATGGATGTCTACTTTCTACTCCATTTTACGGAATGACATTTCGATGTCTATAGAAAAAGGTATGGTCAATTGAGTTACCAAAGGTCAAAAACAGACAACAACAGAATTGCCCTGTTTTGGTGGTCACTTTGGAGATTTCGAAATGAATCCAACAAAGTAATGAAATATTATGAATAATATACTGTTTGAAATGTATGGGTGTCTAGTTTTTACAAAATTTTTCAAAACTCATTTTGAAAATTTGTATAAAACGTTATGGTTACAAGACCATACAAAGGTTAGTTTTGAAAATCATTTAAATCATTGAAATCCAATCTTTTGAAACTAGACACTTTACTCCAAACTACCAAACCAAATCTAACACTTATCCAAGAGAAGAATAAGACCTTCTCAAATGGTTGATCAAGCCAAAATTGGTATGATTTTGGCCCTCATTTTCGACTCTTTATGCTTGACTCTCGGGCATTTCCCTATGTTTAATTGTGTAAAATCAAGTGTTTCAGGTTTTCTTAGACTTCAAGAGCATTTGGGAAGAAGTGGAGAACTTTTGTGCAAAAAGACACATAAATTGGTGAAACAGGGCATTCTCGTTATTTGAGCAAGAAGAAGTTGCTCTATGGTCACCATGGCGACAGAGGGATTATTCAAGGCATCAGAAGGTTGCCATTAAGGTCACCACATGGTCGGCATGGCGACAGAGGAAGTTGTAAAACAATTAGGTGTGTTGCCATTTAAGGTCGCCATAGTGACCCACACTTACAAATGGCGACCTCACAATTTTAACTCATGGTCGCCACTTGTTCTTGGGAGCGACTTTGAGTGGAAAATGGCGACCTCACTAGAAAATGATCAAGGTTGCCACTTGCTCTAGGGTGAAAAAGATGACTTTCATGGTGACATCTGCATCTCAGAAGGCGCAACCGTTTTGCGCCCTAAGGTCGCCATAGCGACAAAATGGCGACATTCGCATCACATCAGCGAATCAAATAGTTATCAGTACATGTCCAAGTGCCAATATAAATACAGAGCCCTTTCATCTTCAGTAAGCATCCAACACAATTTAGAGCACGAATTCACTAAGTTTAGATCTAGATTTTCTCCTCCATTGTTCATCTTTCATCATCCTCCATTTCTATACTTGAACTTACCTTTTTCCATCCAAACCTCAACACCAAACCTTGACTACTTCCCTATATCATTCCTCTCTTACCATTCTCTACACCCAAATACCTTTGTCACTCACTATTAGACACCCATACTTCAATACACATCCTCTTCTCCCACTTTTTGCATTATGAGCATAAAAGAAAAAGAAGGATCAAGCATTAAAGAAGGAGGCCCAAGGGTGATTTCCTCATCTATTACTTGCTTTCCATTTTATTGCTAATATGTGTAACTAAACCCCTAATTTAAGGGATAGATTTGAGGAACATTTGGTTTTGGGTATTTGCTTTAGCTTTGTAACGAATCTCTTTATGTGTTCTATTCATTTATTCATTAGATTTTATTCACTATGTGATTGACTTGTATATCCACTTCTTAATTGCAATCTTGTTTAGAGTAATATTTTATGCAATCATATTTGGATTGACACCCTTGTATGATTAATAACCCAATGAATATGATAGATTAGTGGTGGGTATATCAACCCCACTAATTTAAGTCTTAATTGGTTAACATAGAGAGATTGGTCCATTAAAGTGGCTAAAAAGGCATTACCCACACCCATTTGCTAATCAATCTATTCCCTATCATCTATATTAATTGTTTAAATCTTTTATTTTATCAAGGTTGTTAAGTCTTCTATTTTTCATATCACTTTTGCATTTTCATTTTTAGTAATTAACTTTGGTGGTTTATGAAACCACACATCTATCACATATTATGATTTATTTTACTTGTTTAAAGATTAGTCAATGTATATAACATAGCACTCAATATCCCTGTGGAACGAATTTGCTTACTACTTACTATAAAATCATACCTTAAAGGATTTTAAGTGGCTTAAAAAGGGTTTTCAAAAGATCAAATTAATTACATTGTTTTTGTGAGCACACAACGGCTCATTAAAAAATTGGCGCTGCTGCCGAGGAATTGTAGTGTTTGTTACATAGATTGACTTCTCTTTTTAGTTTATATTTTCTTTAGATTGTTTATGTTGTTAAGTAGTGTCAAATTTTAGGTTTTATTGGAATTCTTTACGTTGTAGTGTTGTGTTGTTCAAATTTCAGGAAATGGATTCTCTTGTTGAACAAATGGCAAATTTCGAAAAAGGAATGACATCATTTGCCACAAGAAGCTCAAGGGGATTGGAAAGACAAGTAAGAGAGGTCGAGGAGGTGGAATTTCATGAAGAAGGAATAGAGGATGAGATAAGGAGGAACCTTCAAGATACATAAGCAACCTTTGAGAAGCTATTGAATGGATTTATGGAAGCCAGTCAAGATAGGTTCTCGAAGCTAGAGGAATCAATTAACAGACTTGAGGGGCACGTAGGAAGGATTGTGGATAAGGTGTTAAGTAGAGAGACGAACATCGAAAGAGAACGAATTCAAATTACGGATGAAATGGAAACACCTTAGGCGAATCCTAGCACCAATAAGCTTCCTAGCCCCAGCTTTCCAAAGGTACCATATCCAGGAAGATTGAGAAAGGATAAAATGGAGCAATCATTCAAAGATATCTATGATGTGCTCTCTAAGGTGACTATCAATCTACCTCTTCTAGACGCCATTCAGAAGATGCCGGCATATGGAAAGTTCTTCAAGGAGTTGAACAAGGAGAAATATAGGTTTAGGCCAAAGAATCAAGAGAGGCTTGATGAGAACGCAAGTGCAGTCATTCAAAAGAGACTTCCCCCGAAGCTAAAAGATCCGGGAAGCTTCATCATTAGTATAACAATTGGTGGAGAGGGACAAGTGAGGGCTATGCTTGATCTAGGGGTAAGCATCAACTTGATGCCCTTCTCAATTTACAAGAAGTTGGGTTTGAATGAGCTAAGGCCAACAAAAATATCTCTTATTTTGGCGGACCAATCGGCTAAGCAACCTAAAGGGATAGTTGAAGATGTTCTTATTCAAGTTGATAAGCTAATCATCTCAACGGACTTCATAGTACTAGATATTGAGATAGATCCTAATGAAAAAGACTCTTTAATCCTTTTGGAACGTCCCTTCATGGCTATGGCAAAGTCGGTGATAAATGTGGATGAAGGGAAGTTAACCTTGAGGGTCCTTGATGAAGTTGTGGAATACAAGGTATTTGAGTCCTTAGCTTATCCAATTGGAGCACATGATTGTTAGTGTGGATATTATGGATGACATTGAGGAAGAGGCTAATATGAGGGTGTTCTATCAAAAAGGAGTGGATGAATTGATCACTAAAGACAACGGCATAGAGGATGGCTTGGGAAGTTCAAAGGAGGATTTGGTCGAAAAATACATCAGCAACAAAGATGAACTTTCCCCTTAAAAATTAGAATTGAAAGAGCTCCCTTCAAAACTAAAGTATGCATTCATAGATGATAGTGGAAACTTTTTGGTCATCATTACGGTGAACCAAGACCAAAGAGAAGAGCAAGGATTGCTTAAGATCTTGAGAGAATACAAAAAGGCAATAGGATGGACTTTAGATGACATCAAGGGAACTAGTCCGACATTATGTATGCATAAGATCCTTTTGGAAGATGACACAAAACCGACTAGGGAGGCGCAACGTAGGTTGAATCCTATTATGCAAGAGGTAGTCAAAAAGGAGGTGTTAAAGCTCATAGATGTCGGTATCTGTAGGGAAAAATATGTGCACGCAGCGGAAGCGAGACTAAAATAAAGTTTAGTATATTTTAAAAAAAATTTCCATATTGAACCTTAACCCTTTAGTTAATTAATCATACATAAGAAAAGATGAAATACCTTTGTCGCGTGATCCGATTGACTAACGTCGATGGTAATCCGCAAGATCTTCCAAAACCGATCATGAACGTGAATCACCTAGGAACGTGGTCTCCCTTCTTTGAATTGTGAACCTGAGAATGGACAACAAACACTTTTTCATGATTTTGTTAGTCACTATAATCTCCAAAAGGTTGCTAAGAATGTTCCGGTCACTTTTGAATTCACAATCGTAAGATTGAAATTCGCGTGAACCTAATTCGAAAGTGTGTACAAGATCTCTTGATGTTAAGATCACTAGTACACTATCGAAGCTAGAACAATTCTTCTCTCACAAACCACCTTGGCCGAATTCTCACTAGTAATAGAGTAGGATTTTTATTTTTTCTCTTTAGCCAAAGAAAATAAATTCTTCAAAGAAAAAATCTATGGTTGGCCAAAAATTCTCACTATATATTTATAGTGACCGAATTTTCTGCTCTTGATGATTTAGGGTGGCCGAAATCCTACCCTAGTTAATTTAGGGTTTCCAAATTCTTACCTTGTCCAAGAAGGTGATCACCAAAGTCCTTTTTCAAATAGGATACAAAGACTTCTTTAGAATTCAAACCCTAATCCAACTTTTTAGTGTATTTGTGACTATATAAAAGACTTCTTAATTTGACTAAAAAAATAAAGTCTTTTATATTTAGTATAATACTAATAGTAGTATACAACTAGGAAACATATTTCCTAATCAGAAAAAGATTTGATTTTTAATTAAATAATTAATTAACATATTAATTAATTTCCATATAATTAAATAATAAAATAAAACAATATTATGGGCTAATTATTACCCATTGCCGCCCATGACAAGAGACTTGGGCCTACATATTGTTTTCTTATTTTATTTAATCCATTTGGACTTTAATAAAAAGCCCACATGTGAACTAGACCCATTCTTACTAAAAGAAACAAGCCAACATGCCTTTCATTAATATATTAATATAATTAAACAACCCATTAAATAAATAATGTGCAAATTATATTCTTAATATATTAAATACAATTCTAAATGGACCCACAAATAGTCCGGTAGAATATATCAAGTGATTCATGCAAGTCCATGCAGATTGGGGATCTTGGCGGGCCTATTTAAATTTAAGCTCCAATAGACATAACCCAATCACAATCAACAAATGATTCACTTAGGTTCAATCTATTAATTTTAGTTCATTCCACTAAAGAACTAAAATTACACTCTCAAATAAAGATGGAATAAGTTAACGATACTCATTCATACCCTAGACAATCATATGGGAGATAGTGAATCGTCGTGAAGAATATCAGTAATCGTCAAGAGCTCATAGACCGCCTATAGCTCTCCAAGTTACCATATTTACTCATATGACCACACTTTGAATTTGGATATATATTATGACTTGTCTAGAAGTCATCTTTCAATAGATACTATTGAAAACTTAACGTTAAGATTTCATATCCAAAACTACAAAGCATCCATATGATGATATTCTACTCACATTTAATAAATGGAGCCACGATGTCCATATCTATAAATGAAGTCCTCTATCGATTAACAAATGAATACCACCAAACTATCGAGGATAGACTATGCTATATAATCGTACTCATTGATAGCTCAAATGATAACACTTGCAACCATAAGTCCATCATTTATCTCAGGATTAAGATAGACTCTCTGATCGTCCTGATAATGAAAAAACTTTTATCTATTGACAGTTCTAGAAAAAGTATTTCATTGTGATCCAGTTCAATGCACCCAGTGCACTAGATTCTTTTACTCAAAGACCCTTCGATGATTTTAGACTCATCACAACACATTTGATCCCATTCAAATGCTAGTAAAAGAATTCTACAACTTTAACAAGATAAAGGTGCCCAACCTTTAACTTAAGTTGTGAACGTTATTCAAGACTAACTAAAGAATTGTGTCTACCTCATACATATCCAGATGTACGAACAATTCTTCTTTTCTCATAGTCTTTTGACCTTATGATTATTTACTTTTACAATTATAATAATAAATGATATATAAGATTTTGTTAACAAACAGAAATCACTTTATTAATATGAAAAGATTGTCAAGTACAACATTACACTCTTGCTATTGAGCATAACCCTAATAGTATCATCTACCCAATCTCGGATAGCAAGTGGGTGAGCCCTATACATGTGGTGCCAAAAAAGTCTGGAATCATAGTAGTGAAGAATGAGCAGAATGAGTTGATTCCTCAACAGTTACAAACAGGATGGAGGGTGTGTATCGACTATAGGAAGTTGAACACAAGCACTCGGAAAGATCATTTTCCTCTCCCTTTTATCAACCAAATGTTGGAGCGCCTTGCAGGACATAGCCATTATTGTGTTCTAGATGGCTATTCCTGTTACAACCAAATAGCCATAGCTCCTGAAGATCAAGAGAAGACTACATTTACATGTCCGTTTGATACTTATGCTTATAGAAGAATGCCCTTAGGGCTATGCAATGTGCCGGCCACCTTTCAAAGGTGCATGACCTCAATTTTCTCAGATATGGTAGAAGACATTATAGAGATTTTCATGGACGACTTTTTAGTATTTGGGGCTTTATTTGATGACTGTTTGAAGAAATTGTCCTTGGTACTCCAAAGATGTGAATAGACGAGTCTAGTGCTTAATTGGGAAAAATGCCATTTTATGGTAGAAATTGGTATAGTTTTAGGCCATGTGATTTCAGAAAAGGGTATTGAGGTTGATAAGGCAAAAATAGAAGTGATGAAGAGTTTGCCTCCTCCTAGGATGGTAAAAGATATTAGATCATTCATTGGTCATGTGGAATTCTATAGGCAGTTCATAAAGGATTTCTCAAAGATTTCAAGACCATTGTGCACTCTTCTTCAAAAGGAAGTGGAATTTAAGTTCAATGAAGAGTGCACCATTGCTTTTAAGATTCCGAAGGAAGCACTGACCACGACCCCCATCATCATGCCACCATAATGGAGTCTCCCCTTTGAACTTATGTGCAACGCTTCCGACTATGCAATAGGAGCAGTTTTGGGGCAGCGTGTAGAGAAGTTCCCACATGTCATTTATTACGCATCATGAACTCTTAATGATGCTCAATTGAACTACTCAACTACGGAGAAGGAGCTTTTGGCTATAGTATTTGCTTTAGAAAAATTTAGGCAATACTTGGTGAGTGCTAAAGTTGTGGTATACAAAGATCATGCCGCCATATGGTATCTATTACGTAAAAAGGATGCAAAGCCTAGGTTGATTAAATGGAAACTACTTTTGCAAGAATTCGACCTCAAAATTAGAGATAAGAAGGGGTGTGAGAACGTGGTGGCAGATCATTTGAGTAGAATGACTCAAGGAACCCTTGAAGAGGAAGACGTGATACCCTTAAGAGAAAGTTTCCTCGATGAACAATTATAGGTGGTACAAGATAAAGACCCATGGTATACGGACATAGTGAAATTTTTTATCATCAAATGTGATTCCTTCGGAATTGAACCTACAAGCAAAGAAAAGGTTCATTTCTAGTACTCGATTCTACTTTTGGGATGAGCCGTACCTGTTTAAGCGTGGTCCAGATCAAGTTATTAGAAGATGCGTCCCGGAAAATTAGCAAGGAGAGATACTAAAATTCTGTCATGAACGCGAGTGTGAAGGGCATTATAGTGGAAGGAAGATAATGATGAAGATCCTCCAATGCGGGTTCTATTGGACAACTTTGGAAAAAGATGCCTATGAGTTTTGCTTGAATTGTGATAGATGCCAAAGGTTGGAGAACATTGGAAAAAGGGACGAGATGCCATTGAATAGTGAGCATGTTATTGAATTATTCGATGTATGGGGGATAGATTTTATGGGGCCAAACATTACATCCCAAGGGTATAATTTCATCTTGGTGGCAGTAGACTATGTCTCTAAGTGGGTTGAAGCAATCCCTATAAGGACAAATGATAGCCATGTGGTTGTTGGGTTCATCAAGGAAAATATCTTTGCTAGGTTTGGGATTCCTAGGGCAATAATAAGCAACGGTGGAAGTCACTTTTGTAATAGAATTTTTAGAACCTTGTAAAAGAAGTATGGGCTTAGACATAAGGTGGCAACCCCTTACCATCCTCAAAATTCAGGACAAGTGGAGGTGAGTAATCGACACATCAAACAAATTTTGGAAAAAATGGTCAATGGGAGTAGAAAGGATTGGGCATCCAAACTAAGTGATGTATTGTGGGCGTACAGGATGGCTTACAAATCTCTAATAGGAATGAGTCCCTTCTGGATAGTCTTTGGAAAGGCTTGGCATTTACCGATGGAACTAGAATACAACGCCTTATAGGCTATTCGGAAGTTAAATCTTGACCATGACAAAGCCGGAGAAGAAAGGAAGCTCCAACTCAGTGAACTAGAAGAGTTTCGGTTAGAGGCATATGAAAGTGCAAGGCTTTACAAAGGGAAGACAAAGTTCTACCATGAAAAGAAGCTTAGAAGAAAAGACTTCCATCCAAGAATTTTTGTCCTACTATTTGAGTCCCGTTTGAAATTGTTTCTGGAAAAGCTTAAGTCAAGATGGACAGGACCTTATAGGGTTGTGCAAGTGTTTGCTCATGGTGCCATTGAGATTGAAAGCTTGAAGAAGGGCAAAAGGTTTAAAGTAAATGGCCACCGGTTGAAACCATATAGGGGAGGAGACCCAACTTGGGAATCCATTTTGAATGAGGAATTGACCAATCCGCTCGGGTAACTATTGTTCTTCTTCTTTCTTGTTAGATTTTATTTTCATACATTTTTAGTTTAGCATTTCCTTATCTTTTGTTTTTATTTCTTTATTGCTTTCCTTTTGTTTTTGCATTGAATAAGTGTGTGGTTGGATGTTGGTAGAGGATTTAGGACAATTTTGCTTTATTGATAAATCTTGATTGAATGGATATTGTGCATACTAGGATGAAGAGGGCAATATGTTAGTTGATTGAATTTTTGCTTGGGACTTGTTGGGTTGCGCTTTTAACAATTTTTCCCTCCCATGAACATTGAGGACAGTCCAATTTATGTTTAGGGGTACATTCGCGCAACACCATTTTGCTTGATTTTAAAATATTATGCCAAAATTTTCAAAATTTTTGTGATGTTACCATATTTGAGCATGCTTTGCTTGTTGAGATTATTCTTTACATGATGTAGTGAGTAGAGATGCACATTTCCCCCGGGGCCCCAATTTTCCCCATCCCTATCCCCATTTGGGGATTTTTTTTTTTTTGGATGAAAATCATCCCCAAATTAAAATGGGGATGGGGATGGGGGGACCCCTCCCCATCCCCATTTCCCTATTTCCCCCAATTATATATAATAATATAAATATAATTATAATATATATATTTTATATTTTTTTTTTATTCTTTGAAAACCTAACTCCCTAACCCTAAGTATATATACAATTTTACTCATTTTAACTTCAAGACCTAAAACCTAAAACCTAAAACCTAAAGTTGCTCTCATTTTCTCAACAATTAGTTGTTATTGTAATGAACTTGTGAATTTTAAAACACTTTATTTTATATTTGTAATGCACTAATGAATTTTATTTTATATTTGCAATGGGATGTTTGATTTTTCAGTTTAATTTGTAATTTTTATTCAAATGGGGAAATTGGGGAACGGGGGAAACAGGGGAAACAGGGGAATGGGAAAACGGGGAAAATGAGGAAATGGAGATGGGGATGAATATAGGTCCCCCCAAAATTCCCCATCCCCATTTTCCCCAAATGGGGAAATGGGGAGGGATGGGGGAAGGGTCTAGGTAGTGGGGATAGGGATGGGGGGACCTATATCCATCCCCATTCCCCAAACGTGCATCTCTAGTAGTGAGGAATTGTGCATCTTTGCCATTGTTTGGTTTAGATTAACATCATGCCATTTAGGGTGTCATTGAACAAAGTGTGTTAATCTTTTTCTCTTAATGTTGAGTGAATTATCAAATTTGCTTGAAGGCTAGGAATTAATAGTGGAGATTCCCATGAGGATCACAAACACGGCCTTTAAAAAGCATATTTCGAATTGTCAAAAATTTCACTCTTGAAACACTCACTCTCAAACACTCATACAAGCATGTATTGGTGTCATTTGCACTAAAAAATTGTTTGCTATATAATATTATGGACTGCTTGTGGATGCTTTATTTTGCTTAGTGGACAAGCCTTTAGAAATGATTTTAGGCGATGCATGTGAAAAACCACTAATTGGCCTAAAATACTTCCTACCCATCTAAAAATGTGTGCTCCCAAGCTCCTTTGAAGCCAAACACATTTTAAGCTTTTCATTCATGAACCACATCTTCATGAACCTTATAAGCCTTAAAAGATTGACTTACCTTGACCTAATGATTTACTAAGGCTTAGGAAATCAATGTAAGATCTTATACTTGAAAATGTAAAGGTGTGTACCTAGGCATGTAAATGTGTACAAAGAGTCTTGCAAAGTAAGAAAGCTTGAAAAGAAATTGAAAAGCTTGAAAAGAAAATGAAAAACTTGAAAAGAAAAGAAAAAGTATGCAAAGAAAAGAATTGGCAAATTAAAGAAAAAAAAAAAAAGAACCAAGAGTTAGGCACAATTGGCCTAGGAGAGAAAGAAAAGTAAAAGGAGCTACTCAATATGAAAATGAGAGTAGAGTGCACATGTAAAATTGAAAGCCTAGACGCCTTAAGTGTGAACAATATGTGTGAAGCTTGTGGAACTCATAATCAGAAATGTATGCCTTAGTGTAATCATCGGGTTCCTTGATTATCCATTGTCCCATTCTTTGTTTCACCATCACCTAAGGCCCCATTACAACCAAAAGAAAGACCTTCATGATCTTTAGGATTGTCCATTTTGTGAAATTTGGTTGATACATGTTCTTTCTAATTCATGGATTGCAATTCCATTCATGAGACTTACTTTTCAAAAAATTGCGTTTTTAATGATCATCATGTGCAATCAATTAGATATCCATAACATGAATTCATATTGCACATGTATTATTTGAGTGAAACCTAGGAGTCTTAGAGAAAAGAAGAGAGAATCTGGTGAGGATTAGTATCAAGGCGAATTACATTCTAAACCGAATAGCACCATTGCTTTGAAGCTTTGGCATTTCAAATGTAAGATCGTATTACGTACAATCATATCTAGAGTGGCATGTTTTTAATCTTTACTTGACATTCTCTCACATGTAGAAGTCTTGACTATTGCATAATTATTTTAATCTCTTCATTTTGGTTTCGCATATTGACCATGAAAAAGTAAAAAACCTTTGAGATATATTGATGCATGTTTTTGGGGGTTTGATTTGTGATTGTTTTGCTCGAGGACTAGCAAAAGATAGGTTTGGGGGTATTTGATTAAGCCAAAATTGGTATGATTTTGGCCCTCATTTCCGACTCTTTATGCTTGATTCTCGGGCATTTCCCTATGTTTAATTGTGTAAAATCAAGTGTTTAAGGTTTTCTTAGGCTTCAAGAGCATTTGGGAAGAAGTGGAGAACTTTGGTGCAAAAAGACATACAAATAGGTGAAACAGGGCATTCTCGCTATTTGAGCAAGAAGAGGTCGCTCTATGGTCACCATGGTGACAGAGGAATTATTCAAGGCATCAGAAGGTCGCCCTTAAGGTCGCCACATGGTCGCCATGGCAATAGAGGAAGTTGCAAAACAATCAGGTGTGTCACCATTTGAGGTCGCCATAGTGACCCACACTTGTGTTAGGATTATGCTCAATAGCAAGAGTGTAATATTGTATTTAACAATCTGTTTCATATTAATAAAGTGATTTCTGGTTTAAACAAATATTATAGCATTTATAGTTGAATATTATAATTGTTAAAGTAAATAATCATAAGGTCTAAAGATTATGAGAAAAGAAGAATTGTTCATACATCTGGATATGTATGTGGTAGACACAATTCTTTAGTTAGTCTTGAATATTGTTCACAACTTAAGTTAAAGGTTGGGCACCTTTATCTTTTTAAAGTTGTAGAATTCTTTTGCTAGCATTTGAGAGGGATCAAATGAGATATGATGAGTCTAAAATCATCGGAGTGTCTTTGAGCAAAAGAGTCTAGTGCACTGGGTGCATTGAACTGGATCAAAATGAAATACTTTATCTATAACCGTCAGTAGATAATAGTAATTTCATTATCAGGACAATCGGAGAGTCTATCTTAATCCTGAGATAAATGATGGACTTATGGTTGCAAGTGATATCATTTGAGTTATCAATGAGTACGATTATATCGCATAGTCCATCCTCGATAATTTGGTGATATTCATTTGTTAATCGATAGAGGACTTCATTTATAGATATGGACATCGTGGCTCCATTTATCAAATGAGAGTATAATATCATCATATGGATGTTTTGAGGTAATTGGATATTAAATCTCAACGTTGAGTTTTCGATAGTGTCTATTGAAAACATGGCTTCTGGACAAGTCAAAATATCCAAGTTCAAAACGTGGTCATATGAGTAAATATGGTAACTTGGAGAGTTATAGGCGGTCTATGAACTCTTGGCGATTACTGATATTATTCACGAGGATACACTATCTCCAATATGATTGTCTAGGGTATGAATGAGGAAACATCTTCCTTTTCTGTCTTTATTTAAGAGTTCAATTTTAGCTCTTTAGTGGAATGAGTTAAAATTAATGGATTGGACCTAAGTGAATCATTTGTTGATTGTGATTAGGTTATGTCTATTGAAGCTTAAATTTAGATAGCCCGCCAAGATCCCCAATCCACACGGACTTGCATGGATCACTTGATATATTCTACCGGACCAATTTAGGGTCCATCTAGAATTGCATTTAATATATTAATAATATAATTTGCACATTATTTATGTAATGGGCTGCTCAATTATATTTATATATTAATGGATGACATGTGGGCTTGTTTCTTTTAGTAAGAATGGGTCTAGTTCACATGTGGGCTTTTTATTTAAAGTCCAAAGGATTAAATGAAATGAGAAAATAATATTTGGCCCAATAATATATATGGGGCGGCAAGGAGGTTATTTAACCTTAAATATTATTTTGTTTTCATTGTTTAATTAAATGAGAATTAATTAATTTATTAATTAATTATTTAATTAAGAAACAAATCTTTTCTCATTAGGAAATATGATTCCTAAAGGTATACTATTGGTAGTAGTATAATTAAATAGAAAGACTTGTTTGACAAGGAAATAAATAATTAATTTTATTTATTTAATCAAATAGGAAGTCTTTTTATTTTAGTCAAATAAGAGAATAAAAGATTTATGAGTTTGATTAGGGTTTGGAAGTCTTAAACAAAATAGGAATTAGGGTGCAAATCATACTCCTTTTTGTAGGAGGATTTGCGGCAACCCTAGTTATTTTTGGGGAAAGAATTCGGTCACCCTAGGGTAAAAAGAAGAAGAAATTTGGCCACCTATATAAGGCCTCTTATAGAATTCGGCCACCCCCCTAAGGCTTGAGTGCAGAATTTATTTCTTCTTCTTCTTCTTAACTCATAGAAAGAGATTTTTTATTCTACTAAGGCAAAAAGGAAACATAGATTATTCTTTGATGGTGTACTATTTGCTTAATCATTGATAAGCTTGTGTATACAACATCAATCAAGGTTCACGCGAGTTTCGATCATTAGATTGAGAACTCAAAAGTGACCGGAATAATCTTAGGTTTCTTTTGATTGTTTTTGAGACTAACGAACAAGAGAAAAGTTTGTTTAATCCAATCACAGGTTTGCAATTCAAAGAAAGGGAGACCACGCTCCTAGGTGATCCACGTTCGTGCTAGGATTGAAGATCTTGCGGATTACCATCGACGTAAGTCAATCGGATCACGCGACAAGAGGTATTAATCTTTTGTTATATATTATATATTTTTAATTGATTAAAAGGGTTTAAGGTTCATAAAAAGGAAAAAATTTTAAAAGCTACTCAAACTATTTTTTTAGTCTCGCTTCCGCTGCGGGTACATATTTTTTCCCTACAACTTGCAAATGGCGACCTCACAATTTTAACTCATGGTCGCCACTTGTTCTTGGGAGCGACTTTGAGTGGCAAATGGCGACCTCACTAGAAAATGCTCAGGGTCGCCACCTGCTCTAGGGCGAAAAAGATGACTTTCATGGGGACATTTGCATCTCAGAAAGAGTAACCATTTTACTCGCCAAGGTCTCCATAGCGACAAAATGGCGACATTCGCACCACATCAGCGAATCAAGCAATTATCAGTACATGAAATACAGGGCCTCTTCATCTTCAGCAAGTATCCAACACAATTTAGAGCACGAATTCACTAAGTTTAGATCTAGATTTTCTCCTCCATTGTTTATCTTTCATCATCCTTTATTTCTATACTTGAACTTACCTTTTTCCATCCAAGCCTCTGTAGGGAAAAAATACCGTAGTACACGCAGCGGAAGCGAGACTAAAAATAGATTTAGTAACTTTAAAAAATTTTCCTTTTTATGAACCTTAACCCTTTAATTAATTAAACATATATACAATCAACAAAAGAAGAATACCTTTTGTCGCGTGATCCAATTGACTTACGTCGATGGTAATCCGCAAGATCTTCAATCCTAGCACGAACGTGAATCACCTAGGAGCGTGGTCTCCCTTTTTCTTTGAATTGCAAACATGAGAATGGACAAACAAACTTTTCTTTTCTTTTTGTTAGTCACAAAACAATCAAAAGAAGACTAAGATTATTCTGGTCACTTTTGAGTTCTCAATCTAATGATCGAAACTCGCGTGAATCTAAATCGATGTTGTACACACAAGCTTATTGATGAACAAACAATTAGTGTACCATCAAAGAATAATCTATTCACTCTTTTATGTTTTAGTAGAATAAAATAATCCTTTCTATGAATTGAGAAGAAGAAGAAGATTGAATCAAGCACCACAAACTCTAGGTGGCCGAATTCTATAAGTCCAAAAAAATAGGTGGCCAAATTTTCTTCCTCTTTTTCTTTTAGGGTGGCCGAAAATCCTACTCCAAAAGGGACTAGGGTTGCTGCAAATCACAAGCAAAAAGGAGTTTGTGTTGCACCCTAATTCCCATCTAGTTTAAGACTTCAAACCCTAATCCAACTCATAGATCTTTTATTCTTTTATTTGACTAAATAAAAAGACTTCTTATTTGATTAAATAAATAAAATTAATTATTCATTTTCTTATCAAACAAGTCTTTTAATTTTAGTATACTACTACCAATAGTATAACTCTAGGAATCATATTTCCTAATCAGAAAAGATTTGTTTCTTAATTAAACAATTAATTAATAAAATAATTAATTCTTATTTAATTAAAACAATGAAACAAAATAATATATTAGGTTAAAAAGCACCTTGCCGCCCCACTCATACAAATGGGTCATATATTATTTTCTTATTTCATTTAATCCATTGGACTTTAAATAAAAAGCCCACATGTGAACCAGACCCATTCTTACTAAAAGAAACAAGCCCACATGCCTTTCATTAATATATTGATATAATTGAGCAGCCAATTAAATAAATAATGTGCAAATTATATTCTTAACATATTAAATGCAATTCTAAATGGACCAATAAATTGGTCCGGTAGAATATATCAAGGGATCCATACAAGTCCGTGTGGATTGGGGATCTTGGCGAGCTATCTAAATTTAAGCTTCAATAGACATAACCTAATCACAAGCAACAAATGATTCACTTATGTCCGATCCATTAATTTTAACTCATTCCACTAAAGAGCTAAAATTGAACTCTTAAATAAAGACAGAAAAGGAAGATGTTCCTCATTCATACCCTAGACAATCATGTTGGAGATAGTGTATCCTCGTGATTAATATCAGTAATCGCCAAGAGTTCATAAACCGCCTATAAATCTCCAAATTACCATATTTACTCATATGACCACGTTTTGAACTTGGATATTTTGACTTGTCCAGAAGCCATGTTTTCAATAGACACTATCTAAAACTCAACGTTGAGATTTAATATCCAATTACCTCAAAACATCCATATGATGATATTATACTCTCATTTAATAAATGGAGTCACGATGTCCATATCTATAAATGAAGTCCTCTATTGATTAACAAATGAATATCACCAAACTATCGAGGATAGACTATGCAATATAATCGTACTCATTGATAACTCAAATGATATCACTTGCAACCATAAGTCCATTATTTATCTCAGGATTAAGATAGACTCTTCGATTGTCCTGATAATGAAAAGAATTTTATCTACTGACGGTTATAGATAAAGTATTTCATTGTGATCCAGTTCAATACACCCAGTGCACTATATTCTTTTGCTCGAAGACACTCCGATGATTTTAGACTCATTATATCCCATTTGATCCCACTCAAATGCTAGCAAAAGAATTCTACAACTTTAACAAGATAAAGGTGCCCAACCTTTAACTTAAGTTGTGAACAATATTCAAGACTAACTAAAGAATTGTGTCTACCACATACATATCCAGATGTACGAACAATTCTTCTTTTCTCATAGTCTTTAGACCTTATGATTATTTACTTTGACAATTATAATATTAAACTATAAATGCTATAAGATTTGTTTAAACCAGAAATCACTTTATTAATATGAAAAAAATTGTTAATTACAATATTACACTCTTGCTATTGAGCATAATCCTAACAATCTCCCACTTGCGCTATAGCAAATGTGTCATATCTCTCAAGCCCATGTTCTCTAGATGCCCATTGAAACTCTTCTGAGGTAGAGCCTTTGTGAAGGGATCTGCTAGATGATACTTTCTTTGAACAATCTCCCTTAAAAGATGATACTTTCTTTCAATGTGTTTACCTCTCTTTTGACTTCTTGGTTCTTTCGAATTAGCCACTGCTCCACTGTTGTCACAGTAGATAGTGATCTGCTTATTCGCACTAGGAACCACTTCCAAGTCAATCAAGAATTGGCGAAGCCAAACAGCCTCTTTGACAGCCTCGCATACAGCAACATACTTAGCTTCCATGGTGGAATCAGCAATACAAGATTGCTTGATACTCCTCCATATAACTGCTCCTCCTCCAATAGTAAACACAGCCCCTGATGTGGATTTTCTGGAGTCAGAATCTGATTGGAAATCAGAATCTGTATACCTAACGGGAATTAAATCCCCTCCAGAGTATACAAGCATATTATCTCTCGTTCTCTTAAGATACTTGAAAATATGCTTGACTGCCGTCCAGTGATCAGGACCAGGTTTCGATTGAAACCTGCTAACTATGCCAACAGCAAAACAAATATCTGGTCTAGTACAGAGCATTGCATACATGAGACTTCCAACTGCCGAGGCATATGGAACTCTACTCATGAATTGCTCTTCATGCTCATTCTTAGGAACTTGTTCCTTAGAAAGCTTAATTCCATGTCTGAAAGGTAACATACCTTTCTTGGAATCCTGCATGGAAAACCTAGACAAGATCTTGTCTATGTATGAAGCTTGGGATAATGCAATCGTTCTATTCTTTCTATCCCTTATTACTTGGATACCTAGAATAAAACTTGCTTCTCCTAAGTCCTTCATATCAAATTGTTTTGCTAACCATTCTTTTACTGATGTCAATACACCTACATCGTTTCCAATGAGTAGTATATCATCAACATAAAGAATCAGGAAAACCAACTTGTCGCCCTTAATCCTTTTGTATACACAAGGTTCGTCAAGATTCTGAATAAATCCAAAACCTTAGACAGCTTGATCAAACCTTATGTTCCAGGATCTGGATGCTTGCTTTAATCCATATATGGATTTCTGCAACTTGCATACCTTTTCCATTTGGCCCTTTTCAATGAATCCCTCTGGTTGCATCATGTAGATGCTTTCGTCAAGACTTCCATTAAGGAAAGCTGTCTTGACGTCCATTTGCCAAATCTCTAGATCTAAAGATGCTGCAATGGACATGAATATCCTAATGGATTTAAGCATGGCCACAGGAGAGAAGGTTTCCTCGTAATCGATACCTTCTTTCTGTGTACACCCTTTAGCTACCAATCTAGCTTTAAAGGTTTCCACCTTTCCATCCATACCTCTTTTCCTCTTGGATACCCACTTGCACCCAATGGGTTTTATCCCTTTAGGCAAGTCTACAAGGGACCAGACTTTGTTATCGAACATAGATTCAATCTCAGATTGCATTGCCTTTTGCCAATGGCGACTATCAACATCCTCCATAGCTTCCTTGTACGTGTAGGGATCATCGTCGTCCGGGAGATTCTCCACTGATTCTCCCAGACCGATGTATCTTTCGGGTTGTGTTCTAACCCTCCCACTACAATGAGGAATGGTAGGTTGTTGATCGTGTGTTGGATCGGAACTTACAATTGGGTTTGGTTGTGTAACCTCTCATGGAATTGTATCCCCTGACATCTCATTCAGGACAATTCTACTTCTAGGCACAAAATCATTCATATAGTCCTTTTCCAGAAATTTAGCATTTTTCGAAACAAATACTTTAAGATCTGAAGGACTATAAAAATAATATCCTTTAGTTTCTTTTGGATACCCTACAAATATACATGTTTCTGAACGGGACTCCATCTTTTCTTTCTTTCCTTTTAACACATGCGCAGGACAATCAAATATCCTTAAGTGTTGTAAACTAGGCTTGCGCCCAGTCCACAACTCATGCAGTGTTTTAGGAACAGACTTAGATGGTACATCGTTTAGAATGTATATAGCAATTTGTAAAGCATATCCCCAAAAAGAAATAGGAAGTGTTGAATAACTCAACATAGACCTAACCATATCCAAAAGAGTTCTATTTCTCCTTTCTGCTACCCCATTTTGTTGAGGTGTACCTGGTGCAGAAAACTGAGAAACTATCCCATTATCAATAAGATATTGCTGAAACTCACCAGATAGATATTCTCCACCACGATCAAATCTCAAGATTTTTATGTGTTTCTCATGCTGATTTTCCACTTCAGCTTTGAATGCTTTGAACATGTCAAAAGCATCCGACTTATGTCGTATGAGATACACATAGCCAAATCTCGAGTAATCATATATGAAAATGATGAAGTACTCATATCCACCTCTAGCTTGAATGCTCATAGGTCCACATACATCAGTGTGTATCAATCCTAAACATTCAGTGGCTCTGGCACCTTTGGCAGAGAACGTCATTTTGGTCATTTTACCTTCCAAACAAGATTCACAAGTTGGTAGATCATCAACCTTTAAGTCACTCAAAGGTCCGTCACATATCAATCTTTTAATCCTATTAAGGTTAATATGACCTAGGCGTAAATGCCATAGGTAAGTTTCATCTTTTGATAATTTAACTCTTTTATGATTAAGTTCCGTTATTTCTGTGTCTAATGAGTGAGAGATATTTCTATGCAAAAAGTATAGACCGTTTTCCAATGTACCTTGGCAAATAATTTTGTCATTCTTACTAATAATAAAAACTTTATTAAAAGTAACCGAATATCCAAATTTATTCAAACAAGAAACTGAAATTAAATTCCTCTTGAATTGAGGTACATAATAAACGTCTATCAAATCTAAATGCCTTCTAGAATCCAAATAAACTCTAATATCTCCCACTACACTTGCAGACACTAACGTTCCGTTGCCTAAGCGCAAATTGATTTCATTCTTACTCAGCCTTCTCCTTTCTTGGAACCCCTGTAAGGAATAACAAACATGATTAGTGGCTCCAGAGTCTATGATCCAAGAATCTGTAGAATCTGTCAAAAAACATGTTTCAAGATAATTCACATTACCTTCTTCCTTCTTGTTCTGGGACTTTGAGCAATTTCTTTTCCAATGTCCCTTTTCACCACAAAGGAAGCATTTCCCTTTGATCTTGGTTACTTTCTTGGTCTCCTTCTTGGTAGGCCCAAGTTGCTTTTTCTTCTGTTGTTTCTTGACCTTCTGACGGGTCTTAACAGTAGCAACTTTACCAACCATATGAATCTCTTGACCTTTGCTTTTCACAAGGATCTTTTCAGCACATTGAACATCTTGCATCAGGCCTTGTAAGGTGTATTCCTTTTTGTTCAAAGTGTAGTCCAATTTGAACTGATCAAAGGAATCTGACAATGAATTAACAACCATATCAATTTTTGTCTCACCATTTATCTCAGCACCATGCAGTTCAGCAATGTTGAGATGTGCTATGACTTTCATCATGTGATCCTTCATAGCCTGTCCAGGTTTCATCCTAAGATTCATAAAAGCAATCACTGCCTCTCTCTTAGTCGTCCTGGACTTCATAGCAAACATCTCCTCTAGAGACATCATTATATCAGCAGCAGACTCCATTCCTTCATCCTGTTGTTGCAACACGTCGGAGATAGTGGCCATAATATAACATTTGGCCATATCATCTGAAGTCTTCCACTGCTCATACTCATCTCTTTGCATTATGCTAGATTCATTATTAGGAGCAGGTGGTTTAGGAGTAGTTAGAACAAACTTATGTTTTTCACTTTGCAGCAACAACCCAATTTTCCTTTTCCATGTGACATAATTATCTCCAGTTAAATTGTTATCTTTCAGGATGTTTATAAGTGATGGGGTCATGATTTCTGAATAAAAACAAAACATATATAAGTAAATAATCATGATAAAGCACTTTAAATATTTATCTTAAATTAAATAAATAACTCAATCATAAAAATTCAACGGTGATCCAACACCCATAAATGTTACGCCTCCTTTGGGAGTTCGCACCATTTACTAGTTAGACTAGGTCCCACCTAATTGTTAACATAACAACCAGCGTTTTCAATTTTAGCCTTGCAATTTTACTGACAAGAACTCTTGGGAGGATATCAATAAAATTACATTGAGTGTGTTACCACGATATCGACCCTCAATTTTCTCTCACGAAAATCCCTCCTTGAGGAGTAGATCTCGTTTGAGTCCATTGTCTAGTCTATCCTTGTAAGGAAGTATGTTGCTAAATTCCATTCATGGACGCCCTTTGGGGGGATTACCAATAAATAATTAAGCTCAACTAACCTTGGAGGCCATAGGTGTTGAAAGTTCACAAATAAACACGGTGTGTATACAAATATTAATCTAGAGGGGGGGTGAATAGATTTTAACTAATTTTTACCCAATTTTCGTTTAAGGTCAATATTCCGAAAATGCCCCTAATAGTCAATATAAAAACATCAAGTGTAATAAGATGCGGAATTATAAATGACACTTGAAGTATACGTGGAAAACCCAACCACTGGGAAAAAACCGCAGGCTGTTTAGTGCGCCACACTAGAACCTCGAAATCCACTAATTGAAATGAAGTTTACAACCTATGTAGACCTCGTCTAACACACGATCTATAACCCCTCACTTTTACCCCACGGGCCTTTAAAAGTGGCTCTAGTTCATCTTGCTTGTGGCCTAAGCAACCTTAGCCAACAAGACTTAAAATCTCAATGAAGAGATAATACAACCTATGTGAATATATAAAAATACTCAATATATGCAATAAGAGTTAGGCAACCCTATATGCTTATCTAGGATGATAATATGGCAACAAATGCAATCCTAGATATCAATAGCTAAATGACATGTCAAATAGCTTAGCTAACAATAGATTATAAAAAACCTAGATAGCTATCACAATACAACACTCAATCATGTCATCACAAACAATCTCTATTTTGAATATAAGATATTAATCTAAGATCATTCAAATAATAAAAGAGATGCCTTGATAAATAAAACAATAAATATCAATGGATAAAAGTGAAGAACATACCAAGGGAAGTGTGATGACCAATACTCACTCAAGTAAGCAACTATCTATGTGAGAAGATGCTTAGATGATCTTTGATGCATATGTGTATGATTTGAGTGAATAAAAATGAGTTCTTGATTTGATTTTCTCTCAAAAATCTCTCTTTTAAGTTTAGGGTTCTTTTGAGTCAGAGAACTGAGTTAGAGAAATGAGAAAGTGTGATATTTATAGACATCAAGAACAGGGCAAGTGAAAAGACAATTTTGCCCTGGAAATCACCGATCGACGGTTTCATTCTGCTGTCGTGGCCGCAGAATTGAACCGTCGAATTGAACCTGAGAAGCAGGGGATCATTTGGCGACCAGAATCAGCGGTCAATCGAAACCGCCGATCAAAATCCAAAAAGAAACCGACCTAAAAATATCTAATTCGGCGGCCAGGCCGCCGATTATTAAACCGCCGAACAGAGACCGAGAATAATAAATACATCAGGTCTATTCAGCGGTTTCGATTCGGCGGCCTGACCGCCGATTGTAACCGCAAATTCAGTCCAGAGCTTTCTGGAATCAAACGATGGTTTCATTCGGCGGTCAGGGCCGCCGATCAAACCGCCGTTTCACCAATGTTGGTGAAACCAAGGGAGAAACCAAGGACATTCTCCGAAGGCGATCTTCGCTAAAAACCAAGCACATTATCTTGCAAGCGCGGACGTTTCCGAACATATTCGGGAAACGAATTACTCGACACAAAACACACACCAAGATATGACAAACAATGTGCTAGTGTGAAAAGTGACATTTGAAGAGAATGCACACTAAAGTAAAGCATACATATGCAAACATTACAAGTGAGTGTGTGCAAGTAAATCTCTTCAATAAGAAAGTAAGCACAAGATATACCTTTGAGTGCTTGTCCTCCTTGAGGTCTTGAGAAGGGTCATTGAGCATGAACACCTATCACCTAAGCTACCCTTTACAAACAACCCCAATATGTGGTTTGCTCACGAAATAAGCCAATCAAAAACCGGGAATCCTTACAATCTCCCCCTTTGGCTATTTCGTGACAAAACCACCACTCACATTGATTCCTCACAACAAAATAGAAACTAAGGGTCTACAATGATTTTCTACATTACAAAGAGATATATAAAAAAAAATTAAAATCTTGAAGTCTTCAATCTCTTGTAGAACAATCAATCCTTGAAAACAAGGTTTCTATATTTTCCAATACACATACATGTGAGATTAATCATGAGAGATAAACCAAGCATTTGCATTTATGTAAGTTAAGCACAACATCGTATAATGTATGAGAATGCAATGCTCCCCCTTAAAGGGTTACTCCCCCTCAATTTGTAATCTCCCCAATATGCACAAATTGTCACAACAATTTAGCAACTCCCCTTACCACTTTCTACCCCCTTACCACATTCTCCCCCTTTTTGTCATGATATAGGCAAAGGAGTAGTCCCCAACAAGGTCACTCATAGCAAAGAGAGATAGTAGCATACAAGATATTTGCATATTCATATGAGTCACTTATGCTACTCAAAAATTGGAGAGAAACAAAGAGATTTATTTTGATTAAAATGTGTGAATCAAAAATGCTTTGCATACAAGACATGTAGCATTCAAGTCCAAAATACAATGGTATTTGGCAAAGCAAATGACAAAGGTTTCTAATAAGCACTCAAACCAATTTTACCAATGTCATGAGAGAAGCAAAGATATAAAGAATTCATTGATTTTCAATTTAATAAACACTATATCCAACTTTATAAGCGAAACATGGCATGAGCGACTTTGCACCCTATTTGATTTTTCCGGATATGAAACCCGTATGATGGTAGCCATGTTCAATAAATAAAGAAAGAGAGACATTTGGATTGTAAAATCCTTTGACTGGATACAAGATCCTTTAATCAATTTGAGTCTCATAAGCTTTTTCACACAAGTTTTGCATTTAAGAATTATGCAATCATCAATTCATGCTTTTTCATTTGAGCATGTCATTTGAATTTCATGCTTTTCATATGGCATTTAGCATGTTATAAAGAATCATCATGTCATGGAAATAAATATAGGTCATTCAAATCATACTTCCTATGTAGATTTCCTAGTCCAAAAATGCATGTTTGAACATAAATATGACATGGATTGAAAACAAAGCAAGGTTCACACTTATTGAATAGAAAACATATATACATATGTGCAACCAAGCTTACTCAAGCAATCAACAAAGAAGCATAAGATCTTTAAAATATTTTGCATGCATCAAGTATGCAAAAAACTCTCTTTGCTTGAGTTCCCCATATGGGGTCAAAAACCACCCTTCATTAATGAAGGTCATGAGGTCCTATGGACCTTCCAAGTCCATTAGACTCGGTTGAACCTATATGAGACTTGTTAGTCTCGTAGCAAGCGGGTTCATTATTTTTTTCTTATCCACTTAGGTGATATATTTTTCTTCCTAATGGATAAAGGTTCTAGAGCTTTAGAAGTTAAAGGATCATGCACATGAGTTTCTTCCTTTATGTGAATATGCATTCTAGCTCTAGCCTTTCTCTTTTCTATCATGCTTTTAACTCTACACATTTGAATGTAATAAAAGCAACTTGGTCTAATGTGACCATCAATTCCACAAAAATGACAAGTGGGAATAAAGTTAGGAATCATACCATTCCCGTGTGCATGCTTTGGTGCATTCCCATGTCATTGTGGTTGTCTTGGTTGTTGGATAGGATCTCTCCTTCTTTGTTGTTGACCAAGACAAGGTTGCTCATTCAATTGAGCTTGCATGATAGGTGTCTTCCCTTTGTGGATCTTAGGTTGAGGGAAGTTAGCATGAGGAACTCTTTGAGCTTGAGGTTGTCTCCTTGAAGTTACCTTCACTTGTGCACTATGAGAGCATTGTCCTAGATCAATCTTCTTCCTAGGAGTTTGCACCGGTGAAGTCTCTTTCTTGCCTAAGCTCTTGACAAATATGGTCTTGTTAGGAGTGAGACTCTCCTTGTCTTCTTCAAAGCCAAGACCTCTTTTGTCACAAGGGCCTTTTCCAACACTCAACAAGTGGTTGAGTTTTTCCGTGCTAGAGGACAACTTAGTGATCAAATCTCTAGCGTCCCTAAGCTCTCTTTTCAACCCTTCTTCATTCCTCTTAGACAAAGCTAGTTCATCTCTTAGCTTGTCTTCATCCTTCATGGATCTTACCACTTCACTACTCAAGTGGTCAACAAGTGTTGAAAGCCTAAGTTTCTCTTCCTTTAAACTTTGAATCTCTTTTTCATTCTCTAACCTAGAGCTTTCAAATTCTTCAACATTGTCTTTAAGACCCATCATCTCCACTTGCTTACTTAAGTGGTCATTGTGTGATGAAAGTTCTAGATTTTCTTCCTCTAAAATCTTTAGTTTTCTTTTATCCTTCATCATAGAACTTTCACACTTGACTATAAAGTCATGAACATCCATTTTCTCTACAATTCCTTTTGTAGAGTTTGGTAATAAATTCTCAATACTTGAGTCATCTTCTATGTTCTCCAACTCACCAATGGAGTCATCTTCTTCATCAAGATCATCAAATTTGTCTCTTGATGAAGTAATGGACATATCCCAATGAGTAGCTACACCAACCACTTCTAGAGCTACTTCTTCATCTCTTTCTTCTATGGGATCACTAGTCACAACATTCTTACCATCAACTTTATCTTCTACAAAAGTGGCTCCAAAAGCCGTATAGTTAATGGTAAGCTCATCATCACTTGATGACTTATCTCCCTCTCCGGAGTCATCACTATCACTCTATGTGGCGGCAATCACTTTACCCGTCTTGTTCTTCAAATTCCCACAATCGGGTGACATGTGTCCTATACCGCCACACTCATAGCATTGGATCCCTTTCCTTTCACTATTCTCTTGCCTAGGCTCAAATCTCTTGAAAGGAGCCTTTTTCTTCAAATCTTGGCCTTTGGATCCATAACCGTTCTTCTCGAACTTGACAAACTTTTTGAATCTTCTAAGCAACAAAGTCGTGTCTTCGTCCAAGTCATCTTTTTCCTCCTTCTCAATCTTGGAAGCTTTCAAAGCAATCCCTTTTTGCTTTTTAGGAGGTGAAGTACTAGGACCTTTCCTAGACTCATAGGCGAGGAGTCTTCCAATAACCTCGCTCGACTTCATGTCCTTATATTCAGAATTTTCTTCTAAAGCCGTCACTTTCGATTCAAACCTAGCAGGGAGAGACCTCATAATTTTCTGCTTAACTCTCCTATCCGAGTATGGATCACCTAGTTGATAGCTTTGATTGACAATATCCATCAACTTGACTTCAAAGTCATTGAAGAACTCGTCCTCCTCCATCTTGAGCAACTCAAATTGTGTTTGAAGGACTTGTAGCTTGGAATCCTTGACAACATCGGTTCCTTCGTGTGCAACCTCTAAGATATCCCATGCCTCCTTGGCTATCCTAGTGTTTTGAATTAGTTTGTACTGATTTTCGTCCACTGCACATAGAAGGGCGTGCCATGCCTTCCTATTCCACTTCGAAGTCTCAAACTCTCCATTTGTCCAATCAGCCTTAGGCTTGAGAACTTGTTCTCCTCCACCAGTGGGAGTCATCATAGGAGGTGCATACCCATCCTCAATTGCCATCCATGCCCTATCATGGATTTGACACACATATGCCTCCATCTTGCCTTTCCATGAGGCATAATTCACGCCGGTGAGCAACGATGGCCTCACACTCGATGCTCCCTCTTTGCTCATCCCGTTATCACTCATAGTGTTTGGATGAATGCAAATGAGATGAATGCAAAATGTATGAAGAAATCAAACAATCACACACAATGCAATACACACCAAAAGTGAGCAAAGATCACCTAAATATATCTAGGAACCCGCTCTGATACCAATTGAAAGTTCACAAAAAAACACGGTGTGTATACAAATATTAATCTAGAGGGGGGTGAATAGATTTTAACGAATTTTTACCCAATTTTCGTTTAAGGTCAATATTTCGAAAATGCCCCTAATAGTCAATATAAAAACAACAAGTGTAATAAGATGCGGAATTATAAATGACACTTGAAGTATACGTGGAAAACCCAACCACTGGGAAAAACCACGGGCTGTTTAGTGCGCCACACTAGAACCTCGAAATCCACTAATTGAAATGAAGTTTACAACCTATGTAGACCTCGTCTAACACACAGTCTATAACCCCTCACTTCTACCCCGCGGGCCTTTAAAAGTGGCTCTAGTTCATCTTGCTTGTGGCCTAAGAAACTGAAAGTATACATACAAGGTTAAATTGCTTAAGACGTACCTAGAGGGGGGGTGAATAGGTTTTTCGCCTAATTTCAATCCCTTGAACAAACTTACGTTTGTCCCTCAAGGTAGCCTTACATACAACATAAACATCACGGAATCATACTAAGACAAGTTATCATGTGATCATTCATACATTGTCTAAGTATCAATATGTTGTATGAGGTATAAAGAAAATACAAAAACAATTAGCAAGAATACTTGTATATGAATATATGTTCAATCATTACAAGTATATACAAATATTGCTATACATAAAATTCTAAACAATATACAAAAGAAAAATGTATTTACAAATATGATCAAAAGAATATATTTACAAATCACACTATACAAAATCTTGTATCAATATGCTTCACAAGTAATTGATGTGTCACAAGATAACAACATATACATAAACAAATATAAAAGTGAGAGATAGGAAGAATTAACACAAGGGATTTTTTAACGTGGTAAAACCTCCAAGGAGGAAACATCCACGGGTTGAATTACAACCATTGGGTACTTATATATATACTTGGAAAGTAAATTAGAAATTCCACAAAATGACCAATCCTAGTCACCAACCCATGTGGAGTCTATGTTTACCCAACCCTATTGGAAGATACAAAATCCCTCAATGATGTAAACCACCACATATTGGAACTCATACCAAAACCAACATCGTTGGAAGATTAGAAATTCCTCAAGAGTGCATACACATCCCATGTACCCCGCTCTATCGGACTCTATGTCTAACCAACCGCCCGGGCCTACCAATATATAAGCCAACTCTCTATATAAGGCACACGTGCCTCTAGAAAGCCTCCCATGCATGACTATCCAAGTCCTCCCGACTCTAGCCATGACTTCTTGCTTGTCTATCCAAGTCCTCCCGACTCTAGACAAGACTTCTTGCTTACCTATCCGAGTCCTCCCGACTCTAGGCAAGACTTCTTGCTTGGCTATCCGAGTCATCCCAACTCTAGCCAAGACTTCATGCCTTTTACAAGGACTTCCTAGTGTGATCATGTGAATGCAAGTGATGCAATCAATCAAAACAACATAGAACATGTGATCAATACATTCCATGGAACAACTAGATCTAGAGATGTGAAAACACAAGCAATAGAAATCTAGATGCAAAATCATGAATGAAAACCTAGAGCATGTGAATACAATTAACACATAAAACTTCTAGATTCATTCATACAAAACAACACTTGAACAATTTCATATTCATAAGGCACAAGTTCAAGATGTCATAAACATACATCAAAAATGCTAGAATCATAAAATGTATTCAACAATTATTCTAGCCAAAGATTTAGAGATAGGAAACATGTTAAAAACAAATCAATCCTATATATCTCTAAAAACACATAAAAGGCTCTAATCCTAGATTTCATCAATCATGGATCAAAGTCACATAGAAAGGATTATTAATCATAAACTTGATCAATCAAGTCTCAAACAATCCTATATATCAATCTAATCACAATACAACTCACAATCATGTTAAGAACAAAGAATCCAAGATTCTAGTCAACATGTGTCTCTAATTAAACTATTCAATTAGATTGATTATGAAGCTATCTTTCTCTATAGCATTCACTAAACAAACATATATATATAGAAGAAGAAACCCCAAGCAAATTGGAGGATTAAAAAGATGAAATCACAAAGTTATGAACTCTACCTCAATTACAAGAGCTGGTTCGTTTTTCTGAGGATATCTGTCAGAAATTCGATCAAACAGCTGCACAACCACTTGGAAAAGGTAGAGGACTCAAATACGAACAATCTCCAACTTGAATCACTCAATTCCGACTCCGGATGAGAAAGTTATGGTGTTTGGAAGTTGAGAAAAATTGAGAGAAAATCATAGACGGGATTTCAAACTTTTTCTTCTTGAAAGAGAATGGAGGGAAATGGAGGGATTTAAAAAGAATGAAAGGAGGGGCAAAATTGTCCAAAATTTTGGGGGGACTTTTGCAAGTCCACGTGTGGCCAGCGTGTGCCACACGTGGCCAGAGAGGAGCTCTGGCCGTGTGGCACACGTGGTCCACACGTGGCCACCCTTTGCTTGGCTTTTTGCCAAGCGTCCTCCTCGCGCACCTCTCACGTTCTTCAGCCGTATTCGGGTATCCGAACTCCGAATTCGAATCCGTTTTCGGATTACGAACCGTGACTCCCTCACGCATGACAAAGACTATGAAACTTTGAAAAATGGTTGAGAATTCATCTCGGAAAATGATGACGAACACAACTCAACGAATGAGAACGAAAAGTAGCGTAGCTACATCGTTTGGACTCGAAACTTAACGTATGAGTAACCGAAATGACCGGGACTCAATAAGGAATCAATTAAGCACTATTACAAGTCCAAAACACAAGAAACACAAACATACAAACACAAGTTCACATATGAATGCCATTTCCTAGACATAGTCCTAGAACATGCAACTCTAAAATGTATGAGCATTTGAGTTCAATGCATGAGCATACAAAATCATGTGAATGTGTTATAAAAATGGTGCACAACAATGCAGGGACACTCATGAATGATTTGTGTGTGTGTGCCTATGCCTTGTAAGAGGAATGAGGTCGATTATACCTTTGATGAGCAATGAAGCTTATTTCCTCTTAGCAAGCCATCATCTTGTATGTACCGTAGTCAAATTTTTCTTTGAAGCTTTATATCATCATCAACATGACCACAAAAACATTTACAAGATAAACACGTTTTGATATGGAATATATGCCAACAACAACCAAAAACCTAACAGAAACCTTAGACAACAAGACTTAAAATCTCAATGAAGAGATAATACAACCTATGTGAATATATAAAAATACTCAATACATGCAATAAGATCTAGGCAACCCTATATGCCTATCTAGGATGATAACATGGCAACAAATGCAATCCTAGATATCAATAGCTAAATGACATGTCAAATAGCTTAGCTAACAATAGATTATAAAAAACCTAGATAGCTATCACAATACAACACTCAATCATGTCATCACAAACAATCTCTATTTTGAATATAAGATATTAATCTAAGATCATTCAAATAATAAAAGAGATGCCTTGATAAATAAAACAATAAATATTAATGGATAAAAGTGAAGAACATACCAAGGGAAGTGTGATGACCAATACTCACTCAAGTAAGCAACTATCTATGTGAGAAGATGCTTAGATGATCTTTGATGCATATGTGTATGATTTGAGTGAATAAAAATGAGTTCTTGATTTGATTTTCTCTCAAAAATCTCTCTTTTAAGTTTAGGGTTCTTTTGAGTCAGAGAACTGAGTTAGAGAAATGAGAAAGTGTGATATTTATAGACATCAAGAACAGGGCAAGTGAAAAGACAATTTTGCCCTTGAAATCACCGATCGGCGGTTTCATTCTGTGGTCGTGGCCGTAGAATTGAACCGCCGAATTGAACCCGAGAAGCAGGGGATCATTCGGCGACCAGATTCGACAGTCAATCAAAACCGCCGATCAAAACCCAAAAAGAAACCGACCTAAAAATATCTAATAAGCGGTTTCAATTCGGCGGCAAGGCCGCCGATTAAACCGCTGAACAGAGACCGAGAATAATAAATGCATCAGGTCTATTCGGCGGTTTCGATTCAGCGGCCTAACCGCAGATTCAGTCCAGAGCTTTCTGGAATCAAACGGCGGTTTCATTCGGCGGTCAGGGCCGCCGATCAAACCGCCGTTTCACCAATGATGGTGAAACCAAAGGAGAAACCAAGGACATTCTCCGAAGGCGATCTTCACGTAAAACCAAGCACATTATCGTGCAAGCGCGGACGTTTCCGAACATATTAGGGAAACGAATTACTCGACACAAAACACACACCAAGATATGACAAACAATGTGCTAGTGTGAAAAGTGACATTTGAAGAGAATGCACACTAAAGTAAAGCATACATATGCAAACATTACAAGTGAGTGTGTGCAAGTAAATCTCTTCAATAAGAAAGTAAGCACAAGATATACCTTTGAGTGCTTGTCCACCTTAAGGTCTTGAGAAGGGTCATTGAGCATGAACACCTATCACCTAAGCTACCCTTTACAAACAACCCCAATATGTGGTTTGCTCACGAAATAAGCCAATCAAAAACCGGGAATCCATACAGGTGTTACAAAAACACCTTCTCCCACTCAATTATTTAAGGCGTGTGATTAAATCTCATAGAATGATTTACCAAGTTATCTAGATGCCAATTTAGATACCTAAATCATTCAATGCATGTTCAGAACAAAATAGATATATGAGTGGCACTCCTATTCTATATGTCATGTTATCATACAATAACAAATATTGTAATATTTAAGCAAAAATTAAATAGCAACAATTTTGGCCCATCCTAGAAAAACAAGTAAATTACAATTGTTTAGGAATACAAGATCTTCAAGTGGCCCATCAACCATACGCTCATCCTTCGGCCTCCTCCCATGGGCGTGCACAGCCCACAACCCCACAACCCCACAAAGGGGCTGCGCAGCCCATAAGGCCACACAAGGCTACCGTGCGCAGCCCACCATGTAATGGGCTTGCCATGCGCAGCCCAATCCACTCCTAGGGTGCGCTCACACGGTGCTCGTTCTTGGTTCCGATTGCTTCCTTTTTCTTCACGTCTTCGATTCTTCGATGTAGAACGTATTAAAACTTTATTTAAACAATAAAATACTGCAGTTTTTTTTTTTATATATATACACTGCAGTACTTTTACAAACAAAAACTGCACATAAAAATTAAAAAAAAAACTGCAGTAAAAACTGCACTCAAAAAAAAAAAGAAAAAAAAAAAAACCTAGCAACTACCAAGAAGGAATTATGGCGATGATAGGCCACCCTTCTTGTTACAATTATGAAACAAAAATTACATTGAAAATCTAGGACCATGTAAGGGTTCCCATTTTTGATTGGCTTATTTCGTGGACAAACCACAAGTTGGGGTTTGAATTGTAAGGGTAGATTAGGTGATTGAAGACCAACATCGAAAGCCCTCTTCAAGACCTCATGGTGACAAGCACTCCAAAGGTATATTTCTAGTGCTTAGTTTTCATTGAAGAGATCTAAAAGCACACACACACTTTGCATACTTGCATTTGTGTGCATACTCTTCACATGTCACATTACACACTTGCACTTTGTTTGATTATATATTGTTGTGTGTTTGTTTGTGTCTTGTAATTCGTTTCCCGAATATGTTCGGAAACGTCTGCGCTTGCACGATTATGTGCTTGGGTTTGCGCAAAGATCGCCTTCGGAGAATGCCCTTGGCTTCTCCTTTGGTTTCACCTTCAGTGGTGAAACGACGGTTTAATCGGCGGCCTGGCCGCCGAATGGAAACCGCCGTTTGATTCCAGAGATCTCTGGATTGGTTCTATGGTTTGATCGGCGGCCTGGCCGCCGAATCGAAACCGTCGAATTAGACCTGATGCATTTATTATTTCTCGGGTTCTGTTCGGCGGTTTAATCGGCGGCCTGGCCACCGAATGAAACCGCTGAATTAGATATTTTAGGTCGGTTTCTTTTTGGGTTTTGATCAGCGGTTTCGTGTGACCGCCTAATCTGGTCGCCGAATGAACCCCTGCTTCTCGGGTTCAATTCGGCGGTTACATTCTGCGGCCATGACCGCAGAATGAAACCGCCGATCGGTGATTTCAAGGTCAAAATTGTCTTTTCACTTGCCCTGTTCTTGATGACTATAAATATCATACTTTCTCATTTCTCAAAGCTTAGTTCTCTGATTTAAAAGAACCCTAAAGTTCAAAAAGAGAAACTTGAGAGAAAAACAATCAAGAACTCATTTTTATACACTCAAAACCATTTTCATATGCATCAAAATATCATCTAGCATTTTCTAGCATAGTTAGGATGCTTGCTTGCATGGGTTTTGCTCAACACACTTGCTTTGGTATGTTCTTCACTAATCTCATCTAAGCTTAGTGTTTTATTTATCAAAGAAATCTCTTATATTATTTGTATGCTCTTAGAATATATTCTAAATACAAAATAGAGATTATTGTGTTGACATGTTTGAGTGATGTATTTTGATAGCAACATCTAGGTTATTTTTATCTATGATTTGCTAAGCTTTATGACATGTCATTTAGCTATTGACATCTAGGATTGCATTTATTGTTATCTTATCATCCTATATAAGCATCTAAGGTTACCTAGCTTTATTTGCTCATTGAATATCATTTTATATTCACATAGGTTGTAATCTCTTCATTGAGAAGTAAGTCTTGCATGTAGCTTCCGGGATTAGGTTGCTTAGATTGCAAGCAATTAGACTAGATCCACTTATACCGGGATTAGGTAGGTGTGATGATTATTGATCGGGATTAGGTTGTAATCATTTCACATTTAGTGGATTCGAGGTTCGAGTGTGGCGCACTATACAGCCCGTGGTTTTTCCCGTGAGGGTTTCCACGTAAATATCAAGTGTCTTTTATAATTCTGCACCATATTACACTTGTTATTGTTTTGACTAGTTTGGGGCATTTTCGTAAATTGACTAAATGCGAAAATTGGGTAAAATTGGTAAAATCTATTCACCCCCCCCCCCCCCCCCTCTAGATTATTATTAGATCACACCGTGTAATTTGTTTAAGACCAAAATCGAGCAATAACAATCAACATAAACATATATAAATCCATACATCCACATGTAATTATATATGCGAATACCTAGAGTGCCATCTCATTCTAAACATGCATAATCACAATAAAAAGAAATAGATTCACGTATATATACGTTAATCAATTAAAAGGGTTCAACCTGGCTCTGATACCAATTGTAGGGAAAAAATACCGTAGTACACGCAGCGGAAGCGAGACTAAAAATAGATTTAGTAACTTTAAAATTTTTTCCTTTTTATGAACCTTAACCCTTTAATTAATTAAACATATATACAATCAACAAAAGAAGAATACCTTTTGTCGTGGGATCCAATTGACTTACGTCGATGGTAATCCGCAAGATCTTCAATCTTAGCATGAACGTGAATCACCTAGAAGTGTGGTCTCCCTTTTTCTTTGAATTGCAAACCTGAGAATGGACAAACAAACTGAAAATATATTTATATACGTGTGTCTAAACAACCTAGAGGGGGGGGGGGGGGGGGGGTGAATGGGTTGTTAATCCGGTTAGTTACCAATTTTTCGAATTAGTCAATATTCAAAAATAAACCCAATTCAACAAACAATAAAATCAAGTATAAGTTGCGGAAATTAAAGAACACTTGATTTTTACGTGGAAACCCACACGGGGAAAAAACCACCGGCTGTTATGTGCGCCACACACGGTCAACGAAATCCACTATATGAAAAGGAATTTACACCCTCAAGTGATTCTCGGACCCTCACCCTAGATAACCTCAGGTTATGGACACTACCACTCGCCACTCTTGGTTCAATCCCTAGTGATATCCCCTGATACACTACTCTTGGCGTGAGCAACTCCTAATCTACTCGGCGGGCCTTTTATAGTGGCACTCGACCAATTGCTTGAGCACTACACACTGGTAGCCATAAGACTTTCCTTGCTTGTGCAACTTCACCTAGAAGCCACAAGACTTTGACTCATGAAGAGAATCAACAACCTATGTGAATATGTGATGATATTCAAGATGCAAATAATGCTAGGCTACACTAAATGCTTAACTAGATGTTATAATGCAAATCAACATCCTAGTTATCAACAAAGCCTACATGCACATGCATGAGGTGTCAATTAGTTGTAGAGAATTCTTACAACCTAATTGTCAACAAACAAAGCCAATTTCAACACATGTTGTCAATAACCATGGCAAGGTCTAAAAACATGCAATTAACTAATGCAATCAAGAAATTGTCAATCAAAAGGCCACTCAACACAAGTTGTCAAATAACATGGCAAGGACACTAAATGCAATTAACAAATGCAATCAATGAGTCCTACACATCAATGATGTCTAAATGCAAAACATAAAGACTTAGCTAGATGTTATCAATCACAAAACAATCCTAGCTATCAAACAATGTCAACATATCCAAACATGTGAACTCAATTAGTTGTAGAGAATTTCTACCAACATAATTGTCAATTAAATCCACAAGAACATTCAATAAAGCTTGACTAGATAAATAAACATTAATCTATCAACCTGATCATCAACCAATTTTACAAGAATGTTCTAGGGCTAGCTATTTAGGGAAAATCATCCTAATCATGTAAGCTACCACAAACAAAACCCAATCATGTCATAACTTCATTAAATATGCAATAAGAGTAAAGATTTGCTAAACTAAGCAATAAAAGACATGTCTTGACTAAGATAGAACAATAAATGAAGATGTTGTGTTTGTTCTACTTACCAAGTCATAAATGAAGAAGACCCATGGAAGATTGATGCATGAAACATGTTATATGCACATAGGTGTTGGGTTTGGAGAGTTAAAGAAGCAATCTTGGTGCTTTCTCTCTCAAGAATATGGAGCCTCTCTCTCTAGGGTTTAATTTTGTGGCTCTTATTTCATACAAGCAAGAAGACATCATATATATAGGAACCCTAAATGAAACTATGTAGTTTTGGAAATATATAAGACCCTAAATGAAACTACGTAGTTTTGGAAAGAAAACTTAGTTATCCCGTCAAATAGCGACTTTAGAAGTGACTTGGATGGAAGACACTTCTAAGGTCACATCTATCTCGGTACTGGGTGTCAAAAAGTGACTTTAAAAGAGACTTTGATGGAGGTCACTTCTAAGGTCGCATCTGTCTCGGGTAAACAAAACGCAACAGCGCAACAGCTCTAGATTCAAGCTTCCCGAAACATGACCAAACGACATCGAAACCTTTCGAATCATATATCGTTGGAAAGGTATGGATGTCTACTTTCTACTCCTTTTTACAAAATGGGGTTTTGATATCTGTAGAAAGAGTTATGGTCATAAGAGTGACCAAAGGTCATTTTTGAACAATAACAAAATTGCCAAAACTCATGGTATAAGACCATGTGACCCAAGACCAATCCAAGAGAGGAAAATGGACCTCTCTAGTGGTCAAACATCGCGCTAAGACAAGCACACCATCATGCAAGCGCGGACGTTTACAATCACACAAACGGAAACGAATTACACCACACTTAAGACTAACATGAAGTGCAAGTGTGGGAAGTGAATGCATCCTAATGCCTAACATGTCATGGCATTTCAGTGAACAAGATGCAATCATATAAACATGCATGAAGAGAATAACATCATGAATAATCACCAAACATGTGACAAACAAACGATATACAATATATGAAAATGCATAAGTGTGATGATAATGAATATAAGCACACAATTAAGAGAAACACAAATGCAATCATATAAGTGCAATGAAAGTGAGTGTGTGCTAAAAGACATAGATGCACAAATCAATGAAACACATATGCATGGTAACAAATGCAAGATAGATAAAGATGCATGCAAGTGTGTGTGTGCACCTAATCTCTTCAAGAATCAAAGTCAAGTGATATACCTTTTGAAGCTCTTGATCTTGAAGTCACCGGGATGCTTGGAAGCTTGCCTTGATAATCATCAAGCTGACCTAAGCTACCCATAACACAATCATCTCCAATGTGGTATGTTATGAAATAAGCCAATCACAAAATAAAGGTCCTTACACAAACTTTTCTTTTCTTTTTGATAGTCACAAAACAATCAAAAGAAGACTAAGATTATTCCGATCACTTTTGAGTTCTCAATCTAATGATCGAAACTCGCATGAACCTAAATCGATGTTGTACACACAAGCTTATTGATGAACAAACAATTAGTGTACCATCAAAGAATAATCTATTCACTCTTTTATGTTTTAGTAGAATAAAATAATCCTTTCTATGAATTGAGAAGAAGAAGAAGATTGAATCAAGCACCACACACTCTAGGTGGCTGAATTCTATAAGTCCAAAAAAATATGTGGCCAAATTTTCTTCCTCTTTTTCTTTTAGGGTGGCCGAAAATCCTACTCCAAAAGGGACTAGGGTTGCTGCAAATCACAAGCAAAAAAGGAGTTTGTGTTGCACCCTAATTCCCATCTAGTTTAAGACTTCAAACCCTAATCCAACTCATAAATCTTTTTTTCTTTTATTTGACTAAATAAAAAGACTTCTTATTTGATTAAATAAATAAAATTAATTATTTATTTTCTTATCAAACAAGTCTTTTAATTTTAGTATACTACTACCAATAGTATAACTCTAGGAATCATATTTCCTAATCAGAAAAGATTTGTTTCTTAATTAAACAATTAATTAATAAAATAATTAATTCTTATTTAATTAAAACAATGAAACAAAATAATATATTAGGTTAAAAAGCACCTTGCCGCCCCACTCATACAAATGGGCCATATATTATTTTCTTATTTCATTTAATCCATTGGACTTTAAATAAAAAGCCCACATGTGAACCAGACTCATTCTTACTAAAAGAAACAAGCCCACATGCCTTTCATTAATATATTAATAGAATTGAGCAGCCCATTAAATAAATAATGTGCAAATTATATTCTTAATATATTAAATGCAATTCTAAATGGACCTATAAATTGGTCCGGTAGAATATATCAAGTGATCCATACAAGTCCGTGTGGATTGGGGATCTTGGCGAGCTATCTAAATTTAAGCTTCAATAGACATAACCTAATCACAATCAACAAATGATTCACTTAGGTCCGATCCATTAATTTTAACTCATTCCACTAAAGAGCTAAAATTGAACTCTTAAATAAAAACAGAAAAGGAAGATGTTCCTCATTCATACCCTAGACAATCATGTTGGAGATAGTGTATCCTCGTGATTAATATCAGTAATCACCAAGAGTTCATAGACCGCCTATAACTCTCCAAGTTACCATATTTACTCATATGACCACGTTTTGAACTTGGATATTTTGACTTGTCCAGAAGCCATGTTTTCAATAGACACTATCGAAAACTCAACATTGAGATTTAATATCCAATTACCTCAAAACATCCATATGATGATATTATACTCTTATTTAATAAATGGAGCCACGATGTCCATATCTATAAATGAAGTCCTCTATCGATTAACAAATGAATATCACCAAACTATCGAGGATAGACTATGCGATATAATCGTACTCATTGATAACTCAAATGATATCACTTGCAACCATAGGTCCATCATTTATCTCAGGATTAAGATAGACTCTCCGATTGTCCTGATAATGAAAAGGCTTTTATCTACTGACGGTTATAGATAAAGTATTTCATTGTGATCCAGTTCAATGCACCCAGTGCACTAGATTCTTTTGCTCGAAGACACTCCGATGATTTTAGACTCATCATATCTCATTTGATCCCACTCAAATGCTAGCAAAAGAATTCTACGACTTTAACAAGATAAAGGTGTCCAACCTTTAACTTAAGTTGTGAACAATATTCAAGACTAACTAAAGAATTGTGTCTACCACATACATATCCAGATGTACGAACAATTCTTCTTTTCTCATAGTCTTTAGACCTTATGATTATTTACTTTGACAATTATAATATTAAACTATAAATGCTATAAGATTTGTTTAAACCAGAAATCACTTTATTAATATGAAAAAGATTGTTAATTACAATATTACACTATTGCTATTGAGTATAATCCTAACAACCTCAACACCAAACCTTGACTACTTCCCTAAATCATTCATCTCTTTCCATTCTCTACACCCAAATACCTTTGTCACTCACCATTACACACCCATACTTCAAGACACATCCTCTTCTCCCACTCTTTGCATTAAGAGCATAAAAGAAAAAGAAGGATCAAGCATTAAAGAATGAGGCCCAAGGGTGATTTCCTCATCTATTACTTGCTTTCCATTTTATTGCTAACATGTGTAACTAAACCCCTAATTAAGGGATAGATTTGAGAAACATTTGGTTCTATTCATTTATTCATTAGATTCTATTCAGACTTGTATATCCATTTATTAATTGCAATCTTGTTTAGAGTAATATGTTATGCAATCATATTTGGATTGACACCCTTGTGTGATTAAGAACCCAATGAATAATGACAATTAATTGTCAAGAATTTTTGTGGCCACCACCTGATAATAAAAACTCTAGTTCAAATGTTGAAAGTCTTTACCGCTTGACTACAACCTTTGATGTGTTAACAATTGAATAATATTTATATATAAACTATAAGAGTTGTTAGAAATTTTTCTTAAAAAAAAAAAAAAACCCTATTAGATAAATTTAAATTTATTCAACTAATCAAAATTCTAATTTCTACGACAGAAATATATTAAAAAATATTTATTGAAACTTTTAATAAAATTATATTCTTTTAAAACATATATAGTCGAGTTATTGATTTATACTCTATAGTCACGTTTAGTTACATGGTAGAATGGTAATCAGAATGGTAATGAGAATGAGAATATGAATGGAAAGGAAAACTAAGTTTTTTGTTTGGTTGGAAATTTATAACTAGTTTCTGAATCAGTATTATTTTGTTTGGTTAACAACATAATGAAATGGAGTTAACTTTATTTTGACCAAAATACCCCTAATTATAAAATATTCATAATAACATGATATATTATGGATAATAATAATAATAAAATATAAAAGTATATTATATATAAAATTATATATTATTTAATATAATAATATATTATATATAATACATGTTATATATATAATTATATATTATTTAATATAATAATATATTATATATATTATATATTTATATAATATAATGGCGGGTGGCAGGTACCCTGCACCGTCTACTTTCAGTCTAAGAGTTTTCCCTACAGAGCGGCACTCCCATGGCCTAAACAGGGTACTCACTTGATGACTGTCCACAGACGGACACAAGAACCTTAAGCCAAAGAATCAATATCCATTTTTTGATGTGCAGGATCCTCAACTAGAGGCAAGGTCAGAGCATACTTAGATAATTACAGACTGATATTCATCATCTAAAGAAATATTGAAGAAGAAGATGAGAGAATTTAGAAAGCCATTTAAGATAACACAAAGCTTTTCTTAATATTAGGATTGATCTGAATTTTACAAGAGAGAGGCTCCTCATTATATAGGAAGAGTGGGGGGAATACAACCAGAATGATATAGAAGACATAACCTTCACGTGGTCGACATTAGGATGACAATTATCTAATCCGCCGGGACAGATGGCAAAGAAAACAAATAATCACCATGTGTGATTATTTTACAATAAAGTAAAAGCAAAAATAATATTATTTTATTTAATCTACTTTTTCTAATTTTCCTGCCATTATTTCGTGGTATATTGGTCTTCTGACAAGTACAAAACATAAAAATACAAAGCATACGAAACACACCTATTAATATATTTTATTATACAAACATGTGATAAGCTTGGCTCCTTGAAAATTCATGGTCTGGAGGGGCAAAGCGTTAGGATAAGATCACGAGCTAGACAGATTGCAATTATTATGATTCTCATCATCTGAATCTATAGCACCACAGATCCAACAGGGCCAAAAAGCCTGAGTGTCTAGGGCCATAGGGTCCTGTGAATCCTGCAAATAAGCATTTTGTAATGGATTCCAACTTTGGGAGTAATCTCTGGGCACCCCTGGGAGGATCAAACATTCATCTGTATAGACACCATTAGTATCACAAAAAAAGTTTAGCAGAGGTATCTGAAGATTAAAGAGATACATTTGTGAGTAGTCAAAAGTGGTGTGCCATTCAAAATTGATGTTGTGTGTCCAAAGAAGCTTTTTATGAGGATTGTAGCGATAGGATTTGTAAAATATCCAGATGCAGGATACAGAAGAGGTTGTATCAAGGTCAAGCTTCCAAAGGTTATATTTTTCCCATGAGTTTGGTGAGTTCAGTTCTCCAATAGGACAAGGAATAGAACCACTGAAGGAATGTCCATAGGAGGGAGTGTTGTTGGGCTGGATCATGTAAATGACCATATAAATCCTGAAGAGTGAAAAATATGGCATGATGATGGAGGACAGACTACACCATAAGAACCATAAAACTCGGGGAGTAAAATAATCAAAGGGGGGCATCAGGAAGGGGTCGAGGAAAGGTTTTGTTGGGTTGATGAGAGTATGATGACATCCTTTCTGGAGTTGTGTCAAATAGACAATGAGATGAGACTTTGCAAAATCTTCGATCTGGGGGAAGAGATTGTAGTAGCTCTGGTGGAAAGGTTAGTTGGTAAGAGCTGTGAGACTTGGGGAAGGATCTGATGAGGAGGAGGCTGAGGTGGCCATAAGGACTAATGGAATTCACCTAGTTGAGGTAATGAGATTGATTGGTTGAAGCCTGGAAAGCATGTCTGCAATTATATTATGTTGGCCTTTCACATGTTTAACAGTGAAGTTGTATCTGGAGAACCAGTCTTTGAGTTTCAATAGTTGAGGATTAGGAGGAATCTTATTGCGGAACTCAAGGATATTTGGAAAAGATGAGTTGTCCATTTCCACAATAAAGTTTCTTATCCTGAGGTGGAAATCAAACTTTTGGATTCCATTTTTCATTGCGAGAATCTCTTTATAGATAGTGTGATAATGCTGTTGGGCAAGTTTGAACTGACCGCTAGCGTGACCACAATATCTTTTTTAACCATCCTTTTCTTCGATGAGGACGGCACCCCAATAGGTGTCACTGGCATCAGTCTGGAGGATTAGTTGGCCGAAATATGGTATGGTGAGAGCCGACAGAGACTGTGCAATTTTCTTCAGTTGGATTGTTGTATCAGTGTGTAGAGCACTCTAGGGAGGAGGGTTCTTCTTTAGATGAACAGAAAGAACTCAAGTGTAATGGCTGACTCGAGGGATAAAATCTCTGATGAAATTAATAATTCTAAGGAACTGTTGAATTTGTTTGTGTGTAAGATTTGAGTCAGGAAAATCAAGGAGTTGTGAAACCAAGTGTGGTCCAAGGACGGTATTGTCCATTTGAAATGTGCATGCCGAGAAATTCGATTTCTTTTCGGTCAATTAGACTTTTCTTTTCTGATAACATAATAACGTACTGATTTAGTAAATCATGGAAATGATGAAGGAGTTGGGTATGTGAATTCTCATCTACAGAGAACAAGAGAATATCATCAATGTAGAGTAGGGCTGAATGGAGAATAGGATGAAAGATCCTGGTGATGGCCTTTTGCAATAAGGAAGGGGCTGTCTTGAGACCGAATGGTAGGACGGTCTATTGATACTGGACATTAGGAAGATAGAAAGCTGTTTTGTATCTATCACTAAGATGGATACCAATTTGCCAAAAAGCTCATTTGAGATCGAATTTGGAGAAAATGTTGGCACCTGGGAGTTGTGAAAACAGCATGTTGGTTCGGGGAACAGGGAATTTATCACTTTGGAGAAAAAGATTGAGAGGCTTATAGTCAATGACCAATCTTTTCTTACCTCTGAGCTGTTCAAAACGTTTATAAACATAGAAAGCTTGACATGCCCATGGTGAAGAGGTGTGTTCAAGAAGACCTTGCTGGAGCAAGATATCACATTCTTCATTCTCTAGTTTAAGGTCAGAAGGTGACATGCCAGAGTGTGGGGCTTTTGTAGGGTTAACATCTTCATTTAGCTTGAAAGGAAGCTTGATGAAGAAGTCTGGATTTTTCCACAATGGGTTTGGGTGGTGGAAATCAGCATGACTATTGAAGCAAAACTAAAGTAGTTTTCGTTGGATTTGCTTAAATGAGGTTTGGATTTCAGACAAAGGGAAGATTTTGGGAATATTTGAAAATGATTTGAACTCTTTTTTGTATCTAATCCCTGTGGTTAGGAGACGGAGGGATTTGCATTGGCAATAGACATCCCATCCAATGAGGATATCTTTGTTAGGTAAAGGTGTTCCAATAACATGGACCCAAATGGTATAAGATGGGAAAATCTTAATACCAATCTTGTTTGTAGAAATCAGATTGGTAGTAAATATTTTTCCATCAGCTACTTTGAAATAGCGGATGTAGGGTTTCCATGCAGTAGGAGGGAGGATCCTAGGATTCATCATGGTGCTATGAGATCCTGTGTCGAAGTAGGCAATGGCATCAATTGGTTTGGAATATTTGTCAGGAAGGATGTGAATTGAGGCTTGAGGTCCTAACTAGGAAATGATCTGTAAAGCCTGGTAGGATTCATGGATTGAGTCAGCATCTGAAGGGGTAGAGTATTCTGAATCCGTTGTAACATCTGTGTCTTGAAGCACAAAACTTGTGCTTTGATCAACACATTCTTGTTCAGAATAGATAGATTCTACATCAGCATCAGTTGGAATGTCATCTACCAGTTGTTCAATCTGATGAACTAGTTTTGTTGACTTTGCCTTTTTGTTGGGACATTTCTTTACATAGTGACTCTTTTATCCACAGATGAAACATTTCTGGGACTTGTTCCATGCACGCTTGGGTTTCTTCTTGAAGTATTTGAACTTTTTGTTGTTCTTGTGCTTGGGTTTGGAGTTCTGAACATGGTTTTTCTTTTTTGTCTTGTAGGTGCAGGTGTCTTTGGATTTGCACTTGATTTGTAGAGAAGGTTGCTTGCAACTGGATTCATATCTTCGTCCTTCTCGTAACATCTTGGAAAAAATCTTCTGTGTGACACAGAGTTTTTCTAATTCACTCAAAGAGTACATGTGGATTTTACCAAGAGTTGTATCATTAAGGGTTCTGCTAGAAGCATCAATTTTTCTCTGTAACTCATCGTGAAGTTCTTCTGGAAGAGAATTCATATAGACTTGCTTGAGGCTTTGGTCATTGATTCCACCAAAGATGTGGAACCGGCTGGACATCTTTTTGTAATGGAACATGATGTCTTTCTTTCGGAGAGAGAAACAGTGCATATCAAAGAATTCTTGTCTAGCTTGTTTGTAGAAATGATCGGGATCACCAAGAAATTCTCTGAATATATAACCCATAGCTTGAGAGGCATGAGGTGCTCGGACAAATTGGAGTTGTCTATATTCTCTGAGGGCTTGGTACCAGTCTCTTAGCAAGCCTGTGAAGCGAGAAACAAATTCTCTAAGAATAGCTTCAAGATTCTATTCTGATTTTACCATTTGTAAATCGAGCCATTCACTCATTTCAAAAATCCTTTTTCTCCAAGAATCTGGAGAGGAGTTTTCAAGGTTTAACCAAGGACCATTAGTAGGCTTGGTACTGTGAGGCTGACCAGGGATATTTTCTTGTAGTTCTTCCACATATGGTGTTGGACCAGTGGAGGCATCATCAGGAGAATCGTAAGTGTGAACAGATGGCTGGGGATCTGTCCTTGAGGCCAAGAAAACTTGGGTAAGATCTGTGTGATCAGGATCTGAAATAGAAAAGTCCAGAATAGTATTCTAGGAGGACTGAGATGAAGTAGTGGAGGTAGATTCTGATTCCGGGTCGGAAGATGTGAGAGAATGGCGAGAAGTATACAGGGCAGGCCTGTATTGATCTGTAGTTGGTTGTTTGTCTTTTCGGGTCTGGGAGAACCTTTTTACTAGTTTTTTCTTCTTGGGAGGAGAGAGATGAGGATATTTTAGAAAAAGTTCTCTGGTGGACTTGAAATATTAAGAATCATCTGGTGGTCTGGAGGAGGAAGAGTATGGAGGTGATGTGGGAAACATCAAGGTCTGAGTGTAAGGTTTTGGCATATAAGGAGGTGAAGCAGGATGGAAATGATCTCTGTTCAACTATTCTAGTTGTTCTCTAAGTCTTTTGATCTCTCTTTATTTTTTGTCAAAATTAGGGCCAAAGTAACCATGATTAATGTACTTGTGAAGATCAGTATCTAATTTGGAGATCTTAGACTGAAGATCAGTGAATAAGTCTCTGAAAACATTATCCATTCGTTGGAGGCTATGTTCATGTTGGGAAACATGATGGGAGACTCGATCAATCTTCTGATCAATAGAGGTAAGAACTCTATTTTGGATCTTGGCATTATGGGTCTGCCAGTTGAGAACTTGCTCAGCCTGTGAAGGATGTTTTAGAGATCCATCAGGTAGGACTTTTGTGGATTGAATAAAAGGTCGGGAAAATCTGTTCTTTTCAAGGTTGGAGGATGGTTCAAGAGGAGGAAAATATTGGTCATACTTGGAGGCCATATAACATGGAATAGGTTGAGGTTGAGGTAGAGAATGAATATGTGATTCTGGTTCAGGAGGCAGTAGTCCTTCATATCGCAAGATCTGTAGAGTTCTGTCATATATGGGTAGAGGTTTGTTTTTGATGGGGTAAAGGCCTATCCAAGGGTTGTTTGCGTCATCAGGTTTGCGTGGTTTGCGAGAGGGTTTGCAAAGGGATAAGTAGTCTTTTAAACAGTCTTGGCATTCGCAATCTGCATTGCACATGTCAGGATCAACATCCCAAATAAAGTGACCATTGATTTTATTTGTAAAGATTGCAGATCTATCAGCTTCAAAGTTGTGGATGGGAATTTCTTATTTCGTAGTGACTGGTCTGATCATCAGGGCTTAGAAGATGGGAGAAGTACTGGAGCTAGAGGAGGCTTCTGGATCTACAAGTGGTTTGTAGATAGTTTTGATAAAACCATCTGGTTCTCTGGTATACTCCGTATTTGTAGCAACCACTGGAGTATTATTCTGGAAAGCCTTCTCATAGTTAGTAATCCATTCAAGTGACATAATCTCTGTGAGCTTGTCCTTTGGCAATTGTTTTGGAATTTGGATGATGGTAGGGACTTCATCTTCTCTTTCTGCTTTGATAAAGATGGTATCACCAGAGTGGCCTGGAATAGGGAGATCCAAAGCATGATCCTGTAAGCGATAAGCAATCTGGTGGTAGAGAGTAACCATGTATGAATTAGGCAGCATGTCTGCACCCAAAATCTGGAGCTGTATTTTGAGACAGTTGTGGAGGTTGGCATCCCTTAAAGGGATATTGAAGTTGGGGTAGTATGTAAGTGATATACTACTAGCATGAAGCGTGATAAGCGTCGTTTGTGTACTCAACAAAATAATAATATAGTTTTTGGTTGACTCTTGAAAACTCTTTTAAGCCACTTAATCCTTTTTTAAAATGTGATTTGATAGCAAAATAGTGAGCAAGTTCGTTCCACAGGGAATGGAGTGTTAATTAGATAAATTGACTAATCTTTGAACAATAAAGTAAATCATAGTGTTTGATAGATGTGTGGTTTCTAAAACCACAAATGCTAACTACTAAAATAAAAATACACAAAAATGTTATGAAAAATAGAATACTCAACACCTTGATAAGAATAGTGATAAAATCAATTAATGAGATAGCTAGGGAATATATCGATTAACAATTGAATGTGGGTAAGCTAACTAGCTACTTTAATGTACCAATCTCATTATGTTAACCACTTAGAGGCTTAGATTAGTGGAGTTGATATACCCACCACTAATCTATCCTATCCAATGGGTTCTTAATCGTACAAGGATTGTCAATCCACATATGAATATATAACAAATTACTCCACTCAAGATAGTAATTAACAAGTGATATACAAGTCAATTATAATGAATGGAATCTAATTAATTTGAATGAATAGAACACATAAGAGATTCATTACAAGCTAAGCTAAACCCAGAACCAATTGATCCTCAAATCTATCCCCTAGATTAGGGGTTTAGTTACACATATTTGCAATAAATGAAAAGAAGTAAATAGTAAGGAAATAACCCTTGGGTCACCTTCTTTAAGCTTGATCCTTCTTCTCATTAATGCTCCTAGATGCAAAGAATGGAAGTAGAGGATGTGTCTTGGAATGTGGGTGTTTTGGTGGAAAGTGACTAAGGATTTTGGTGGAGAAATGGTGGGATGAGGAATGATGTAGGGACGTAATCAAGGCTTTGTGTTGAGGGTTGGATGGATTAGATGAGTTCAAGGAGAGAAATGGAGGATGAGGAATAGTGTGCCATGGATGAAGAGCTAGATCTCAAATGTGTTCTCTGATCTCTTTCTCAGATTTTTCGATCCCTTTGAAGAAGAATGGTCATCCTATTTATACACACTCTTGGACATGTACTGATAACCGCTTGATTCGCTGATGTGGCGCCTTGTTCGCTATTTCGTCGCTATGGCGACCCTGGTGCGTAAAACGGTTACAGGCAAGGGTCGCCATGAGAACCATCTTTTTCGCCATCTAACAAGTGGCGACCATGGGCAATTTGTGTAGAGGTCGCCACTTTCACCTCTAGGTCACCATGGCGACCATATGTGGCGACCCTGCAAAATGTAAAGGGGTCACCACTTGCAACATCAAGGTCGCCATGGCGACCCCAAGTGGCAACCCCACCTAGTTCATTTGGAGACTTTCTGTCGCCATGGCGACCAAGTGGCGCCCAAATGGCGACCTTCTGATAACTTTGGAGAATCCTCTGTCGCCATGGCGCCCATGTAGCGACCTCTCATGTCTAAGTGGCGAAAATGCCCTGTTTCTTCCCATTTGTGAGGCATTTTTCACACAAGTCCTCCACTTCATCTCCATTGCTCATGAAACCTGATAAAACCTGAAACACTCATTTTAACAACATTAAACACCGGGAAATACCCGAGAATCAAGCGAAAAGAAACGAAAATGAGGGCCAAAATCATACCAATTTTGGCTTGATCAAAGCGTTGAGAGACAAGTACCAATAACTGATTGTTCATATTGCTTATAAATAGTGTTAAGTAGAGCAACTCTTGCAGTAACTGGTATTCCTTTCCTTCCATGCAAGGAATGAAGGTGTGAATAACCTTCTTTGATCCATTGGTCAATCAATGGTTGGCCAATTTCAAGATCAACATATTGTTCAGCCAATGAAGCTGGGATGAGGCAGTTGTCAAGAGCTGTGGACTGGATGTATTCTTTGACTGGAGGAGATCTGTGTCAGACAAGATGGGTAACTTGTCTGGCAAGAGATTTAGATCTTTTGAAGATGGTGTAGGGATTTAACAGAGGGACGGAAGTTTCATTAATTTGAGCAGAATCTGGGATGTGTGCATATTCTACAAGGCTTTGTATTTTTGCTGTTTGGGTTCTTTTGATAGTGGGAGGGAGAGAAATAGAAGAAGAGAGACGAACATGGGCTAAAGACGTAGGAGTAGTATTTTCCATGTGATTTAAACTCTTCTCTTCAATATATTCTCTATTAGATGAAATAACAGTCTAACTATTTTCCTGGACTCCAGGTAGGAGGCTCTGATACCATGGCGGGTGGCAGGTACCCTGCACCGTCTACTTTTAGTCTAAGAGTTTTCCCCACAGAGCGGCACTCCCATGGCCTAAACAGGGTACTCACTTGATGACTGTCCACAGACGGACACAAGAACCTTAAACGAAAGAATCAATATCCATTTTCTGATGTGCATGATCCTCAACTAGAGGTAAGCACAGAGCATACGTAGATAATTACAGACTAATATTCATCATCTAAAGAAATATTGAAGAAGAAGAAGAAGATGAGAGAATTTAGAAAGCCATTTAAGATAACACAAAGTTTTTCTTAATATTAGGACTGATCTGAATTTTACAAGAGAGGGGCTCCTCATTATATAGGAGGAGTGGGAGGAATACAACCAGAATGATATAGAAGACATAACCTTCACGTGGTCGACATAAGGATGACAATTATCTAATCTGTCGGGACAGATGGCAGAGAAAACAAAGAATCACCATGTGTGATTATTTTACAATAAAGTAAAAGCAAAAATAATATTATTTTATTTAATCTACTTTTTCTACTTTTCCTACCATTATTTTGTGGTAGATTGGTCTTCTGACAAGTACAAAATATAAATATATATATGCTATAATATAATATATATATATAATATATAATAGTATAATATATAGTATATAAAATATATAATATACATATTATATTACATAATATATATATATAATATATATATAATACATATATATGTATATATTATATTATATAATATATATAATAACCCGCCAGGTACCCTGCACCGTCTAACTTCCAGTCTTAGAGTTTTCCCCACAAAGCGGCACTCATATGACCTAAACAAGGTACTCACTGGATGACTGTCCACAGACGGACACAAGAACCTTAAGCCAAAGGATCAATATCCATTTTCTGATCTATAGGATCCTCAACTAGAGGCAGGCACATAGCATACTTAGATAATTACAAACTGATGTTCATCATCTAAAGAAATATTGAAGAAGAAGATGATAGAATTTAGAAAGCCATTTAAGAGAACACACAAAGCTTTTCTTAATATTCAAACTGGTCTTAATTTTACAAAAGAGGGGCTCCTCATTATATAGGAGGAGAATGGATAATCAGAATACTACATGAAGTTCACGTGATACATAATTATGTTATCTGTCAAAACAGATGACGGATAAAGCTAGCATTGTACAGTAAAAGTAAAAGCAACCTAATAATGTAACAAGTACATTTTTACTTTTACGTGAAAGCATTCTAAAGTATTTAGAATACAAACAAACTTTTAAAAAGTACAAAAACAAAATATAATATATTATATTATAAAGGCAATGCATATGATAAGCTTGTCTGAGCTTTTCTGAGCTTGTCACGAGCTTGGGATAAGATCATGGGCTTGACAGATTACAATTAATGTGATCTTCATCTGAATCTGTAGCACCACAGATCCGACAGGGCCAAAAGGCCTGAGTGTCTAGGGCCATAGGGTCTTGCGAATCCTGTAAAAAATCATCTAATAATGGATTCCAACTTTGGGGCCAGCTTTGGGAGGAATCTCTAGGCACCCTTAGGAGGATCAAACATTCATTTGTATAAACACCATTAGTATCACAAAGAAAGTTTAGCAGATGTATCCGAAGCTTAGTTGGATACATTTGTGAGTAGTCAAAGGTGGTGTGCTATTCATAATTGATGTTGTGTGACCAAAGAAGCTTTTTATGAGGATTGTAACGATAGGGTCTGTGAAATATCTAGATGCAGGATACAGAAGAGGCTGTATCAGGGTCAAGCTTCTAGAGGTTATATTGTCCCATGAGTTTGGTGAGTTCAGTTCTCCAATAGGACAAGGAATCGAACCATTGAAGGAATGTCCATAGGAGAAAGTGTTGTTGGGCTAGATCATGTAGATGACCATATAAGTCCTGAAGAGGGAAAACAATGGCATGCTGATGGAGGACAGACGAACACCATAAGAACCATAAAACTCGAGTAAAATAATCAAAGGGGGGCATCAGGAAGGGGTCGAGGAAATGTTTTGTTGGGTTGATGAGAGTATGATGACATCCTTTCTGGAGTTCTGTCAAATAGACAATGAGATGAGACTTTGCAAAATCTTGGATTTGATCAGGGGTAGGTTGTTGATCTGGGGGAAGAGATTGTAGTAGCTTTGGTGGAAAGGTTAGGTTGGTAAGAGCTGTGAGACTTGGTACTGTGAGGCTCGGTGAAGGATCTGATGAGGAGGAGGCTGAGGTGGCCATGAGGAGTAATGGAATTCATCTAGTTGAGGTAATGAGATGGACTGGTTGAGGCCTAGAAAGCATATCTGCAATTATATTGTGTTGGCCTTTCACATGTTTAACAGTGAAGTAGTATCTGGAGAACCAGTCTTTGAGTCTCAACAGTTGAGGATTAGGAGGAATCTTATTGCGGAACTCGAGGATATTTGGGAAAGATGAGTTGTCCATTTCCACAATAAAGTTTCATGTCCTAAGGTGGAAATCAAACTTTTGGATTCCATTTTTTACTGCGAGAATCTCTTTGTAGATAGTGTGATAATGTTGTTAGGCAGATTTGAACTAACCGCTAGCGTGTCCACAATATCTTTTTCGACCATCTTTTTCTTCGATGAGGACGGCTCCTCAATAGGTGTCACTGGCATCAGTCTGGAGGATTATTTGGCCGGAAGATGGTATGGTGAGAGTCGGTGGAGACTGTGCAATTTTCTTCAATTAGATTATTGCATCAGTATGTAGAGGACACCAGGGAGGAGGGTTCTTCTTTAGATGAAAAGAAAGAACTGAAGTGTAATGGCTGACTCGAGGGATGAAATCTCTGATGAAATTAACAATTCCAAGGAACTGCTGAATTTGTTTGTGTGTAAGATTTGAGTCAGGAAAATCAAGGAATTTTGAAGCCAAGTGTGGTCCAGGACGGTATTGTCCATTTGAAATGTGCATGCCGAGAAATTCGATTTATTTTCGACCAATTAGACTTTTCTTTTCGGATAACATAATATCGTACTGATTCAATAAATCATGGAAATGATGAAGGAGTTGGCTGTGAGAATTCTCATTTGCAGAGAACAAGAGAATATTATCAATGTATAGTAGAGCTGAATGGAGAATAGGGTGAAAGATCATGGTGATGGCCTTTTGGAATAAGGAAGGGGCTGTCTTGAGACCGAATGGTAGGATGGTCCATTGATATTAGGCATTAGGAAGACAGAAAGTTGTTTTGTATCTATCACTATGATGGATTCCAATTTGCCAAAAGGCTCCTTTGAGGTCGAATTTGGAGAAAATGTTGGCACCTGGGAGTTGTGAAAGCAGCATGTTGGTTCGAGGAACAGGGAATTTGTCACTTTGGAGAAATAGATTAAAAGGCTTATAGTAAATGACTAATCTTTTTTGCCTCTTATCTGTTCGGACCGTTTTTCAACATAGAATGCTTGACACGCCCATGGTGAAGAGGTGTGTTCAAGAAGACCTTGCTGGAGCAAAATATCACATTCTTCATTTGCTAGTTTAAGGTCAGAAGGTGACATGCCAGAATGAGTGGCTTTTGTAGGGTTAACATCTTCATTGAGCTTGAAGGGTAGCTTGATGAAGAAGTCGGGATTTTTCCACAAAGGATTGGGGTGGTGGAAATCAACATGACTATTGGAGCAAATGAGGGTTAGATGTGCTCAAATGAGGGTTGGATTTTGGACAAAGGGAAGATTTTGGGAATATTTGAAAATGATTTGAACTCTTTTTTGTATCTAATCCCCGTGGGTAGAAGACGGAGGGATTTGCATTGGCAATAGATATCCCATCCAATGAGGATATCTTTGTTAGGCAAAGGTGTTCCAATAATCTAGACCCAAATGGTATAAGACGGAAAAATCTTAATACCAATCTTGTTTGTAGAAATCAGATTGGTAGTAAATATTTTTCCATCAGCTGCTTTGAAATAGCGGGTAAAGGGTTTCCATGCAGTAGGAGGGAAGATCCTAGGATTCATCATGGTGTTAAGAGATCCTGTGTCGAAGTAAGCAATGGCATCAATTGGTTTAGAATATTTGTCAGGAAGGATGTGAATTAAAGCTTGAGGTCCTAACTGGGAAATGATTTGTGAAGCCTGGTAGGATTCATTGATTGAGTCAGCATCTGAGGAGGCAGAGTATTCTAAATCCGTTGTAACATCTATGTCTTGAAGCACAAAACTTGTGCTTTGATCAATACATTCTTGTTCAGAATAGATGGATTCTACATCAGCATCAGTTGGAATGTCATCGGCCAGTTGTTCAATCTGATGAACTAATTTTGCTGACTTTGCCTTTTTGTTGGGGCATTTCTTTACATAATGACCCTTTTGTCCACAGATGAAACATTTCTAGGACTTGTTCCATGCACGCTTGGACTTCTTCTTGAAGTATTTGAACTTTTTGTTGTTCTTGTGCTTGGATTCGGAGTGTTGAAAATGGTTTTTCTTTTTTGTCTTGCAGGTACAGGTTTCTTTGGATTTGCACTTGATTTGTAGAGAAGGTTACTTACAACTGGTTTCATATCTTCATCCTTCTCGTAACATCTTGGAGAAAACCTTATGTGTGACATAGAGTTTTACTAATGCACTCAAAGAGTACATATGGATTTCACCAAGAGTTGTATCATTAAGTGTTTTGCCAGAAGTATCAATTTTTCTCTGTAATTCGTCGTGAAGTTCTTCTGGAAGAGAATTCATATAGACCTGCTTGAGACTTTGGTCATTGATTCCACCAAGGATGTGGAACCGACTTGACATCTTTTTATAGCGGAACATGATGTCCTTCTTTCAAAGAGAGCAACTACGCATATCAAATAATTCTTGTCTGGCTTATTTGTAGAAATGATCGAGATCACCAAGAAATTCTCTGAATATGTATCCCATAGCCTGAGAGGCTTGAGGTACTCGGATAAATTAGAGTTGTCTATATTCTCCGAGGGCTTGGTACTAGTCTCTAAGAGAGCCTGTGAAGCGAGAAAGAAATTATCTGAGAATAGCTTCGAGATTCTATTCTGATTTTGCCATTTGTAAATCAAGACATGCACCGTCTAACTTCCAGTCTTAGAGTTTTCCCCACAAAGCGGCACTCCCATGGCTTAAACAGGGTACTCACTAGATGACTGTCCACAGACGGACACAAGGACCTCAAGCCAAAGGATCAATATCCATTTTCTGATGTGCAGGATCCTCAACTAGAGGCAAGCATAGAGCATACTTAGATAATTACAAATTGATATTCATCATCTAAATATATAATATATATAATAGTGTAATATATATAATATATATTATATATATTATATTATTATATATATTATATATTGTTATATAATATATATAATATATATAATAATATATAATATATATAATATATATAATATATATATTATATATAATATATATAATAATATATAATATATATAATAATATATATAATATATATATTATATATATTATATTATTATATATATTATATATTATTATATATTATATATAATATATATATTATATATATTATTTATATATTATATTATTTTATCTAATATATATTATAATAATATATTAGTTTTGGAAATTAGGGTATTTTTGGAATGGAGTTAGGGCATATGAGGGTATTTATGGAATTTGAATTTTAGTTTGGAATGCAAAGGCATTCCATTGGTTTTTGGATGGCCGGAATGCCCATTCCACCAAAATGGTGGAATCCCTATTCCATTATATTTTAACAAACCAAACGAATGGAATGACTTTCTTTCCATTCCATTCCATTCAACCAAACATGGCCTATAGGAGACTCGTAACATCAATTGTAATAAGTATGATTTGGAATACAAGTTTCACTACAAGTGAGATATTTCTCAACTTGCATATTGTAATTTAATTATTTTTTTGAATTTTTTAAAAGTGAATGATTTAAAAGTAAATTTATTAAATTTAAAATTTTTCTTATTCGATATTGGTTTACCCAAAAATTGATATCTTACTGTAAAATAAATCCATATCGGGATCTTGTTTGGTGTTGAAAATAGGAAATAAAAGTTAAAAATAATTATTAAAGGAAAAATAAAAGAAAAAAAAAACTGTCTTTGTTGAAAGTTTTTTTTTTTTGAAAGTTTTCAAAAACTGTCAATAAAGCCAATTTTTCTTGTAGTGTAATCTAAGCCTCAATTGGTTAACATAGAGAGATTGGTCCATTAAAGTAGCTAAAAAGGCATTACTCACACCCATTTGCTAATCAATCTATTTCATAACATCTATATTAATTGTTTACATCATTTATCTTATCAGGGTTGTTGAGTCTTCTATTTTTCATATCACTTTTGCATTTTCATTTTTAGTAGTTAACTTTGGTGGTTTATGAAACCACACATCTATCACATATTATGATTTATTTTACTTGTTTAAAAAGTAGTCAATCTATATAACATAGCACTCCATATCCCTGTGGAACAAACTTGCTTACCACTTGCTATAAAATCATACCTTAAAGGATTTTAAGTGGCTTAAAAAGGGTTTTCAAAAGATCAAATTAATTACATCGTTTTTGTGAGAATACGACAGCTCATCAATGGTCAACCATCGTGCTAAGACATGCATACCATCATGCAAGCACAGACATTTTTGATCACACAAACGGAAACGAATTACTAGACATTATAACACAACAAAATCCAACAAAGAGGTGCAAGTGTGAAGTGTGAAGAATGCACACATATAAGAATTGAAGCACAAATGCAAGATGAATAAAACATGCATGAAGAAGTGTGTGTGTGCAAATAATCTCTTCAAGAGGCAAGTCAAGTGATTTACCTTTCGCTCTTGCTCTTTGATGCGGTCGTTTTGCGCAACAAAATAATGTTTTAAATGTGATCGTTTTGAAAACCTTTTTTAACCACTTAAAAATCCACTTAGATATTAAATTAGTAAAGTGGTAAGTAAGGATTCGTTCCACAGGGAATTAGAGTAATTAGTTGAATTATTTAACTAATCTATAAATGCAAATAAAGTAAATCATAGTAGTTTGAATGGTGTATGGTTTAAGAAACCATCAAACATACATGGAAAATAAAAGCAATAAAATGTAAAGAGAATATGAATAGATAGGAATCCAATAACAACAACCTAGATAAGAAAATGGATTAAACAATTAATTAGAAGTCTAGGGAAATGATAGAGTAGCTAATGAACTTTGAGCAATTCATCAATGGCTTCATTATTGCACTATCTACACAATCAAGAACCAATCTTATTCGAAAGTGTTGTTTAGGTCGTCACTACGAACCCTAAACAACTTCCCACCGCAATGCCTAACTGATTAAGGAGAGGGGGTCACGGCAGGATCGGTTAGTGACGATCAAATGGTCTAGGCAATAGAGGTTGATCACCCCTCCAAAAGCCTATCATATTCACTATGTGCTCTAATCGATTAAGTGTGTCAATAACTCAATCAATTTTATCACAAATTAATCCTACAACATATTGTAATCAATAAGTGTATCAATACTCATATAATCACATAAGTGCAAGACCTAATTAAAAAGTAAATAAAACTCTAATCATGCAAACATAATATTTAAAGCCTTAATAAATACTCATAGTCCAAAAGTGTCTCAAATCAACCCCCTAGAAAGGGGGTTTAATTACACATAATCACAAACAAATAAAGGAAGTAAAATGGAGAGAAACCACCCTTGGGTCTCTCTTGTAAGCTTGATCCTTCCTTGAGCTTCCTTGCTTGAGTCTTGTGCAAAGATTGGGTGTTGAGGAGGTGTCTAGATAGGTGGAGTCAAATGGAAAGTGACAAAGGAAATGGGTGGAGAAGATGGAAAGAGAGGAATTATTTATGTAAAGTAATCTAGATGTTTATTGGAGAGAAGAATGGTGGGATTAGGAGTGATGGAGAAAGGAGGTTTCTTGGTTGTTAAGAGATGTCAAGTGTTATCAATTCTTAGCATAAAATGGTGTATTTATATGTTAGAAAAGCTAGGGTATGAAATGGGCATGAAAGGACAAGAATACCCCTCAAAAATGGCTTGAAAAGCATCCATTCGTTGCTTCTAGAAAGTGGAGTTCGCCATGGCGTCGCCCTAGGGTCGCCGTGGCGATAGGGAATGCGCAGTAGTTACTAAAATGGGCATAACTTTCTATAGAAGACTCAGAATCGTAATCCGTAAAACTTCTGGAAAGTAGACTTCCAGGGCTTTCCAAATATATATAATTGGAAATGTTGTTTAATCTGAGGAGAGAGATATACCTCTTTGAAGATGAATGATCTGCACACACTTTTTACAATTTCAGCCCCTTTTGCCACCAATATTACTCCAATGCCTCTAAACTTTATAAAAACCTGAAAACACTTAATTCACACCATTAAATCATGGGATATTTCCCAAGAATCAAGCAAAAAGAGAAGGAACTGAGGGCCAAAATCATACCAATTTTGGTTCGATCACTCTTGAAGTGACCTGGATTCTTGGAAGCTTGTCAACGAGAACCTAACCTATTACATAGAGATCCCCAAATGTGGTTTTTCTACGAAATAAACCAATCAAAATATGAGGACCTTACATTAGGGATCGAGAGAGAGATCTGTAGGTGATATTCGATGGGAGACCTAGGGGATATTCGAGGGTGTACTCAAAGGAGGAGAGCAAAAAAGAAACACCTATAAAATCAAAGAGTGTGTGGATCTGGGGAGGGGGGGACCCTTGGGAATATTTATGGAGAGATCCAGAAAGTATTTGGGGATCAAGAGAGAGATCCGTAGGTGATGTTCGATGGGAGACCTAGGGGATATTCGGGGTTGTACTCAAAGGAGGACCTAGTGAGCTTTGAGAGTTGAGAGCTAGGATGTAAGCTCGGTTGTGAGCTTGGAGGCTCGGTTGTTTGGAGATTAGGGTTTAGAGAGAGAGCATGGAGTGTGTGATTGTACAAATTTACTACATAATGGATCTTTTATCTATCATCCTAACGGCCCATGTTTTTTTCTCTAATTTAGGGTTCCCACGTATATTTTGTGTTCAAGCATGATTGGTTTATTTTCTCTTATCTTATTTTTTTACTAGTGTACGTTATTTGTGATGTGGGGAATATTACGCATGCACTTCTGTGTTCATTGACTTTTCCCAACAACTAGTACGTGAGTAGTGCTAGTGTTTGCTAACAACTAGTATCAGAGCCTTGGTTGGCCGTAGTGGTGGTGGTTTCAAGTCTTTACAAGATATCGTATTCAGGACTTGGTGGTATTGGGATGATGATTCATGGTTGCCTAGTATGGGTTGAATAAAGGGGATATGTCTTGAAAATGGTTTCAAACTTGGTGGGGCTTGATGGAGGAGAATTTTGGCTTATGGTGGCAAGGACAAGTCATGGAGATCTAATATGGGTTACAAAAGGTGAAAAAAAAAACCCTTGAAGCTCGGTAGACTCTGGTGTGGTGTGGTGTGGAGCTGATCCGGTAAAGCACTCCAAGTGTTTCTAGCAACAAGTCTTTCACCACATTTGGTGATACAAGGACATGTTTATCTTTTTGGTAAGTTTCTTCACTATCATGGAAAGGATATGTTAGGTGTATGGTGGACAAGAATGTCGATAGATAACAAACCCTCTTAAAATTTGACGTGAGGAGTTGCACCACAATTTCAGCAAGTTATTTCGACATGTGCCAGAAGAAATGTTAGGAGGGTTTATTCCTAAGTGTTATACATTGTGGTGGGGTATGGTAATTCTCGATATAGAGAGTCATGGCTATAGACAAAGGTCTTGTTAATTCTCACCAAATGGGAGAATTGTTAGGTTTTTGGCTTGTATTCCCAAGTGAACCCAAAGTTAACCAAACGTGACTCAACTGATGTGAAAGAGGAAACTTCTTGAAGACATAGGTAACGTGTGGAAATCGATGTTCTTGTTTAGGGAAGATTTGAAAGCGTAGAGATTCACTAGATAAAGGAAATCCAAGAAGAACCGCTGTGTAGACCATGGCCAAGACAAAATGCATATACAGCAGCATAGGGAGCGGTCGATTCTAGTGAGTTCAGTATGGTGAGGAGCGCAACAAAGGCAAGAGTCGTAAACCGTGGTATTCTGAGCTATCGTTTCCAAAAGGTAATCCGCAGTACAGGGCACGGGCTGTAGACCGCGGTAATGGTAAAAGTTACGCAAAACAGGAAAACGTGCAGAACAAGGAATCTTTTGTGGATAAGGAAATGAGTTTCTCTTTGTGCTAAATAGGAATGTTTGAGTGTAAAGGAGTAGGACTTTGCATGGATTAGGAAGTCTTGTGTTGTAGGAGAAGGTTTCCTTATTGGTTTTAAACTTCCCCTAGCACTCTAGTATAAATACATGTAATATTTGTTTATTGATTGTGGAACACAAAGAAACACTTATAACATCAGAGACTGGGTGGATCCGGGGGGAGACCTCTAAGAATATATGGGGAGGGATTCAAGGAATATTTGGGGATCAAGAGAGAGATCCGTGAGTGAAAATGGGTGTACTCAAAAGAGGATCCAGTGAGCGTTGTGAGTTGAGAGCTAGGATGTAAGCTCGGTTGTGAGCTTAGGGGCTTGGTAAGGCTATATTGTTTAGGGTTTGGGGTTTAGAGAGAGAACTTGGAATTTGTGGTTGTACAAATTTATTACATATTGGATCTTTTCTTTGTCGTCTTGACGGCCCATAGTTTTTTCTCTGATTTAGGGTTTCCACGTATATCTTGTGTCAGCCCCCATTCCCATAGGCAGTGCATTACTCTTTTCAAAATTATGTTATGCTAAAAAGCACTAATACCTTATTCAAATGAGAGAATCTTGGATGCACCCCATGCATTTCATCCCTCCAATGGGTGCATGCCATGTGGCAAGGACAATGAGTTATCTCTGCCACGTGGCATGCACCCATTGGTTAGAGTGCATTGCACTGGGTGCATGAAAGATTCTCTCTGTTTGGACAACCACTTCAATTAAATAGTCAGAAAAACTCTAGATACAACTCAAACCCATTCTAGATATGGAAAAATGTTCCATGACGAAGTACTTAAGAATCATAACTCTGTTGATTATCAACATGATAGTCCTTTCTGCTGAGCCAAGTTGTCATGTGGTCCCCAGCAGGATTGATGAAGTTCCAAGGTGCCGGTCAGAAATATCTTTATATGGAGATGCAATGGCTATGAATGGTGGGTCTTCTGTTCAGCTCACGACCTCGGATCGTTCAAGCGCTGGACGACTGATGTACAAAAAAACCATCAAGGTTGTGGAAGGTAAGCCTCCGACATTTCTATCTTTTTCTACGTTTTTCTCGTTTGCGTTGTCCAACAAGAGTGGTGATGGTTTGGCTTTTTTGTGGTTCCGAAGGGTTATCGTTTTACTCATATGGGTAAAAGGTCATTTGGTCTATCTACGATGGGATTTAACAGAAGCAAGTGTAGGGTGGTGGTCGTAGAATTTCATACCTCTTTAGATCCTGAGTATGGTGATTTGAATAGAAATCACGTCGGCATTGACGTTGACAGTTTGTTATCAGTTCAATTCTGCAATATGTCATCTCATAATATTTCCCTTAATAGTGGTAAGAAATTGGATTCGTGGATCGATTATGATGATAGTGCAAAGAGATTAGAGGTAAGATTGAGTCATTCTGGTAATATAAAACCTGTGAATCCTCTCCTATCTTACTCAATTGACTTGTCGACAATATGGCATGACATCGACGTTTTTGTGGGATTGACCTCTTCAAATGCCAACACTACGCAGATGTGTTCTGTCTATTCATGGACCTTTAAGTCCTGGTTTTGGCCACAATGGATGCATTCACAGCCTCTAGATCCTAATACATTCGCCATTGACACGAATACCCCCCAGGTAATATATCCCAAGCAGACTGATAGCATGCGGCTAGGGCTTGCCGCACTCTTGGTAGGAATTGTCTGCATAGCCATTTTAATAACAGTCATTGGGTTGTATTTGTTGTCCACCTAAAGGAGATGCGAAACGTGGTCCAGCAAGAGGGGTTTGTCCATACAGTGGTTGGTCTGGACCACAAGTAGTTGAAGTTATATGTATTATATGGATTAGGTTTGTATGAGTTGATACTTGTGCTTTCATGTTTTCTGTTGTAATTAAGGGTAATTAAGGGTCTTTGTACAAGTAAGCGTAGTGTGTTAATGTTCCGATATGTGTTTGCAAGGGATCGACTGCTATGAAAAGTCTTTTTTTCTTTTAATTTCTGGTATCACGGTGAATCCTATGCTCTAACCTATATTTAACTGTGCGTAAAACAAAAAATCTCCATTACAAATGCAACTCAGCTTCTCTAACTTATATATATATTATATAACCTTTTCATTATAAATAGAATTATGTGTATAATTGTAATCATTTAAATATTGTTATTTACATCAATTTGTTCATTGAAAACACAAAAGTTAAAGGGTAGTTTGTTAATTGAGCACCTTTAATTTCTAACATCTGTTAATATATTGCAATATTATGTATATCATGTGGTCAAATGTTAATTGTTCTGAGATATTTGCTAAATGGGAACACATATAATATTGTAGGGAATATATTGTTAGTGTATACGTAGGTTTTCATAGGTTGCAGTCGGAAAATGGAAATAGTGTATCCTCATAATTCCACACTTTCACCACTTTTGTGCAAAACTGCCACAACCCCTAAAGATTTAGGGTTGGAGTCTTGGAGATGGCCAATAAACCACAACATTGCATTCCTCTTTAACAACTATACGTCATGCACCTAACCTGATAAAATCATCAACAACCGTACGGACGTTGCGATTCTGGCAAACCCATCCAATCCCATATTGCAGACCATCATTGCTTGTACAATATTGAATAAAATAATAAAATGAAAATACTTCGACTTGTACACTTGTAACCACCTTAACCAATGGGTGCATGCCACGTAGTGTCCATGCTACTACGCATGCACCAATTGGATGGGTGTAATGCACCGGGTGCATGCTATATTCTTTCTCCGAGGAGGAACAAGATCGTGTGTTGACATTGAATCATTACCAGTATTTGTATACCAATACTGACGGTAGCTGTACATGGTCGGTCATAATCCAAATTTTAACATCGAGCTGAATAGTGAAGAAACATCTAATCACCATAGGGAAGGTGAATGAATTATAATTAAAAACCATTGGATGATATGACCATGGACCCACCTCTGTTATATAGGTAGGGGGCTAAAGCCCACCCTACCCCCCGTTACAAAATAATACAAAGGTTAATTAGAAAAAACCAGCTCACCCTAAATTTAATTAGAGGTGTGAATAATTAGGGTACTACTACCCATCCCAACAAATCATGCCAAAAAAGTGTACAATCCCATTTGGCACACTGAACAACTGTGCTATGGCATTGCACATACTATAACATTTTTTAGTGTGCCACATGGGATTGTACATGTATTTGGGAAAAAAAATACGTGTACATTAACCATTTCCCGAATAATTAAGATCTTATGCAATGAAAAAATTCGAACACATTTTACATTGAATATTTTATCTAATACAAGAACATTTTTGTTTGATCAATCTCCAATCGTAGCTTAATCTTCAATTCGGCATCTACACCATAATATTATATTATGGTGCTGAGGTGATATGGTATGGCTTCAAATTAGTGGATTACACAAAGCCACCATCACAATACCAAAACCACCGTATCCTATGAAAGATTTTCTGCTGAGTATACTTCACCCTTTTTGGTTTAAGCCCAGGAAATGGTTCTGTTGATAGTGAACTATGATGGGGTGTGGGAAGATGTAGAGTTCAACCTAAAATCTGTTTTCTTTTTAGCTATGACACCGAACGATACACTGAAAACATTGGCGGATAAGATATGTAATCGGTTTGGGTTGAACTGCGATGCAGTCGATATGAAGTTCAGTACCTTACTTTCTGACGCCATTGCTGAAATGAGTTTTGACGCTGATTTCGCATAACAAACATAATCCTAAATGTTATGTTTCGGTTTTGCACAAACATGTCCCAGGACATCTCGCACAGGTTCTAAGCCAGAATGAAGAGTCAACGGTAAAACCGCCGGTGTATCCAAATCAACCCAACGGTTCACCTATTCACATCACCACACCATTTTCAACGGTGTATGAGTCGGTTACGTGACAGATAAAGAAGAAGGCAAAATATACAGTTACCCTTATTGGTTGTTCACCGGTAACAGTTATATCAGATTTTGGAAGCAAACACAATTTTCCAAATGGGTGTCCCGTTGATGAGTCCTTGTCTCATATAGCAATCAAGCGGCTTACTTTAGACGAAATACCACTGTTCATAAGTTCTAACACATTATCAAGCAGTACCCACCGAATGGGTGTTAATGATAGCGTACATCCTTTGTCTTGCGAAAGTCGACCTAAAAGTAATGCAAAGGTTGTTCAATCCGATTTAAAGCATTCTACAAACTACAAACTACAATGTTCATTGTACAAATGTACACACTGGTGAAGATGATGCCATCGGTTGTGGAACATATTACAGTGCATCAACGATTCCCAGTACTGAACAGGAAACACATCGACATCGTTTACAGCCTCATCAGATACATGGGGATACAGACAGAGAGGTCCATCCCTTGCCCGTGCCTAACACGACTAACATTTTTGTATCATGTATTACAAACAATCTACCAGATGCTGACCAGGATAACACGACTTACGTTCACACCCCTCTTGACCATATTCCCTCAAGGCATAAAGTGCAAGGGTGACCATGTATGTTTTGAAAATGTAAACGAATGCAGCGCATTCAGATCCGACCTAGGAAACACTTCCATTCATAAAGGTAAGATATTCAAACACAAGGATCAAATGAAGAAGGAGTTGGGTCTGTACGCAATGGAAAACCATTTCTGGCACAAGGTTAAGCGGTCGACGATAACCCAGTATGAGGCATCGTGTACCAACTTAAATTGTCAATGGTTGGTACGTGTGGTGAAGAAGCGCAATGGAACCTACTGGTACGTCATTGTATATCGAGATACACACATGCAAAGTCCAAAATTATGGTATTCACTTTACCCGAGTGAGTGCCTATATCGTTGGGGAACTCTATGCCAAAAAATTCATTGATCTGGGATGTAAAATCTGAGCTAAAGATATCATATCGGAAATGGGGTCTCAGCACGGGGTGCACCGGTTGTATAACAAAGCTAACCGGGCCAGACTCCATGCTCTAAAAATACAGTACGGGGATCCACTGCAGTCTTTTCAAACGTTGCTGGTGTACTTTTACATGTTGAAGCACTGCAATCCCGGGACCCTAACAAACATCGTCACAGACTCGAAAGATTGGTTCAAGTACGGCTTCATGGCACTCGGTGTTTGTCTCCAAGGTTTTAACCGGGTTATCAGACCTGTCATTACCATCGATGCAACCCACTTGACGGGATCTGTCAAAGGGGTGCTACTTACAGCATCAGCCAAAAACGGTAACGAACAAGCATACCCATTGGCATTTGGTTTTGCTCCCTTGAAATGTAAGGGATCCTGGACTTGGTTCCTTTCTGAATTGAAGAAGGGCATTGGTTCTCCTCAGGATCTAGTTATCGTTTCTGATCATCACAGAGGTATTATATCAGCCATGAAAAAGGTTTTCCCAGATGCACATCACACATTTTGTGTGTTCCACATTGCACAGAAATTTAGACGATCATCCAATAATCGATGTATGGCAAGAGAATTGTTTTACCAAGCATGTTCCAGATACCGTCGCGATGACTATGAAATCGACCTTCAACAGATGACTACTTGCAACCAGAGGTACTACAATGACGTCATGGAAATTAGGTTAAATAAGATCACACGAGCTTACTGCCCTAAAAATAGGTACCAGATGATGTCTACCTAATTAGCCAACTGTATGAACTCAGTTCTTGTAGATCTCCGGAAGGTGCATATCGTAGCCCTTGCAGAGCAGATTAGGGATATGATGTAGAATTGGTTCCACAAGCATCGTACTATTGCAAATCGTCTTAGGTCTGATCTGACTCCGGCAGCTGACAATCACACACATAAAGGGGTTGAACCTTCTTATAAATGCATCATTCATCCTATTTCATACCACAAGTACAACGTCATGGAGAATCAAAATAATTCCATTGCCAATATTCAAGCAAAGTCGTGTGCCTATCGTGGGTGGGATATTGAAAAGTTACCATGTCACCATGCCCTTACTTGTGCCAGGTATGCAATCAAAGTATACTGTCGTAAGGTCGTCAGTTACCACATCTATTTTCAATGTTTGACATCCAGGAATTAATATTATGAACAGATACGCATCAATTCCTATTCCAGAAATGTGCTCCGAGTACTACAGCTCTGATATGCTGCGAGAGGCATATCGGGGAGAAATCAACCTACTTCCACATGCACAGAACTAGGTCGTACCCGATCAAGTCCGGAATCTACTTGTTCTTCCTTGGAAGGTGCGTGTTCTTCCCGGCAGACCGAAAAAGTCAAGGTACCATTCTTGCGTCGAGAAGGCTAAGCAAAAGAACTGTTCTAAGTGCGGCCTAAAGGGACACAACAAGAGGAGCTGTAGGAAACCAGCGTCTGATGGTGCTAACAAAACCAAGCATCCTTGCAGTTGCAGTTTTTGCCACAAACAGGGACACAACAGACAAACGTGCCCAGATAGGCCATCCACTGACCTAACCTGTGAGGCTTCGGCTTACACCGACACCGGTACCGGCACCGACACTGACATTGACTCTGACACCGACTCATAAAATGTCCCTAATGTCCAAAAATAAAGGTAAGGGGAATCTGCTAAAAAATCATGTGTTAATGTAATGTTTGGTATCCATCTATACGTGTAATCGTGTTTTCAGTCCAAGGTCGATTTCTCCCTGATCGTTTAATGGTTTAGATGTGGACCCTTCCCCCCTGTTCGTATATGAAGTCCAAGTTTTATATCCATATCATTGTGTATTGGTTTAATTAGGATGAGGATATTCCATCTACTCGTATGAAGTTGAAGGTCAGTTATTCGTGTGTTGATTAACCTGTACAACATCCTCAGATGATAAATGCACCTAACAATTAAACCAGTACTGACACGTGGCAGTCTCATAACTTGTAAGCGTCTTCATAAAGGATTACACGATCAAACAGTGTTGGTCATCAACATCATAATAAACCTGTTTTAGAGGCTTCACATGTGAAGATCCAACATCGTCTACGTACCGGATTTCGTACCCTAGAAATATGCATGAGTTTTTCATGTGATATATACAAATTAATCGGTATTCAAATATGGCAAACACCACAATATTTCATAACCAGGTCCACATCATATGTCATAAGTCATAAGTCATAACCAGCATAATGACATGAACATCAAACATTCTGTTAATTAACATTCCTCAGGTAAGCTGTTTGTAAAAAGTTCATACGTGATTTCCTGCCTATGGCTCCAGATATCTGCTTCAACGAACTTCATGTTTTTCAAACCTCTCAGCAGGGAATGTATCATTAACAGGACAAAGACTCCATTACTTTTCGAACCTATTTGTTTTGGAACTTTATTTACATCCATCCAACGAGCCTTCATAGGAGCAAGATCACATCTACTCCTTCCTGTTCTGTTAAAATAACCTGTCTGCAAGCAAATAACCTAGAATAGACGTCGGAGTGGTAAAATCTGTTGGACGATCAAGTGAGCGCCTTTTTGTGTCTAGTGTGCGTTGGGATCATATACTATGATCTCTCATGCCTGCAGATCAATGACACAAACAACCCTGTGGCTGTCTTCAACCTTACAGGGGACCACCACCTGTAAAGGAAAAGTTATATCAAATATTTATAACCAAATCAAGCTGGAACCCATGTTTGCGCACCAGAACGTTACTAACCTTATCACAGGAATCCCATGGACTGCCCCAAATATTTGTTTAGTGGTTGTATTGATGATGATTCAAAGCTTCAAAAAAAGACTCAACTACAATGCATGCAAGATGGTGGCTTGTTAAGGGGAATTAGCTTCATTACTCATCAAAGGTATAATTGACCTTATTCCTCTTACAAGGTATAGGCACACACACACAAATCATTCATAAGTTTCCCTGCATCGTTGTGCACCATTTATATAACACTTTCACATGTTTTTATATGCTCATGCATTGAACTCAAATGCTCATACATTTTAGAGTTGCATGTTCTAAGACTGTTTCTAGGAAATGGCATTCGTATGTGAACTTGTGTTTGTATGTTTGTGTTTCTTGTGTTTTGGACATGTACTTGATCTTAATTGATTCCTTATTGAGTTTCGGTCATTTCGGTTACTCATTCGTTTAGTTTCGAGTCCAAACGATATAGCTACGCTATTTTTCGTTCTCATTCGTTGAGTTGTGTTCGTCATCATTTTCCGAGATGAATTCTCAACTATTTGTCAAAGTTTTATAGTCTTCATTGTGTGTAAGGGAGTCACAGTTCATAATCTAAAAACGGATTCGAATTCGAAGTTCGGATGCCCGAATATGGCTGAAGAACGTGAGAGGTGTGCGGGAGAAGCACCATGGCCGTTGGGCCTTGGCATGGCCACCCCGTGTGGAGGCCGTGTGCCACATGGCCCAACCAGCCCTCTGGTCCCATGTGGCACATGCGCCCCACATGGCCCCTGGGCTGAGGTGGCCTATTTTTATTGGCTGGAAATCCTTTCTCTCTCCTTCCTTTTAAATACCTCCATCTCCCTCCATTTGTTTTCAAGAAGAAAAAGTTTGAAATCCCGTCTAGAATTTTCTCAACTTCTAAACACCATAACCTTCTCATACGAAGTCGGAATTGAGTGATTCAAGTTGGAGATTGTTCATAATTGAGTCCTCTACCTTTTCCAAGTGATCTTGTAGCTGTTTGATTGATTTTCGGAGTGATCTACTCAGAAAATCGAACCAGCTCGTGAAATCAAGGTAGAGTTCATATCTTTGTGATTTCATCTTTTTAAACCTTCAATTTACTTGGGGTTTCTTCTTCTATATGTATATGTATGTATAGTGAATGCTATTGAGAATGATAGCTTCACAATCAATCTAATTGAAAAGTCTAATTAGAGACACATGTGGACTAGATACTTGGATTCTTTGTTTATTCACATGATTGAGAGTTGTATTGTGATTAGATTGACATCTAGGATTATTTGAGACATGATTGATTCATTTTATGATTAATAATCCTTGATATGTGTCTTTGATCCTTGATTGATGATATCTAGGATTAGAACCTTTGTATGTGTTTTTAGAGATATCTAGGATTGAATTGTTTTTAACAATATCTCCTATCTCTAAATCTTTGGCTAGAATACTTGTTGAATACATTTTGTGATTCTAGCATTTTAATGTATGTTTATAACATCTTGAATTTGTGCCTCATGTATATGAATTGTTCTAGAGTTATTTGTGTGAATGAATCTAGGAGTTTTATGTGTTAGTAGATTTCGCATGCTCTAGGTTTTCATTCATGTTTTTTGCATCTAGATTTGTATTGCTTGTGTTTTCACATCTATAGATCTAGTTGTTCAATGGAATGTATTGATCACATGTTCTATGATGTTTTGATTGTTTGCATCATTTGCATTCACATAATCACACTAGGAAGTCCTTGTAAAAGGCATGAAGTCTTGGTTAGAGTCGGGATGACTCGGATAGCCAAGCAAGATGTCTTGCCTAGAGTCTTGAGGACTTGGATAGGTAAGCAAGAAGTCTTGTCTAGAGTCGGGGTGACTTGGATAGACAAGCAAGAAGTCATGGCTAGAGTCGGGAGGACTTGGATAGTCATGCAAGGGAGGCTCTCTAGAGGTAAGTGTGCCTTGAATAGAGAGTTGGCTTATATATTGGTAGGCCCGGGTGTTTGGTTAGACATAGAGTCCGATAGAACGGGGTACATGGGATATTTATGCACTCTTGAGGAATTTCTAATCTACCAACGATGTTGGCTAGGTATGATTTCCAATATACGGTGGTTTCGCATCATTGAGGGATTTTGTATCTTCTAATAGGGATTGGGTAGACATAGACTCCACATGGGTTGGTGATCTAGGATTGGTCACTTTATGGAATTTCTAATTTACTTTCCAATATATATAGTACCCAATGGTTGTAATTCAACCCGTGGATATTTCCTCCTTGGAGGTTTTACCACATTAAAAAATCTCTTGTGTTAATTCTTTCTATCTCTATCTTTTATATTTGTTTTTGTGTATGTTGTTATCTTGTGACATATCAATTCCTTGTGAAGTATATTGGAACAAGATATTATAAAGTGTGATTTGTAAATATATTCTTTTGATCATATTTGTAATTACATTTCATTTGTATATTGTTTAGAATTTTATGTATAGCAATATTTGTATATACTTGTAATGATTGAACATATATTGATATACAAGTACTCTTTTTAATTGTTTTTGTATTCTCTTTATACCTCATACAACTTGTTGATACTTAGACAATGTATAAATGATCACATGTTAACTTGTCTTGGTATGATTCCGTGTTGTTTGTGTTGTATGTAAGGCTACCTTGAGGGACAAACGTAAGTTTGTTCAAGGGATTGAAATTAGGTGAAAAACCTATTCACCCCCCCCCCCCCCCCCCCCCTCCTAGGTACGTCTTAAGCAATTTAACCTTTTTTGTATACTTTCAAGTAGGCATCCACGTATGTATCCAACAGAAGGCTATTATTGTCCTCTAATGATATGAAAAAGTCCTTTGTCTACAGCACCTCCAGGCCAATGATACGGCCGCACCCATTACATTACAAGAATGATATTATAACTGGTAATTGATTCTATACGGGCGATGGAATCTAAAATGCATAGTTAGTTATCATCTTACTATAATACTGTCGAATCAATCCTGAACTGCGCATATATCTCCCGGCTGGGGACAGTGGAAAGAATTCCTCTACTCAACGGGTTGCTATAGGGACTGCGGAACCATAACTCCCGTTGGAGCTGTCTTGCTAAAGTGGTATCATCTAATACATGCTGGCTCGAAGCACCCGTGTCATTGGTATGCACATCAATTACAGGTGGTTCCCAGTTCAGAACTGGTTCGAAGATTATCGCAGATAGTCTCCGTTTTCATTGATTTGTGGGTGTACAAGTCGATTGCTCTCCCGAAGAATGTGGACCTGACACCGATGCTCGTTCTGAAATCAATTCCTCAAAAGGAAGGGTCGGAGATACTATCTGTGACACTCTCCTTAACCGATGTCGTTTTTTACGCGGTGTATGTTTGCTTCTGTTATGTGGATGGCCTAGGTAAACCCTCAGGAACTCCAAGATCTGGGTCTAACTTAATCAGCACACTAAGATTTGAATGTGAATGTGAATGTGAATGTGATGGTGACAGTGGATGTGATGATGGAATTTGTACCGCAGAAAATGGTGTCTGTGAGGCTTCAGGTTTGTCCTCATATACCCCATTGTTTTCCAAGTCCCTTACATCTAAAACTGGACAAGACTCTGTCATTTGGGCTACCATCAACGTCACACATGTTTGATCCTCAGACGGATCATCTGGACCAGATTCTGTGTCTACTACTGGACAAGGTGGATCATGCAACGAAGGATCTAGCCACATCCTCACCATTTATTTCCAAGTTCCCTTCATCAGAAAATGGACATGACTCTGTAATATTTGCTGCCACCAACATCGAACATGTTTGATCCTCAAACGAATCATCTAGGCATGATTGTCTACCCTCTACTGGACAAAGACGATCGTGCAACGAAGTATCTTGCCACAACATTAACGGAGCCAAGGATTCATCTTCTTTCAGTATCTCCTCCTCCTTGCCATCGGCATCTATCTTCCCTTCTTCAGAAACTGGACATGAATCTGTATTTGGTGATGCAACCAACAACAGACATGTTTCTCGCATGCTAAAAGGACTTGATGAAGCTAGCGACCATTGAGTTACATCGGGGTCCTCTGCTCGAGGTACTCCTGGATGTACTAGAGCTGGTATACCAAACACAGACAATTTACCTGCTTCTCGGTGCCACAAGTATAACGGCATATGAGAAAATAATTTGGATTCTCAAGTGGGTGATAGCGAAGCTAATGAAGGGGCTGCAGCCACCTCCAGTCCAATCGCCCATTCCAGGGACGATGAATCCTCACACAACACTAAGGGAAGGTTTGATTCATCAACATTTGGGATGACATCACCAGGGACAAGTTTTTCATATTGCTGTGGTTCATCATTGACCCTGTCATAAACGCATCCCTGTCATCCTACCAATCTTGGTCATATTGCCTTTCATCATCGTCGCCCACATCATAACCACCTCCCTTATCATCGGTAGCCTGATCACCACCCAATCCTTCTTCCTCTTGCTCCACACTCTCCCCGTGCTGCGACTGATCTCCAGAATTACCGTCCCCTACATTTCCATTGGGGATGAAAGTGTCATAGTGTTACTTAAATGAATACAAATTAAATCAAATAAAGAAGTTTACACCAATGACAAGTGTGGATATATACGTACTTGAAACCCCAGCATCCATCGTAGCCCTTCGATCTCCCGCCTCAAACCCTCATTGACAATATTGCGTAAGCGGTCCACCCCTATTTCCTCATGGACGATACTGCGTACACATTCCGGTATGGCATTCACCGTGTGCAGCACTCTTTCCAGTACTTCTGGTCCCACATACTGTCGAGGTACCTCCAACTGTTTATGTAAATGGTATACGTAAAACGTTAGACAAGGTGCGAAACAATAGATACACAAACAAATTAGGCAACCAACATCATAGACGTATAAACCATTGATCCAATATTACTTTGACAGTTTACCTCATCGGTTGTGTGACCAAGCGAATGTCGCCCACTGTTTGAACCTGCCCTCTGATATAAGTCTTCTTGCATGGTATCATCAACCGGGGCTGCTGCACCTTGGGCAACAGAATTAACCAGTTGGTCATCCGGTGGAGGGAAAGATCTGTGTCTATCGCTGGATGGTTGTATATCTGGAAGAACCATATCTGTGCGGTCCGTTGTATCTACACGGTCACATCCTCTCCGCCTACCGTTAGTTTTCTTACTTGGCCTGCGCTTCCTCTTAGTGGGTTCCTCAGCATCGTTACTCCCATTCGGCTTCCACTAGGGTCACTCGGATAGGTCCACATCAATATCCCTCCAGTAATGTTTCTGCAACTCACGTTCGGTGGGTACAAGCTCTGGAAGCCCAATAAGCTTAAACATTATGGAACTAATATAACTGTCCATTGTCTACATAACCAAAAAGATACTAAATTATACCAAAATGAGATATGTGTAAATTACCGTCCCGTTTGTCTCCGCTTTGGTCCAGGCATTGACCATGTCCGATCCCTTCTGTTTGAAACAGTACTTCCTGTACCGTGGGGCTCCGTTGGGATCCCCTGTTAGCTTACCACATTTGTTGCGCATCACAGGTATAGCCTCCGCAGCCCAAAACTGTACCGTGTCAAACCGAGGAATCGGTTTTAGAGGGTGTAATTAGCATTACTAATCATGGAAAAACGAATAATCTAATTTACAAGCATATGAAAAAAGGTCAAAGGGATTAACGATTATAAAAATAACCTGTAATCCCCAAATGAATCTGTATAGGTTGTATCTCCTAGTCTGCCCGAGAGGGTCTGCCGGTACCTTAAAACCTTGACGGATGTAGTGGAGGGTCATCTTGAAAACATAGTGACCCTGGGCAAAGTTGTTGAACGCTTAAACATTCTCCACTAGCGAGAACGTCCAGTACGCCACCTGGCTCCGGTCGTCATGACCGAAGAGGACCCTGTTGGCAAATTACATTCTAAACCGAATAGCACATTTGCTTTGAAGCTTTGGCATTTTGAATGTAAGGTCGCATTGCGTACAATCATACCTAGAGTGGCATGCTCTTAACCTTTACTTGACATTATCCTACATGTTTAAGTCCTCATTATTGCATCATTGTGTTAATCTCCTCATTTTTGTTTCGCATGTTAATCATTGGATAGTAGATCCTTCCTTGAGTGGGTTAGAATTTTATTGAAAATATTTGAAATAGCTTGATGCATGTCTTTGGGGGTTGATATTGTGATTGTTTTGCTTGAGGACTAGCAAAAGATAGGTTTGGGGGTATTTGATCGAACCAAAATTGGTATGATTTTGGCCCTCATTTCCTTCTCATTTTGCTTGATTCTCGGGCTTTATCCTGTGATTTAATTGTGAAAATTAAGTATTTTCAGGTATTTATAAGATTGAAGGGCATTGTAGTAAATTGGAGAAAATAGGGGTAAAAGCGTAAATTAGTGAAGGAAGATTGAAGATATGGTAATATTTGAAGAGAACAGGGGAGCAATGTGTAATTTGCCACGCATAGGAGAGAGGTCGCGCCACGTCACATCAAGACGGTGCGTTTTGTTCAAAAGAAAAGAATGGGCTGCTAAGTGAACCCCAGCTGCATCCTTATTGCAGCCACATGCACAGGCCCAAACACAAGTCCAAGCAGCAGCCCACAAGGTCACTAATCAAAATGCTGTCGTTTTGATTTAAGTGTGGAGGCCTAAAATGCTTGGCCCAAAGCACGCCCAAACGTCAGCCCAGTTGCTGCAGCCCATGCGCGCCCAATTGCACCCCATCTCCTTGCTAAGGACACCCCTCTTCACCTGTTCATCTTCTCCTTCAGCGAGCAAGTGGTCAGCCATGGCTCCTAAAACCTTAATAGCGCCACCACCTATTCTCGTCGGAAAGCAACCCACCGTCGACGGGTTCCGGTGGAAAATCGACTGCCACACGACCGGCTGCCAGATCGTAACCTTCCCGGCTTCCCAATCGGCCAGAAACTAGCCATCCAATTCTTGCCCACGTCATGCCCACGTCACGCCCACGTCCCCTTTTGGTCGCCACTTGTCATTCAAGGTCGCCATGGCGACAGGGGATGATTTCCCACACCTGATTTCTTCGCCCCTTGGTCGCCCTTTAAGCAAACGCAACCATCTCTTCTGTGCATTCTGATTGGTTGAAATTGGTAGGAAAATTACAAGAAGGCCCCCTAGAGGGGCCAAAATGGCAATTTGACATATAGAGGGGGTGTTTTGGTAATTTTACCATCCGTGACCTAATTAAAAAATGCTAAAAACCAAGCCTATTCTCTCCTACCAATCTCCCTTTCCTCCATTAATCATCTCCCAAACTCCTCCATTTCTATACTTGGACTTATCTTTTCCATCCAAAACCTCACACTAAATCTTGATTACTTCCCTAGACCATTCCTTCCCTACCATTTGCTTCATCACAAATCCTTTGTCACTCACCATAAGCCATCCACCTATCTAGACACATCCTTCTTTTCCATTCCTTGCATTTAGGAGCATCAAAGGAGAACAAGGATCAAACACTAAAGAAGGTGGCCAAAGGGTGATTTCCTTACCATTTACTTGTTTCTATTTTATTGCTACTATGTGTAATTAAACCCCTAATCTAGGGGATTGATTTGATAAACATTGGGTTGTGGGTTTTTGCTTAAGCTTTGTAATGAATCTCTATATGTTTTCTATTTATTAATTCATTAGATTCTATTCATTATGTGATTGACTTGTATATCCACTTGTTAATTACAATCTTGTTTAGAATAACATGTTATATAATCACTCTTGGATTGACACACTTGAGTGATTAAGAACCCAATAAATAGGATAGATTAGTGGAGGGTATATGAAATTCCCTTAAAGTAATAGTGTTTTATACCTAGAGGGGGGGTGAATAGGTATAGTCCCAAATTCTTCCAATATTCAAAAATGCGAAATATAAGAATGAAATGAATACTTGAAATGATATAGCAATTGTATAATATGAATCAATTCATGCAAGCATCAATATACAAAAGAATCAATACAAGTGAACATATGGAAGATAAGGAAATATAAAGCGAAAATGAGACACAATGTTTTTACGTGGTAAAACCTCAAAGAGGAAACATCCACGGGTTGAATCCACAACCACCGGCAAAGCAAATCCACTATACGAAAAGGCCTTACACACTCAAAGCTATCAACACTATGATATCCACTTCAAGCTATCAAAACCTAATCAACCCTCGGGCTAGTGATTCACAAAGCCTACTCTCTATCCAAGATGTGTCCTACACCTCTAGAGAGCAACTTCCTATCCAAGACTAAAAAGCCTCTAGGAAGATTTCCTTGCTTAGCAATCTAGATCACTAGGATCCTAGTTAAGCTACCCTAGCTCAACCATCCGGAGTACGCAACTCCTTGCTAAGACTTTTGCTTAGTTATCCAGATCCTCTTGATCCTAACTAAGACTTCTTGCTTGGCTATCCGGAATCCTTTCCTAGCCAAGTCTTCTTGCTCAAGACAAAGCTTCACTCACTTTGCAAGAGACTTCAACCTTTCACAAGGCAATGATCTAAGTGAAGTGCACACAAGCAATATGATGCAATCACAAACAAATAGAGCAAGTTGATCAAACACACTCCATGAACATGCAATTAGAGAATCTAGAATAAAGCTATCACAACTCAATCACAAAATGTATCTAGAAACCTAAGCATGTGAATTAACATCATTCATATTACTTTTCATCAATCAAATAAGACAATTAAAGAGATGATCAATAATGAAAGTAAGAAGAAGATGTATCACTTACAAACAAATAAAGCTAGATAATCAATCAAGCTCTATAAACATGCTTACATACATTCTAGGATATGCTTTCAACAATCAATCACAAAAATACCTAGAAATCAAAGCATGTATATCAATAAGAACAAGGTATGAATATTCAATATATCACACTAAAAACCTAGTTCTTAGATCATGAAATTAAACCTAGAAAATGTCATAAAGCACATCACATATATCATTTCTAGAATCAATTTCAAGATTAATCAAGTTTAGCAAATATATGTTCAAGTAAAATCACAAAGCTAAAACTCAATTACCAAATGATCAACCACCCCTAGAATATGTTCTAACATCATTCTAAACACAAATCATCTTTCAAATTGAATGATTAAAGTGCAGATCAAAAGATGAAGTGAGAAGAAGAAGTTAAACATACAACAATGAAACTCGGACTGAAGAACAGCATGCTGCGACCAATCACGAATTCAAATGACTCTGAAAATGCTTGGGGATTGTAGCTCTCTTCAAGACCAACAATTTTGGTTTTTAAATCACTCAATTTCGAGTTCGTATGAGAGAGTTATGATCAAAATAAGAAAATGAAAAACATGAACATTTCCGCAGAAAATCAGATTTGATGATGTTCAAGTTCAATGGAAAATGGAGGGAAGAGAGGTTATTTAAACGAGAAGGAAGAGGGGCATTTTTGTCCAAAATTTAGAGGGACTTCAGCCATCCCACGTGTGGTCAGCGTGTGCCACACGTGGCTAGAGAGGAGCTCTGGCCGTGTGGCACACGTGGTCCACACGTAGCCACCCCTTGCTTGGCTTTTGGCCGAGCAACCTCCTCGCGCACCTCTCGCGTTCTTCAGCCGAATTCGGGCATCCGAACTCCGAATTCGAATCTGTTTTTGGATTACAAACCGTGACTCCCTCACACATGACGAAGACTACGAAACTTTGACAAATGGTTGAGAATTCATCTCGGAAAACGACGACGAACACAACTCAACGAATGAGAATGCAAAGTAGCATAACTACGTCGTATGGACTCGAAACTTAACGAATGAGTAACCGAAATGACCGGAACTCAATAAGGAATCAAATAAGACCATGTTCAAGTCCAAAACACAAGAAACACAAACATACAAACACAATTTCACATATGAATGCCATTTCCTAGACATAGTCCTAGAACATGCAACTCTAAAATGTATGAGCATACAAAATCATGTGAATGTGTTATATAAATGGTGCACAACGATGCAGGGACACACATGTATGAATTGTGTGTGTGTGTGCCTATGCCTTGCAAGAGGAAGAAGAATCTTGATACCTTAGCATCCAAGTATGCAATGTTCCCCTTGAAGACTATATTTGCACAAGATGTTGCTTCTTCACCTTTGAGGCTCATTTCTTCCAAGAAACACCTAAGCAACAACTAATACAAATAAAGAGAGTTTTGTAATGGAATCAAGCCAACACAAATAAAGGATCTTACAGTATATCAACCACATTAATCTAAACCTAAATTGGTTAACATGTAGAGATTGGTCCTTAAAGTGGCTTAAAAAGCAATACCCATACCTACTTGCTAATCAATCAATTCCCTAGCATCAACATTAATTGTTTACATCCATTTTTCTTATCAAGATTGTGAGTCTTCTATTTTTCATATCACCATATTTTTAGTTAGGTTAATTTTGTATGCATGTTTGATGGTTTGACAAACCATACACTCATTCATCATTTATGATTTATTTTATTGTTTATAGATTAGCTAATTAATTCAACATATTACTCTAATTCGCTGTGGAACGAATTCTAAGCTTACCAAAATACTCATTTGCAAAACTTAAAATATATTGTGTAAAGATTCATTTTATAAACATTCTTTTGGTAATTCGCAATTTGGTAACGACACAAAAAGCGAGTCATCATGTATATTGTGTGTTTTTATATGTGTGCATTCATGTTTTTTTTTTAACATCTCTTCTTGCATATTTTATTGATTGCATCTTAGTATTAAAATGCCATGACATGTTAGGCATTAGGATGCATTCACATCCCACACTTCATGTTTGTTAGTCTTAAGTGTGGTGTAATTCGTTTCCGTTTGTGTGACTGAAAATGTCCGTGCTTGCACGATGGTGTGCTTGTCTAGGCATAATGGTTAACCATTTGAGAAGGTCATATTCTTCTCTTGGATAAGTGTTAGATTTGGTTTGGTTGTTTGGAGTACTATGTCTAGTTTCAAAAGATTGAATTTCAATGATTTAAATGATTTTCAAAACTGACCTTTGTATGGTCTTGTGACCATATCTTTTTATACAAAGCTTTAAAATGAGTTTTGAAAATTTTTGTACAAACTAGACATCCATACCTTTCCAACGGTATATTATTCATAATATTTCATGACCGTTTGGATTGGTTTTGAAATCTCCAAAGTGACAACTAAAACAGGGCAACTCTATTGTTGTCCGTTTCTGACCTTTGGTCACTTCATTGACCATAAATTTTTCTACAGACATTGAAATGTCATTCCATAAATTGGAGTAGAAAGTAGACATCCATACCTTTCCAAAGATATATCATACGAAAGGTTTCAATGTCGTTTGGTCATGTTTTGAGGCACTTGAATCTGAAGCTGATGCACTGTCGCGCCCAAACCGCTGTTCACTCGCCCTATGTAGAGCGGGAACCTGATTGATTTTTCAATCCACCCTTCACTCACCCTACGTAGAATGGGCACCTGATTGATTTTTCAATCCGCCCTTTACTCGCCCAAAATCCGCCCTACGTAGAGCGGTTTGGTCGGAAACGTTTTTTGGAAAATTTCCAAAACGACATAGCTTCAATTGGACATCCTATATATATGCCTCTTTCATTTTAAAGAGTTCCAAATTTCATATTTTTCACTTAGAATATTTTTTCAAGAGAAAAATCATCAAGAACTCACCTCTAAACACTCAAACCATATTCATGTGCATCAAAGATCATCTAAGCATTTTCTAGCATAGTTAGTTTGCTTATTTGAATAGATTTTGGTCATCACACTTCCCTTGGTATGTTCTTCACTTTTATCCATTGATATTTAGTGTTTTATTTATCAAGGCATCTCTTTTATTATTTGAATGTTCTTAGATTAATATCTTATATTCAAAATAGAGATTGTTTGTGATGACATGATTGAGTGTTGTGTTGTGATAGCTATTTAGGTTTTTATAATCTAATTTTAGCTAAGCTATTTGACATGTCATTTAGCTATTGATATCTAGGATTGTTTTTATTGACATATGATCATCCTAGATAAACATATAGGGTTGCCTAGCTCTCATTGCTTTTATTGAGTATTTTTATATATTCACACATAGGTTGTATAATCTCTTCATTGAGAATTTAAGTCTTGTTGGCTAAAGTTGCTTAGGCCACAAGCAAAATGGACTAGAGCCACTTTTAAAGGCCCGCGTGGTAGAAGTGGGGGGTTATAGACCGGAGTGTTAGACAAGGTCTACATAGGTTGTAAACTCCATTTCAATTAGTGGATTTCGAGGTTCGGGTGTGGCGCACTATACAGCCCGTGGTTTTTTCCTAGTGGTTGGGTTTTCCACGTATACACCAAGTGTTATTTAAATTCCGCACCATATTACACTTGTTGTATTTATATTGACTATTAGGGGTATTTTCGTAATCTTGTCCTTAAACGAAAATTGGGTAAATTTAGTTAAAATCTATTCACCCCCCCCCCCCCCCCCCCCCCCCTCTAGATTAATATTAAACACACCCGAGTTTATATTATTTGTTTCAATTGGTATCAGAGCGGGTTCCTAGATATACTTAAGTGATCCTTGCTCACTTTTGGTGTGTTTTGCATTGTGTGTGATTTCTTGATTTATTCATACATTTTTGCATTCATCTCATTTGCATTCATCCAAACACTATGAGTGATATCGGGATGAGCAAAAAGGGAGCATCGAGTGTGAGGCCTCCGTTGCTCATCGGCATGAATTATGCCTCATGGAAAGGCAAGATGGAGGCATACTTGTGTCAAATCCATGATAGGGCATGGATGGCAATTGAGGATGGGTATACACCTCATATGATGAATCCTACTGGTGAAGGAGAACAAGTACTCAAGCCTAAGGCGAATTGGACCAATGGAGAGTTTGAGACTTCTAAGTGGAATAGAAAGGCATGGCATGCCCTTATTTGTGCAGTGGACGAAAATCAGTACAAACTGATTCAAAACACTAGGATAGCCAAGGAGGCATGGGATATCTTAGAGGTTGCACACGAAGGAACCGATGTTGTAAAGGATTCCAAGCTACAAGTCCTTCAAACGCAATTTGAGTTGCTTAAGATGGAGGAGGACGAGTGCTTCAATGACTTTGAAGTCAAGTTGATGGATATTGTCAATCAAAGCTATCAACTAGGTGATCCATACTCGGATAGGAGAGTTAAGCAGAAAATCATGAGGTCTCTCCCTGCTAGGTTTGAATCGAAAGTTACAGCTTTAGAAGAAAATTATGGTTATAAGGACATGAAGCCGAGCGAGCTAATTGGAAGACTCCTCACCTATGAGTCTAGGAAGGGTCCTAGTACTTCACCTCCTAAAAAGCAAAAAGGGATTGCTTTGAAAGCCTCCAAGGTTGAGAAGGAGGAAAAGGAGGACTCGGATGAAGACACAGCTTTGTTACTTAGAAGATTCAAAAAGTTTGTCAAGTTCGAGAAGAATGGTTTTGGATCAAAAGGCCAAGACTTGAAGAAAAAGGCTCCTTTCAAGAGATTTGAGCCTAGGCAAGAGAATAGTGAAAGGAAAGGGATCCAATGCTATGAGTGTGGCGATATAGGACACATCTCACCCGATTGTGGGAATTTGAAGAACAAGACGGGAAAAGTGATGGCTGCCACATGGAGTGAAAGTGATGACTCCAGAGAGGGAGATAAGTCATCAAGTGATGATGAGCTTACCATTAACTATACGGCTTTTGGAGCCACTTTTGTAGAAGATAAAGTTGATGGTAAGGATGTTGTGACTAGTGATCCCATAGAAGAAATAGATGAAGAAGTAGCTATTGAAGTGGTTGGTGTAGCTACTCATTGGGATATGTCCAATACTTCATCAAGAGACAAATTTGATGATCTTGATGAAGAAGATGACTCCATTGGTGAGTTGGAGAATGTAGAAGATGACTCAAGTATTGAGAATTTGTTAACTAACTCTATAAAAGGAAATGTAGAGAAAATGGATGTTCATGACTTTATAGTCAAGTGTGAAAGTTCTATGATGAAGGATAAAAGAAAGCTAAAGATTTTAGAGGAAGAAAATCTAGAACTTTCATCACACAATGACCACTTAAGTAAGCAAGTGGAGATGATGGGTCTTAAAAACAATGTTGAAGAATTTGAAAGCTCTAGGTTAGAGAATGAAAAAGAGATTCAAAGTTTAAAGGAAGAGAAACTTAAGCTTTCAACACTTGTTGACCACTTGAGTAGTGAAGTGGTAAGATCCATGAAGGATGAAGACAAGCTAAGAGATGAACTAGCTTTGTCTAAGAGGAATGAAGAAGGGTTGAAAAGAGAGCTTAGGGATGCTAAAGATTTGATCACTAAGTTGACCTCTAGCACAGAAAAACTCAACCACTTGTTGAGTGTTGGAAAAGGCCCTCGTGACAAAAGAGGTCTTGGCTTTGAAGATGACAAGGAGAGTCTCACTCGTAACAAGACCATATTTGTCAAGAGCTTAGGCAAGAAAGAGGTCTCACCGGTGCAAACTCCTAGGAAGAAGATTGTGTAGGGAAAAATATCGTAGTACACGCAGGCGGAAGCGAGACTAAAAAATAATAGATTTAGTAGCTTTTAAAATTTTTCCTTTTTATGAACCTTAACCCTTTAATTAATTAAACATACATAAAATCAACAAAAGAAGAATACCTTTTGTTGCGTGATCCGATTGACTTACGTCGATGGTAATCCGCAAGATCTTCAATCCTAGCACGAACGTGAATCACCTAGAAGCGTGGTCTCCCTTTTTCTTTGAATTGCAAACCTGAGAATGGACAAACAAACTTTTCTTTTCTTTTGTTAGTCACAAAACAATCAAAAGAAGACTAAGATTATTCCGGTCACTTTTGAGTTCTCAATCTAATAATCGAAACTCGCGTGAACCTAAATCGATGTTGTACACACAAGCTTATTGATGAACAAGCAATTAGTGTACCATCAAAGAATAATCTATTCACTCTTTTATGTTTTTAGTAGAATAAAAATTCCTTTCTATGAGTTGAGAAGAAGAAGAAGAAGAATTGTATCAAGCACCACAACACCTAAACGGCCGAATTCTCTTCTCTCTCTCTTTTAGGGTGGCCGAAATTCCTCTCCCTAAAAGGACTAGGGTTGCCGCAATTTACACTCCAAAAATATAGGAGTTTTTGTTGCACCCTAATTCACTTCTAGTTTTAAGACTTCAAACCCTAATCCAACTCATAGATATTTTATTCTTTTATTTTTTGACTAAATAAAAAGACTTCTTATTTGATTAAATAAATAAAATTAATTATTTATTTTCTTGTCAAACAAGTCTTTTAATTTTAGTATACTACTACCAATAGTATAACTTTAGGAATCATATTTCCTAATCAGAAAAGATTTGTTTCTTAATTAAACAATTAATCAATAAATTAATTAATTCTTATTTAATTAAAACAATGAAACAAAATAATATATTAGGTTAAATATGACCTTGCCGCCCCACTCAAATAAAATGGGCCATATATTATTTTCTTATTTCATTTAATCCATTGGACTTTAAATAAAAAGCCCACATGTGAACCAGACCCATTCTTACTAAAAGAAACAAGCCCACATGCCTTTCATTAATATATTAATATAATTGAGCAGCCCATTAAATAAATAATGTGCAAATTATATTCTTAATATATTAAATGCAATTCTAAATGGACCCATAAATTGGTCCGGTAGAATATATCAAGTGATCCATGCAAGTCCTTGTGGATTGAGGATCATGGCGGGCTATCTAAATTTAAGCTTCAATAGACATAACCTAATCACAATCAACAAATGATTCACTTAGGTCTGATCCATTAATTTTAACTCATTCCACTAAAGAGCTAAAATTGAACTCTTAAATAAAGACAGAAAAGGAAGATGTTCCTCATTCATACCCTAGACAATCATGTTGGAGATAGTGTATCCTCGTGAATAATATCAGTAATCGCCAAGAGTTCATAGACCGCCTATAACTCTCCAAGTTACCATATTTACTCATATGACCACGTTTTGAACTTGGATATTTTGACTTGTCCAGAAGCCATGTTTTCAATAGACACTATCGAAAACTCAACGTTGAGATTTAATATCCAATTACCTCAAAACATCCATATGATGATATTATACTCTCATTTAATAAATGGAGCCACGATGTCCATATCTATAAATGAAGTCCTCTATCGATTAACAAATGAATATCACCAAACTATCGAGGATAGACTATGCGATATAATCGTACTCATTGATAACTCAAATGATATCACTTGCAACCATAAGTCCATCATTTATCTCAGGATTAAGATAGACTCTCCGATTGTCCTGATAATGAAAAGACTTTTATCTACTGACGGTTATAGATAAAGTATTTCATTGTGATCCAGTTCAATGCACCCAGTGCACTAGATTCTTTTGCTCGAAGACACTCCGATGATTTTAGACTCATCATATCTCATTTGATCCCACTCAAATGCTAGCAAAAGAATTCTACAACTTTAACAAGATAAAGGTGCCCAACCTTTAACTTAAGTTGTGAACAATATTCAAAAATAACTAAAGAATTGTGTCTACCACATACATATCCAGATGTACGAACAATTCTTCTTTTCTCATAGTCTTTAGACCTTATGATTATTTACTTTGACAATTATAATATTAAACTATAAATGCTATAAGATTTGTTTAAACCAGAAATCACTTTATTAATATGAAAAATATTGTTAATTACAATATTACACTCTTGCTATTGAGCATAATCCTAACAATCTCCCACTTGCGCTATAGCAAATGTGTCATATTTCTCAAGCCCATGTTCTCTAGATGCCCATCGAAACTCTTCTGAGGTAGAGCCTTTGTGAAGGGATCTGCTAGATTTTCTACTGACGCGATTTTGGTAATCATCACGTCACCTCTTTGAACAATCTCCCTTAAAAGATGATACTTTCTTTCAATGTGTTTACCTCTCTTGTGACTTCTTGGTTCTTTCGAATTAGCCACTGCTCCACTGTTGTCACAGTAGATAGTGATTTGCTTATTCGCACTAGGAACCACATCCAAGTCAATCAAGAATTGGCGAAGCCAAACAGCCTCTTTGGCAGCCTCGCATGCAGTAACATACTCAGCTTCCATGGTGGAATCAGCAATACAAGATTGCTTGATACTCCTCCATATAACTGCTCCTACTCCAATAGTAAACACAGCCCCTGATGTGGATTTTCTGGAGTCAGAATCTGATTGGAAATCATAATCTGTATACCCAATGGGAATTAAATCCCCTCCAGAGTATACAAGCATATTATCTCTCGTTCTCTTAAAATACTTGAAAATATGCTTGACTGCCGTCCAGTGATTAGGACCAGGTTTCAATTGAAACCTGCTAACTATGCCAACAGCAAAAAAAATATCTGGTCTAGTACAGAGCATTGCATACATGAGACTTCCAACTGCCGAGGCATATGGAACTCTACTCATGAATTGCTCTTCATGCTCATTCTTAGGAACTTGTTCCTTAGAAAGCTTGATTCCATGTCTGAAAGGTAACATACCTTTCTTGGAATCCTGCATGGAAAACCTAGACAAGATCTTGTCTATGTATGAAGCTTGGGATAATGCAATCGTTCTATTCTTTCTATCCTTTATTACTTGGATACTTAGAATAAAACTTGCTTCTCCTAAGTCCTTCATATCAAATTGTTTTGCTAACCATTCTTTTACTGATGTTAATACTCCTACATCATTTCCAATGAGTAGTATATCATCAACATAAAGAATCAGGAAAACCAACTTATCGCCCTTAATCCTTTTGTATACACAAGGTTCGTCAAGATTCTGAATAAATCCAAAACCTTTGACAGCTTGATTGAACCTTATGTTCCAGGATCTGGATGCTTGCTTTAATCCATATATGGATTTCTGCAACTTGAATACCTTTTCCATTTGACCCTTTTCAATGAATCCCTCTGGTTGCATCATGTAGATGCTTTTGTCAAGACTTCCATTAAGGAAAGTTGTCTTGACGTCCATTTGCCAAATCTCTAGATCTAAAGATGCTGCAATTGACAAGAGTATCCTAATGGATTTAAGCATGGCCACAGGAGAGAAGGTTTCCTCATAATCGATACCTTCTTTATGTGTATACCCTTTAGCTACCAATTTAGCTTTAAAGGTTTCCACCTTTCCATCCATACCTCTTTTCCTCTTGTATACCCACTTGCACCCAATGGGTTTTATCCCTTTAGGCAAGTCTACAAGGGACCAGACTTTGTTATCGAACATAGATTCAATCTCAGATTGCATTGCCTTTTGCCAATGGCGACTATCAACATCCTCCATAGCTTCCTTGTACGTGTAGGGATCATCGTCGTCCGGGAGATTCTCCACTGATTCTCCCAGACCGATGTATCTTTCGGGTTGTGTTCTAACCCTCCCACTACGACGAGGAATGGTAGGTTGTTGATCTTGTGTTGGATCGGAACTTACAATTGGGTTTGGTTGTGTAACCTCTCGTGGAATTGTATCTCCTGACATCTCATTCAGGACAATTCTACTTCTAGGCACAAAATCATTCATATAGTCCTTTTCCAGAAATTTAGCATTTGTCGAAACAAATACTTTAAGATCTAAAGGACTATAAAAATAATATCCTTTAGTTTCTTTTGGATACCCTACAAATATATATGTTTCCGAATGGGATTCCATCTTTTCTATCTTTCCTTTCAACACATGCGCAGGACAACCAAATATCCTTAAGTTTTGTAAACTAGGCTTGCGCCCAGTCCACAACTCATGCGGTGTTTTAGGAACAGATTTAGATGGTACATCATTTAGAATGTATATAGTAGTTTGTAAAGCATATCCCCAAAAAAAAATAGGAAGTGTTGAATAACTCAACATAGACCTAACCATATCCAAAAGAGTTCTATTTCTCCTTTCTGCTACCCCATTTTGTTGAGGTGTACCTGGTGCAGAAAACTGAGAAACTATCCCATTATCAATAAGATATTGCTGAAACTCACCAGATAGATATTCTCCACCACGATCAGATCTCAAGATTTTTATGTGTTTCTCAAGCTGATTTTCCACTTCAGCTTTGAATGCTTTGAACATGTCAAAAGCATCCGACTTATGTCGTATGAGATACACATAGCCAAATCTCGAGTAATCATCTGTGAAAGTGATGAAGTACTCATATCTACCTCTAGCTTGAATGCTCATAGGTCCACATACATCAGTGTGTATCAATCCTAAACATTCAGTGGCTCTGGCACCTTTGGCAGAGAACGTCCTTTTGGTCATTTTACCTTCCAAACAAGATTCACAAGTTGGTAGATCATCAACCTTTAAGTCACTCAAAGGTCCGTCACATACCAATCTTTTAATCCTATTAAGGTTAATATGACCTAGGCGTAAATGCCATAGGTAGGTTTCATCTTTTGATAATTTAACTCTTTTATGATTAGGTTCCGTTATTTCTGTGTCTAACGAGTGAGAGATATTTCTATGCAAAAAGTATAGACTGTTTTCCAATGTACCTTGGCAAATAATTTTGTCATTCTTACTAATAATAAAAACTTTATTAAAAGTAACCGAATATCCAAATTTATTCAAACAAGAAACTGAAATTAAATTCCTCTTGAATTGAGGTACATAATAAACGTCTATCAAATCTAAATGCCTTCTAGAATCCAAATAAACTCTAATATCTCCCACTGCACTTGCAGACACTAACGTTCCGTTGCCCAAGTGCAAATTGATTTCATTCTTACTCAGCCTTCTCCTTTCTTGGAACCCCTGCAAGGAATAACAAACATGATTAGTGGCTCCAGAGTCTATGATCCAAGAATCTGTAGAATCTGCCAAAAAACATGTTTCAAGATAATTCACATTACCTTCTTCCTTCTTGTTTTGGGACTTTGGGCAATTTCTTTTCCAATGTCCCTTTTCACCACAAAGGAAGCATTTCCCTTTGATCTTGGTTACTTTCTTGGTCTCCTTCTTGGTAGGCCCAAGTTGCTTATTCTTCTGTTGTTTCTTGACCTTCTGACGAGTCTTAACAGTAGCAATTTTACCAACCATATGAATCTCTTGACCTTTGCTTTTCACAAGGATCTTTTCAGCACTTTGAACATCTTGCATCAGGCTCTGTAAGGTGTATTCCTTTTTGTTCAAAGTGTAGTCCAATTTGAACTGATCAAAGGAATCTGACAATGAATTGACAACCATATCAATTTTTGTCTCACCATCTATCTCAGCGCCATGCAGTTCAACAATGTTGAGATGTGCTATGACTTTCATCATGTGATCCTTCACAGCCTGTCCAGGTTTCATCCTAAGATTCATAAAAGCAGTCACTGCCTCTCTCTTAGTCGTCTTGGACTTCATAGCAAACATCTCCTCTAGAGACATCATTATATCAGTAGCAGACTCCATTCCTTCATGCTGCTGTTGCAACACGTCGGAGATAGTGGCCATAATATAACATTTGGCCATATCATCTGAAGTCTTCCACTGCTCATACTCATCTCTTTGCATTATGCTAGATTCATTATTAGGAGCAGGTGGTTTAGGAGTAGTTAGAACAAACTTATGTTTTTCACTTTGCAGCAACAACCCAATTTTCCTTTTCCATGTTACATAATTATCTCCAGTTAAAGTGTTATCTTTCAGGATGTTCATAAGTGATGGGGTCATGATTTCTGAATAAAAACAAAACGTATATAAGTAAATAATCATTATAAAGCACTTTAAATATTTATCTTGAATTAAATAAATAACTCAATCATAAAAATTCAACGGTGATCCAACACCCATAAATGTTACGCCTCCTTTGGGAGTTTGCACCATTTACTAGTTAGACTAGGTCCCACCTAATTGTTAACATAACAACCAGCGTTTTCAATTTTAGCCTTGCAATTTTACTGACAAGAACTCTTGGGAGGATATCAATAAAATTACATTGAGTGTGTTACCAAGATATCGACCCTCAATTTTCTCTCACGAAAATCCCTCCTTGGGGAGTAGATCTCGTTTGAGTCCATTGTCTAGTCTATCCTTGTAAGGAAGTATATTGCTAAATTCCATTCATGGACGCCCCTTGGGGGGATTACCAATAAATAATTAAGCTCAACTAACCTTGGAGGCCATAGGTGTTACAAAAACACCTTCTCCCACTCAATTATTTAAGGCGTGTGATTAAATCTCATAGAATGATTTACCAAGTTATCTAGATGCCAATTTAGATACCTAAATCATTCAATGCATGTTCATACCAAAAGAGATATATTAGTGGAACTCCTATTCTATATGTCATGTTATTATACAATAACAAATATTGTAATATTTAAGCAAAAATTAAATAGCAACAATTTTGGCCCATCCTAGAAAAACAAGTAAATTACAATAATTTAGGAATACAAGATCTTCAAGTGGCCCATCAACCATACGCTCATCCTTCGGCCTCCTCCCTTGGGCTTGCACAGCCCACAACCCCACAAAAAGGGGCTGCCATGCGCAGCCCATAAGGCAACACAAGGCTGCCGTGCGCAGCCCACCATGTAATGGGCTTGCCATGCGCAGCCCAATCCACTCCTAGGGTGCGCACGGTGCTCGTTCTTGGTTTCGGTTGCTTCACGTCTTCGATTCTTCGATGTAGAACGTATTACAACTTTATTTAAACAATAAAATATTGCAGAATTTTATTTTTTTTTAATTACTGCAGTACTTTTTACAAAAAAAAAAAAACTGCACAAAAAATACAAAAACTGCAGTAAAATTTACTGCACTTAAAATAAATAAAAAAATAAAACCTAGCAACTACCAAGAAGGAATTATGGCGATGATAGACCACCCTTCTTGTTACAATTCCGAAACCAAAATTACATTGAAAATCTAGGACCAAAATCGAGCAATAACAATCCACGTAAAACATATATAAATCCATACATCCACATGTAATTATATATGCGAATACCTAGAGTTCCATCTCTTTCTAAACATGCATAATCACAATAAAAAGAAATAGATTCACGTATATATACGTTAATTAATTAAAGGGTACAACCAGGCTCTGATACCAATTGTAGGGAAAAATATCGTAGTACACGCAGGCGGAAGCGAGACTAAAAAATAATAGATTTAGTAGCTTTTAAAATTTTTCCTTTTTATGAACCTTAACCCTTTAATTAATTAAACATACATATAATCAACAAAAGAAGAATACCTTTTGTTGCGTGATCCGATTGACTTACGTCGATGGTAATCCGCAAGATCTTCAATCCTAGCACGAACGTGAATCACCTAGGAGCGTGGTCTCCCTTTTTCTTTGAATTGCAAACCTGAGAATGGACAAACAAACTTTTCTTTTCTTTTGTTAGTCACAAAACAATCAAAAGAAGACTAAGATTATTCCGGTCACTTTTGAGTTCTCAATCTAATAATCGAAACTCGCGTGAACCTAAATCGATGTTGTACACACAAGCTTATTGATGAACAAGCAATTAGTGTACCATCAAAGAATAATCTATTCACTCTTTTATGTTTTTAGTAGAATAAAAATTCCTTTCTATGAGTTGAGAAGAAGAAGAAGAAGAAGAATTGTATCAAGCACCACAACACCTAAACGGCCGAATTCTCTTCTCTCTCTCTTTTAGGGTGGCCGAAATTCCTCTCCCTAAAAGGACTAGGGTTGCCGCAATTTACACTCCAAAAATATAGGAGTTTTTGTTGCACCCTAATTCACTTCTAGTTTTAAGACTTCAAACCCTAATCCAACTCATAGATATTTTATTCTTTTATTTTTTGACTAAATAAAAAGACTTCTTATTTGATTAAATAAATAAAATTAATTATTTATTTTCTTGTCAAACAAGTCTTTTAATTTTAGTATACTACTACCAATAGTATAACTTTAGGAATCATATTTCCTAATCAGAAAAGATTTGTTTCTTAATTAAACAATTAATCAATAAATTAATTAATTCTTATTTAATTAAAACAATGAAACAAAATAATATATTAGGTTAAATATGACCTTGCCGCCCCACTCAAATAAAATGGGCCATATATTATTTTCTTATTTCATTTAATCCATTGGACTTTAAATAAAAAGCCCACATGTGAACCAGACCCATTCTTACTAAAAGAAACAAGCCCACATGCCTTTCATTAATATATTAATATAATTGAGCAGCCCATTAAATAAATAATGTGCAAATTATATTCTTAATATATTAAATGCAATTCTAAATGGACCCATAAATTGGTCCGGTAGAATATATCAAGTGATCCATGCAAGTCCGTGTGGATTGAGGATCATGGCGGGCTATCTAAATTTAAGCTTCAATAGACATAACCTAATCACAATCAACAAATGATTCACTTAGGTCTGATCCATTAATTTTAACTCATTCCACTAAAGAGCTAAAATTGAACTCTTAAATAAAGACAGAAAAGGAAGATGTTCCTCATTCATACCCTAGACAATCATGTTGGAGATAGTGTATCCTCGTGAATAATATCAGTAATCGCCAAGAGTTCATAGACCGCCTATAACTCTCCAAGTTACCATATTTACTCATATGACCACGTTTTGAACTTGGATATTTTGACTTGTCCAGAAGCCATGTTTTCAATAGACACTATCGAAAACTCAACGTTGAGATTTAATATCCAATTACCTCAAAACATCCATATGATGATATTATACTCTCATTTAATAAATGGAGCCACGATGTCCATATCTATAAATGAAGTCCTCTATCGATTAACAAATGAATATCACCAAACTATCGAGGATAGACTATGCGATATAATCGTACTCATTGATAACTCAAATGATATCACTTGCAACCATAAGTCCATCATTTATCTCAGGATTAAGATAGACTCTCCGATTGTCCTGATAATGAAAAGACTTTTATCTACTGACGGTTATAGATAAAGTATTTCATTGTGATCCAGTTCAATGCACCCAGTGCACTAGATTCTTTTGCTCGAAGACACTCCGATGATTTTAGACTCATCATATCTCATTTGATCCCACTCAAATGCTAGCAAAAGAATTCTACAACTTTAACAAGATAAAGGTGCCCAACCTTTAACTTAAGTTGTGAACAATATTCAAAACTAACTAAAGAATTGTGTCTACCACATACATATCCAGATGTACGAACAATTCTTCTTTTCTCATAGTCTTTAGACCTTATGATTATTTACTTTGACAATTATAATATTAAACTATAAATGCTATAAGATTTGTTTAAACCAGAAATCACTTTATTAATATGAAAAAGATTGTTAATTACAATATTACACTCTTGCTATTGAGCATAATCCTAACAGATTGATCTAGGACAATGCTCTCATAGTGCACAAGTGAAGGTAGCTTCAAGGAGACAACCTCAAGCTCAAAGAGTTCCTCATGCTAACTTCCCTCAACCTAAGATCCACAAAGGGAAGACACCTATCATGCAAGCTCAATTGAACGAGCAACATTGTCTTGGTCAACAACAAAGAAGGAGAGATCCTATCCAACAACCAAGACAACCACAACGATAATGGAATGCACCAACGCATGCACAAGGGAATGGTATGATTCCTAACTTTATTCCCACTTGTCATTTTTGTGGTATTGATGGTCACATAAGACCAAGTTGCTTTTATTACATTCAAATGTGTAGAGTTAAAAGCATGATAGAAAAGAAAAAGGCTAGAGCTAGAATGCATGTTCATATAAAGGAAGAAACTCATTTGCATGATCCTTTATTTTCTAAAGCTCTAGAACCTTTGTCCATTAGGAAGAAAATTATATCACCTAAATGGATAAGAAAAATTAATGAACCCGCTTGCTACGAGACTAACAAGTCTCATATAGGTTCAACCGAGTCTAATGGACTTGGAAGGTCCATAGGACCTCATAACCTTCATTGTTGAAGGGTGGTTTTTGACCCCATATGGGGAACTCAAGCAAAGAGAGCTATTTTGCATACTTGATGCATGCAAAATATTTTAAAGATCTTATGCTTCCTTTTTGATTGCTTGAGTAAGCTTGGTTGCACATATGTATATATGTTTTCTATTCAATAAGTGTGAACCATGCTTGTATTACAATCCATGTCATATTTATGTTCAAACATGCATTTTTGGACTAGGAAATTTACATAGGAAGTATGATTTGAATGACCTATAGTTATTTCCATGACATGATGATTCTTAATTGACATGCTAAAATGAAAAAGCATGAATTGATGATTGCATTCTTCTTAAATGCAAAACTTGTGTGAAAAAGCTTGAGACTCAAATGATTAAAGGATCTTGTATCCGGTCAAAGGATTTTACAATCCAAATGTCTCTCTTTCTTTATTTGTTGAACATGGTTACTATCATACAGGTTTCATTCCCGGAAAAATCAAATAGGGTGCAAAGTCGCTCATGCCATGTTTCACTTATAAAGTTGGATATAGTGTTTATTAAATTGAAAATCAATAAATTCTCTATATCTTTGCTTCTCTCATGACATTGGTGAAATTGGTTTGAATTCTTATTAGAAACCTTTGTCATTTGCTTTGCCAAATACCATTGTATTTTGGACTTGAATGCTACATGTCTTGTATGCAAAGCATTTTTGATTCACACATTTTAAACAAAATAAATCTCCTTGTTTCTCTCCAATTAATTGAGATGCATAAAGTGGTTTATATGACTATGCAAATACCTTGTATGCTACTATCTCTCTTTTCTATAAGTGACCTTGTTGGGGACTACTCCTTTGCCTATATCATGACAAAAAGGGGGAGTAGAATGTGGTAAGGGGAGATGCTAAATTGTTGTGACAATTTGTGCATATTGGGGAGATTACATATTGAGGGGAAGTAACCCATTGAGGGGGAGCAATGCATTCACATGATATTGTGCTTAACTTATGTAAATGCAAATGCTTGTTTTATCTCACATGATTAATCTCACATGTATGTGTATTTGGAAAATATAGAAACCTTGTTTTTAGGGATTGATTGTTCTACAAGAGATTGAAGACTTCAAGATTTTTTGTTATTATATCTCTTTGTAATGTAGAAAATCATTGTTGACCCGTAGTTTCTATTTTTTTGTGAGGAATCAATGTGAGTGGTGGTTTTGTCACGAAATAACCAAAGGGGGAGATTGTAAGGATTCCCAGTTTTTGATTGGCTTATTTCGTGGACAAACCACATGTTGGGGTTTGAATTGTAAGGGTAGTTTAGGTGATTGAAGATCAAGCTCAAGGCCCTCAAGACCTCAAGGTGACAAGCACTCCAAAGGTAAATTTCTTAGTGCTTGCTTTGCTTTGAAGAGATATAGTAGCACACACACACATTTCATGCATATCCATACCTTGTGTATATTGTGTGTTTTTCATATGTGTGCATTCATGTGTTTTAAACATCTCTTCTTGCATATTTTATTGATTGCATCTTAGGATTAAAATGCCATGACATGTTAGGCATTAGGATGCATTCACATCCCACACTTGCACTTCATGTTTGTTAGTCTTAAGTGTGGTGCAATTCGTTTCCGTTTGTGTGACCGGAAATGTCCGTGCTTGCACGATGGTGTGCTTGTCTAAGCACAATGGTTGACCATTTGAGAAGGTCATATTCTTCTCTTGGATAAGTGTTAGATTTGGTTTGGTTATTTGGAGTACTATGTCTAGTTTCAAAAGATTGAATTTCAATGATTTAAATGATTTTCAAAACTGAACTTTGTATGGTCTTGTGACCATATCTTTTTATACAGAGCTTTAAAATGAGTTTTGAAAATTTCTATACAAACTAGACATCCATACCTTTCCAACGGTATATTATTCATAATATTTCATGACTGTTTGGATTGGTTTTGAAATCTCCAAAGTGACAACCAAAACAGGGCAACTCTGTTGTTGTCCATTTCTGACCTTTGGTCACTTTATTGACCATAACTTTTTCTACAGACATTGAAATGTCATTCCATAAATTTTAGTAGAAAGTAGACATCCATACCTTTCCAACGATATATCATACGAAAGGTTTCAATGTCGTTTGGTCATGTTTTGAGGCACTTGAATCTGAAGCTGATGCACTATCGCACCCAAACCGCTGTTCACTCGCCCTACGTAGAGTAGGCACCTGATTGATTTTTTAGTCTGCCCTTCACTCACCCTACGTAGAGTGGGAACCTGATTGATTTTTCAATCCGCCCTACGTAGAGCGGTTTGGCTAGAAACGTTTTTTGGAAAATTTCCAAAACGACATAGCTTCAATTGGACATCCTATATATATGCCTCTTTCATTTTAAAGAGTTCCAAATTTCATATTTTTCACTTATAATATTTTTTCAAGAGAAAAATCATCAAGAACTCACCTTTAAACACTCAAACCATATTCATGTGCATCAAAGATCATCTAAGCATTTTCTAGCATGGTTAGTTTGCTTATTTGAATAGATTTTGGTCATCACACTTCCCTTGGTATGTTCTTCACTTTTATCCATTGATAGTTAGTGTTTTATTTATCAAGGCATCTCTTTTATTATTTGAATGATCTTAGATTAATATCTTATATTCAAAATAGAGATTGTTTGTGATGACATGATTGAGTGTTGTATTATAATAGCTATTTAGGTTTTTATAATCTAATTTTAGCTAAGCTATTTGACATGTCATTTAGCTATTGATATCTAGGATTGTTTTTATTGACATATTATCATCCTAGATAAGCATATAGGGTTGCCTAGCTCTTATTGCTTTTATTGAGTATTTTTATATATTCACACGTAGGTTGTATAATCTCTTCATTGAGAATTTAAGACTTGTTGGCTAAGGTTGCTTAGGCCACAAGCAAAATGGACTAGAGCCACTTTTAAAGGCCCGCGTGGTAGAAGTGGGGGGTTATAGACCAGAGTGTTAGACGAGGTCTACATAGGTTGTAAACTCCATTTCAATTAGTGGATTTCGAGGTTCGAGTGTGGCGCACTATACAGCCCGTGGTTTTTTCCCAGTGGTTGGGTTTTCCACGTATACATCAAGTGTTATTTAAATTCCGCACCATATTACACTTGTTGTATTTATATTGACTATTAGGGGTATTTTTGTAATCTTGTCCTTAAACGAAAATTGGGTAAATTTAGTTAAAATCTATTCCCCCCCCCCCCCCCCCCTCCCCCTCCCCCTCCCCCTCTAGATTAATATTGAACACACCCGAGTTTATATTATTTGTTTCACTTGCTTCATACGACTCATTAATTTGTCAGACGACCAATTGTGAGTCACTAAATACTCGAAGGTTTTTAATGTTTAAGTTCTTGGCTAGGTCTAGTCCAGCAATTAATGTTTCGTACTCTGCTTCGTTATTTGTCACACGGAACTTACAATGGATGGACTACTCTACTATGTCCCCGTGGGGAGATTTGAGCACTAATCCGAGTCCATTGCCTTTTATATTGCTTGATCCGTCGACCGACCAACAAGGACCATTTCTCGTTTGACGTTGTCTCCATAATAGCTACCAACTCTTTTTCAGCTTGCAAATTCTCGTTAAGGGTAAAATCCGCAACAAAATCAGCTAATACCTATGATTTCAAAGCCGTTCGTGGATAAAAGTTGATGTCGTACTCACTTAGTTCGATAGCCCATTTCTTCAGTCGACCTGAAAGTTCAGGTTTATGCAAGATATTTTTGAGAGGATATGTAGTTAATACCTTAATGGAATGGCATTGGAAGTATGGCATTAATTTACGGGCTGCAACGACCAGGGCTAATGCCAGCTTTTCCAGTCGACTGTATCTTGTCTCTGCGTCAAGCAATGCCTTGCTTACGTAATACACAGGATATTGTCAATCATTTCTTCCCTAACCAATACGGCGCTGACAGTTGTACTTGAGACGGCTAAGTAAATGAGTAACGTCTCATTGTCTTTTGGTTTTGACAACAGTGGTGGTAAAGTCAAGTATTCCTTTAAATCTTGCAATGCCTTCTCGCATTCGTCATTCCATTCGAAGGCTTTGTTTTTCCTTAAGGTGTTGAAGAATGGATGGCATCGTTCGGACGACTTGGAGATGAACCTGTTCAGTGCTGCTACTCGACCAGTGAGCTTCTGTACATCTTTAATGCATTTAGGCGACTCAATCCCACATATTGATTGGATCTGGTCTGGGTTGGCTTCGACGCCTCTTTGGGTGACCAAGTACCCTAAAAACTTCCCTGACAACACACCAAAAGAACATTTAGTAGGATTTAGTTTCATATCGTATTTATCAAGGACGTCGAACGACTGTCTCAGGTGGTCGATGTGTTGTTGATCCACAAGTGACTTGACCAGCATATCGTCGATGTACACTTCCATTGTCGAGCCAAGCATTTTGGCGAACATTCTATTCACTAGTCGTTGGTAGGTGGCACCTACATTTTTCAAACCAAATGGCATTACTTTATAACAAAATGTACCTCGCTCAGTTACAAACACGGTTTTCTCTTGGTCATCTGGATGCATCAGGATCTGGTTGTAGCCGGAGTAAGCGTCCATGAAACTGAGTAATTTGTATCCGGCTGTGACGTCAACAAGCATGTCGATATGGGGCAAAGGGAATGAATCCTTGGGGCATGCTTTGTTGAGGTCTGTGAAGTCAATGCATACCCGCCACTTGCCGTTTTTCTTTTTAACCACCACAACATTTGCTAGCCAGTCGGGATATTTAACTTCTTTCACCGAGCCAATGTCGATCAGCTTCTGAATCTCTTCGTTGATGATTTTGTTTCTTTCCGGAGCAAATTTTCTCCGCTTTTGTTTTACCAGTTGATGATCGGGGTCGACCTATAATTGGTGAACAATTACCTCTGGATCAATGCCGACCATGTCCGAATGCGACCATGCGAAACTGCCTTGTCGTTCCCTTAGGAAGTCGATCAGTTGTTCTCGGGTTTCTTTCGATAGTCTGGACCCAATAAAAACCTTGCAATCCGATCGACTTGAGTCAATCGACACCTCATCAAGATCCTCCATCTTTGGTGCGTTTGGAGTCAACTCGACTTTGGAGTCCTGTAATTGCTATAATGACTCCTTCTTCTTCTTCATGGCATTCTGATAGCATTCTCTGGTAGCTCTCTGTTCTCCTTTTATCTCGCGAACTCCCCACCTTGTTGGGAATTTTTTCATCTGATGGTAAGTCGAGGGGATTGCCTTTATCTCATGAATCCATGGTCTCCCTAAAATTGCGTTGTAGGGCGACTGACAGTCAAGTACCAGGAAGTTGACGTAAAGGTTCACACATTCAGCATAGATTGGTAGTATGATTTCCCCTAACGTACTTTTTTGTTCCCCACTGAATCCTGTCAGCATTGTCGTCTGACGGCTTAGCTTGGATTCGTAAACCTGCATTTCTCTTAGGGCACTGTTAAATAAAATATTACATGAACTACTATTGTCAATAAAAATTCTTTTTGTTAAACAGTTAACAATATGTAATGAAATAACGAGTGCATCGTGATGAGGAGAAAACAAATCTGATTTACCTGTAGATTTGAAGATGACGGTCTCGGCATAGGTCGACGGATGCTCTCTACTTGGTTGAATTTCCGTGTTTAACACCTGTCGCGTGTGTCTCTTCGCTGCTGAGTAACTAATACCACTCACTTTAGAACCTCCTGCAATAAAATTTATAACTATGTCTTGTCGAGGGGGTTCCGGTGGACTGTCGTTTGAATTGGTCACCCTTTTGTCGTTTCGTCTGGCTAGGGTTTGTTTCCCCTTTTCTATTAGAAACTCCTGTAGATGTCCTTGTTTCAATAGTTCTGCCACTTCAAAATTGAGGGCGATACAATCTTCAGTTCGATGGTCATAATCTCCATGGAATTCACATCTCAGCTTTGCATCTCGATGTTCTGGAAGAGCATTCATTTTTCTTGGCCACTTTATCGTTTTGCCCATCTCCCTCATAATTGCTACGAGGTCGACTGGTTCGATGCTTAGATTGTATTCTGGTACTTCTTCTCGTGGTCGACCGATTCTCGGGTAATCTAGTTTGTAGGGTCGACTGTCGCTTTAACCTTCACCGTATTGTCGTGTAGATCGTCTGTCACCAGTTGGGTAAGGTTCTGCCCTTCTGTCGTTCGACCATCTATCCACTCAATCGTTTCTGCGGCTTGAATAATTGTTGATTTTGCCTATGTAATTAGCTTCATCTTCTTCCCATTTTATTTGGGCCCACGCTTTGACCAACACATCTTCCATTGTCCTGCATGGATATTTGGTTAATTCTTTATAAAGATCAGAGTTAAACCTGAGGCCCTTTCTAAAGGCGTATATCACTGTCGCCTGATTGCAGTGAGGGATTTGAACTTTTTCTCTGTTGAAGCGACCGACATAAGTCCTTAAATTTTCGCCATGCTTCTGCGTTATCGTATACAAGTCGTCCGACTGCTTCTCCAGCTTGCGACTACTTGTAAATTGCTCCACAAATGTATCTGTAAGCTACGCAAAGGAGTTAATATAATTGTTAGGCAAATTAGTGTACCATTGTAGAGCTGGACCATTGAGGCTGGAACCGAAGGCTTTGCACATGCACGCTTCTCGAAGGTCGCATAGAATTGCTGCAGTGAACATTCTCTGCTTGTACTGCGCTATGTGGTCATCTAGATCAGTCGTCCCCTGAAACAAATTAAGGTGTGTTCACAATATATTAATCTAGATGGGGGGGTGAATAGATTTTAACTAATTTTTACCCAATTTTTGTTTAAGGACAATATTACGAAAATACCCCTAATAGTCAATATAAATACAACAAGTGTAATATGGTACGGAAATTAAATAACACTTGATGTATATGTGGAAAACCCAACCACTGGGAAAAAACCACGGGCTGTATAGTGCGCCACACTCGAATCTCGAAATCCACTAATTGAAATGGAGTTGACAATCTATGTAGACCTCGTCTAACACTCCGGTCTATAACCCCCCACTTCTACCACGCGGGCCTTTAAAAGTGGCTCTAGTCCATTTTGCTTGTGGCCTAAGCAACCTTAGCCAACAAGACTTAAATTCTCAATGAAAAGATAATACAACCTATGTGTGAATATATAAAAATACTCAATACATGCAATAAGAGTTAAGCAACCCTATATGCTTATCTAGGATGATAATATGTAAATAAAAACACTCCTAAATATCAATAGCTAAATGATATGTCAAATAGCTTAGCTAAAATTAGATTATAAAAACCTAGATAGCTATCACAATCCAACACTCAATCATGTCATCACAAACAATCTCTATTTTGAATATAAGATATTAATCTAAGAACATTCAAATAATAAAAGAGATGCCTTGATAAATAAAACACTAAATATCAATGGATAAAAGTGAAAAACATACCAAGGGAGTGTGTGATGACCAAGACCCATTCAAATAAGCAAACTAACTATGCTAGAAAATGCTTAAATGATCTTTGATGCACATGTATATGGTTTTGAGTGTTTAGGAAATGAGTTCTCTATGAAATATCTCTCCAAATCTCTCAAATGAGTTTAGGGTTCTTTAGGAGTCAAGAACTTAGTCAGAGAAATGAGAAAGTGTGATATTTATAGACAAAGAGAACAGGGCATGTGAAAAGACGAAACTGCCCTTGAAATCACCGTTCGGCGGTTTCATTCTGCGGTCGTGGCAATAGAATTGAACTGCCGAATTAAACCCGAAAAGCAAGGGAACAATCGGCGACCAGATTCGGCGGTCAACGAAACCGCCGATCAAAACCCAAAAAGAAATCGACCTAAAATATCTAAAACGGTGGTTTCATTCAGCGGTTTCAAAACCGCCGAACAGAGACCGAGATAATAAATGCATCAGGTCTATTCGGCGGTTTCTATTCGGCGGCCTGGTCGCCGATCATAACCGCAGATCCAATCCAGAGCTCTCTGGAATCAAACGGCGGTTTCCATTTGACGGTCATGGCCGCTGATCAAACCGCCGTTTCACCACTGATGGTGAAACCAAAGGAGAAGCCAAGGGCATTCTCCGAAGGCGATCTTCGTGCTAACCCAAGCACACTTTCGTGCAAGCGTGGATGTTTTCGAACAATATCTGGAAACAAATTACACGACACAAAAAACACACAATAAGATACATCACAAAGTGCAAGTGTGTAAATGTGACATTTGAAGAGAATGCACACAAAAGTAAAGCATACATATGCAAACATTACTAGTGAATGTGTGCAACTAAATCTCTTCAATAAGAAAATAAGCACTAGAGATATACTTTTGGAGTGCTAGTCATCCTTGACGTCTTGAGTAGGGTCATTGAGCATGATCACCTATCACTTAAGCTACCCTTTACAAACAACCCCAATATATGGTTTGCCCACGAAATAAGCCAATCAAAAACCGGGAATCCTTACATCCCCTCATATTGCTTCATATTTGGGAAGCTGAATTTTTTAGGCATCTCGACGAGTGCTATCGCATCGACAAAAGGTGAGTCAGCGAAGCTGTTCATGTTGCTCCTTTTAATTAGAGCTGGAACACCCGAAATCCTTTGTATAAGGGCTTCCATCTCTGCAAACCTGCGAGAAAATTCCAAATTAGCAATGGTTGATGGGTCAGGTCCAGATTTTACCAAACCTGACGTCGATTGGAGTGACACGGGTATCCCCAAGACATTCTCAGGTTGCCTTCCCATAACAGGATCTTGCTCGTTTTTGTTTCGGACAAACAAGCTATTGAGGTCGATGTCGACTCGAGCAGTCTGGGGTGTTTGATCGATTTGCCCGACATTTGGATTTGCATCTAGGATCCCTGGTCCTGTTGGTACGTCCGGAGCTCATCGGTCGACTTCTTGTTCAACGTTTAGGACTGGAACTGGGCACTCCACGTCTTCACTGTCTGGTACTATGCCATCAACCATAGCTCGCAGTTCTTCATTAGTAGCCCGGATTGCAGTGTTTTCAACTTCTAACGCTTGTAATTTTTCTGCATTTGCTGCTGTTTGAGCGACCAATGCAGCGATCTGCTCTTTGATGATTGGGATAGTTGCTCTGCCAGACATCATTGTTCGTTTGAAAGTTTCGATTGATAGACTTGTAAAGTTGCAATGGGCGCCAAACTGTAGGGGGTCGACCTACAATCGAAGTGGATCGGGTCGTGTTATGCTAGGCCCAATGCAACTTGGTTTGAACCGTCAGTCTGATGTTGTCGCTAGCTTGATATTCCTGCAAAACAATTTGATCGATCGACCTAATATAGATATCTTCTATATCGAACCTACAAAAAAGAACAAGCACAGAAAAAGTGAAGATAAAACGAAAGAAAAGAAGGTGGGGTTAGATCTTTAGCTTTAGGTATGCTTGGGCTAAGCAACAATTTGAAATGATCGTAAAAATCGGATTCCGGTGGCTAGGATTCTGTAGTGTAGAATTTCATTACGCTATTGTAAGCTTTTTCCAATCTCCCTAATAGTGTAAAATGCTTTGTCATTTATAGGAGACTCCAAGTTACCGCTTGAACCAAATAAATCATATCCTGATATGATTGTGGGCGAGATTCCTGGAGATATTCTCTCCCCGAGTATTGATGAGTCGCTTTTTGTGTCGTTACCAAATTGCGAATTACCAAAAGAATGTTTATAAAATGAATCTTTACGCAATATATTTTAAGTTTTGCAAATGAGTATTGTGGTAAGCTTAGAATTCGTTCCATAGGGAATTAGAGAAATATGTTGATTTAATTAGCTAATCTATAAACAATAAAATAAATCATAAATGATGAATGAGTGTATGGTTTGTCAAACCATCAAACATACATACAAAATTAACCTAACTAAAAATATGGTGATATGAAAAATAGAAGACTCACAATCTTGATAAGATAAATGGATATAAACAATTAATGTTGATGCTAGGGAATTGATTGATTAGCAAGTAGGTATGGGTATTGCTTTTTAAGCCACTTTAAGGACCAATCTCTACATGTTAACCAATTTAGGTTTAGATTAATGTGGTTGATATACCCTCCACTAATCTATCCTATTTATTGGGTTCTTAATCACTGAAGTGTGTCAATCCAAGAGTGATTATATAACATGTTATTCTAAACAAGATTGTAATTAACAAGTGGGTATACAAGTCAATCACATAATGAATAGAATCTAATGAATTAATAAATAGAACACATATAAAGATTCATTACAAAGCTTAAGCAAAAACCCACAACCAAATGTTTATCAAATCAATCCCCTAGATTAGGGGTTTAATTAGACATAGTAGCAATCAAATAGAAACAAGTAAATGGTAAGGAAATCACCCTTAGGCCACCTTCTTTAGTGCTTGATCCTTGTTCTCCTTTGATGCTCCTTGTGTAAAGAGTGGATGATGAAGATGTGTCTAGATAGGTGGATGGCTTATGGTGAGTGACAAAGGATTTGTGATGGAGAAAATGGCAGGGAAGGAATGGTCTAGGGAAGTAATCAAGATTTGGTGTGAGGTTTTGGATGGAAAAGATAAGTCCAAGTATAGAAATGGAGGAGTTTGGGAGATGATTAATGGAGGAAAGGGAGATTGGTAGGAGAGAATAGGCTTGGTTTTCAAATTGAAAAGAGGGATGAATTTATAGTATTTTTGAATTAGATCACGGATGGCTAATTACCAAAACACCCCTCTATTTGTCAAATTGCCATTTTGGCCCCTCTATGGGGCCTTCTTGTAATTTTCCTCCAAAAATCAGCCAATCAGAGAAGCACAGCAATGAGGTCGCGGTTTGGCACAAATTGCGACATTGGGGATGCAAATGGCGACCTCATCAGGTGTGAGAATCAACTCTCTGTCGCCATGGCGACCTCGAAATGCCAAATGGCGACCTAGGGGCAAAATGGGGAGAAATGGGTGTGATTTGGAGTGGTCGGATTCTGACCAATTAGGAGGCCGAAAGTGGACCTACCGGCCGGAGATAGGTCCGGGAAGGGGGACTTCCGGTCGGTCAAGGGTTTGGGCAATAAATGTTCAGCTGCTGCGTGAGGAAGAAGAAGGTGAATAGTGGGATTGGGGTGTCCTTAGCAATCAGGTGGGGTGCAATTGGGCTCTGAAAGGGTCAGGTTTGGGCAATGGAGTGGCTTGTTTGGGCCACGTCTGATTTGGGCCCTCACTATGTGAAACGCACCGTTTCACTTAAGGCAAGGGAATTGGGCCTAACATCAGGCGGGGTGCGCTGAGAACCTTTGCACGTGGGCTGCAGCTGATCATGGGCCACGCTTGTAGTGGGCTTCACGTGGGCCTGCTGCCTTGGGCTTGCAACATTTGGGCGCGCAAAGCATTTAGCGTGGGTGCGCTTAGAAGCCCTCAATCACTCACACACCAACACGCACCGTTTTACTCTGCCAGGTGGCACGCTCATCTGAACAATTGCAATTCAGTCCCTGTCTTCTTCTGTATTTGCGATAAACTCCAAACTTCCCTCATATTTTACACTTTTACCCCCCAAATGACCAAAATTACTCCAATGCCCCTGAACTCTGTAAATTCCTGAAAACACTTAATTTACACCATTAAATCACAGAATAATGCCCAAGAATCAAACAAAAGGAGAAGGATATGAGGGCCAAAATCATACCAATTTTGGTTCGATCAAGTATCTCGTTTACTAGGCATGTACTTCAACTGCTGGCTGACTTGGTCTTCAAACGACCAAGTCATGCTGCTGCCTTTCTTGTTGGGCTACTCAAATTGGGCCAAAGTGAGATGAGCCTGGGCTTTGCATTTTGGGCTTATGGGCCATTTTTTGCTACCACATTTAGTAGGATAATTTTTCTAAATTAGTATATATCCATTAAGAAAGTGACAACATTACTTTCGTGCTATTTAGAAACTTAATTAATGGTTATCTTATATTTAAGATAATTTTAGCCTGGCAATCTGGCATAACTTCCAAATAAAGTTTTTTAGGAATTAATTATAATATAGGAAATTGTTTTTCACGAACTGATTTTTAACTTTTAACTTACATTTTTTAGATCAGGTTGATATGGATCCGGGGTACAGACTACAGAGGCAGAAATTTTAAAAATCTAAAATTAAAAAAATAAATTTAAAAAAAAAAATCCTCTAAAAATCCATATAAAAAGGAGTGGCAATCCCGTAAATCCGTACTCAAACGAATGGCAAATATCCAAAGTCAACTCTTTTTAATTGTCCTTCACATCCCGAACAACTACTTTTTTCCTCCCCTCTCTCTCTCTCTCTCTCTCTCTCTATCAATATTCAATAAGCGAGAAAAAAAGAAACAAAGAAAGTGAAAAAATACTTCAAAACAAACGACCAAAAAAATGGAACCTGGAATTGTCGAATCAAACGTCAACGGCGACGCCTTCGAAACCACCACCACTACCACCAACGTCGATCACGGCTGGCAGAAGGTGTCCTACGCCAAGCGCCAAAAGAAGAGCGCCAAGCCCTCCGATCCGGCGGCCGCCAGCTCTCGTGCGAACAGCGCGGTTGCCAACGGCGATAAGAGCAGCGTCTTCCGCTCATTGGAGCAGCACTCAGAGGAGCGACGCCGCCGAATCGTCGGAGCTCAGCAGGCCGCCGCCGCCGCGAATGCTGCCGCTGCCGCCCCGAGAAGATCGAAGCACCGATCTGACGACGAGGATGAAGATGAGGACAGCGATGCGGAGGCTGCTGCGGCGGAGAATGGGAAAGCGGGGGAGGCGAAGAAGGTGAAGCAAAAGAAGCCTAAGAAGCCGAAGATCACCGTGGCGGAAGCTGCCGCCAAGATCGACGCGGCCGATCTCGGTGCTTTTCTGGTTGATGTATCTGTAAGTGTGAATTCATTGATAATTGTGTGTAAATGAATCGTTTTATTTTATTTTTTTTGGTTTGATTTGGTTTTGATCCGCTGATTTGTTTTCATCAGAGTACTTATGGAGACCAGCAAGACATTCAAATGATGAGATTTGCTGATTATTTCGGGAGGGCGTTTTCGGCTGTGAATGCATCACAGTTTCCGTGGATGAAAATGTTCAGAGAGAGCCCGGTAGCTAAGATCGCCGATGTAAGTTGATCGAAAATCATTGTTTTTATATGTTGGTTTTGGCTTCGTCAATTTTTTTAATAAACAATCAAATTTATATGAATTTAAGGGAATTGATCATTGAAGTTATTTTCAATGGGTGTGCATGGGCATTGTGTTTATGATAAATTGTAGCAGATTGGGTGGAATTTATTTCTTCTGTGCTGTTTAGATGTTTCACGTTTCCTTTTGATATGCATGTGTCCTTTAGAGTGTGTTTAGGATTTCTAGATTTTAAATAATCACTTTTTTTTTTCTCATGATTTCATTCTTTATAAGGTAATTGATAATTTGGAAAAGGGATTGTCAGATTATAAAAACATATTTTTATAGGTTTTATTACCTAATAATTTTTTAATTTATTTATCTAGGATTCATCAACTTGCTGGGTCAAATTCTAGCCTTTAGATTTCAATCCAATGGTGTATAAAAATTAAGGATTTAAAAATTTAAAAAAAAATTAAAACAAAAAGAAACTAACCCTCTCTCACATCACTGTCCATTAACAATACAGTTCCTATATTGTAGCTAAACCCAATCATCAAATATTAGTATCAACTTATAAAAAAGGCATTTTTTTAGAATTTATTGTAATCCTATACAGCTATACTTACGTTTAACGGGTTAATAACAGTGCTGTGTCAGTATCATGTATTTCATGTCAAAAATTTAATAGTGTTTTTATTTTGAGTATTTTTGAAAATGGAAGCTTGGTCAATTTGATTTACTCACAGTCCTAATCCTTTGCATCTGACGTGTTGATGTAGTCCTCTCCCAGCTTTTTCTCTCTCAAATATTGCTATGTACATCACTTACCTTTTTTTTTTTTCATTTGATGTTGGTTGAATATTTACATGATATTTATAAAATATCTGATAACTTCAGTAGGCTTTCAAACCTCACAATTTTTCTTGAATCTTTTATATTCTCCTATATGTACATTTTTTGCATAATTTGTCTGCCTAATCTGTTAACATATTCTGCAACAGATCCCCTTGTCGCATATCTCGGATGACGTTTACAAGACATCGGTTGACTGGATCAACCAACGCTCACCTGAAGCACTTGGATCCTTCATATTATGGTCTTTGGACAGCATTCTTGCTGACCTGGAAACTCATCAAGCTGGTGCAAAGGGATCTAAGAAGGCGGCACAACAAGCATCATCAAAATCTCAGGTAACAACTGCTCTGACTTATCCCCAACTTTGATTATTTATGGTTATTTTGGTTTTTGGTGGTGTAAAGTAAAGTATCTATGATTTATTTTATTTTTGTTGTCTTTAGTCTGTACGGCAATTAACTCATTTTTTATTTATTTATTAATAGTCTTGCCTATGGAAGAATCTTATTTGTATTTCAGTGAGGATGTTAGTGTTGCCTGTGAGATGAAGTGTTGTGAGACTTAGTTGTTTCATTATATCCTCAATGAAATGTCTCTTTTGCGTCACTTGTAATGCAATCTTTATAGCTAGAGTTGTTGTCCACAAAAGGCTTGGTGGAAAATAAAACCAAGATGTATGGATTACTTATGATGCATATTGGACTTTAGAGAGTAGCAATTGCCAAATGAAAGATTTTTAGTTACAATATTGAAACCAATTTAAGATATTCATCCTTTGCTGATAAAGCTATCAATTGAGCATCATGAAATTGGACTATATATAATAACCGTTGAGCTCCCATTTCTGTTGTAGGTCTTTCAGATTCATGGATCCACTTTCTCATTCTTTCAATATGGAATTTTGATCTATCAGTGACATGATTTCTACTGCTCTCGCTAAAAAGAATTAATTTTAAATTTTAGTGAAATCTAAATCACCTCTAAGAATTAGAAGTTAGTTTTTGGTAAGTGCCTCTGTGCTTTAGCCTTCTCTTTTGCGTGAACGGGTGGGGGTGGGATCGATAAGCTATATTTTGGCCTTCGCAAATGTGAATGGATTTAGAAATTAGAATCATCAGGTATTGATTCAAAATGTGCTGACTTGACATCCCGCTGTTTTTTGATGTAATGATGCTCTTTTATTTTAGGTCAATCTTAGTGACTTATGATTCCCCATGAATTATGATATTTAAATTAGATGATGATTGCTAATTATAAGTGGGGAATAAATGGCATTCACGGAAGGGGATATGATTCTGGTCATTCCGAGAGATATGGATGAATTCTTAATGACAAGGAAGATGCTTTGTATAACTTTTAAATGTTGAATGTTCATGAATGACTCGTGGCAAATGTAATCTGCTACTGGTTTTAGGATTGTTTTTAGTCGGTGAGTCATCCTGCTTAACCACGTACAGTTGAGGCATCTTTGAATATGTGATCAATCGATTGCTTAGTTTTATTTCTCTCTTTGTTTAAAAGTCATTTGGATTTAAGTTTTAAAAGTGAAATTTGAACTTTTGAGATTTTGAATGTTGTGACCATTTGAATTGTTGATTTCTGTTTTCTTCCCTACTTCATCTACCAAGTTGTCTTACGAATAAACTGACAAATAACTCGAGGGTCTTTGAGTTGACTTGACTCCAGCATTCATCGTGTCAATTTATTGAGTGTTTAAACCATGGCTATTTTTACATAAATTTCCCATCAGGATGGTTCTGCCTTAGGTACTTGCTTTTTACGTGCCAATTTCAGATTTCTTGTCCTTTTTTTTTAAAAGAATGATATGTGATTTCTAGTCTTTTTTAGTTCCATGATCTTGTCCAAGTAATTGAAATTAAATCTGAGTTTTTTATTTTTCATCCTTGCACTTTAGCGTGCTAGTTTTCCTGCTGAATCTCTATATATGCTATATATTTCACATTATACTGAGTACGGTTAACATATTATAAAATGGCAGGTTGCAATGTTTTTGGCTTTAGCAATGGTCTTGAAACGGAAACCTGATGTCTTAACTAGTGTTTTACCAACACTGAGGGAAAAACCGAAGTATCAGGGACAGGATAAGCTTCCAGTTATTGTATGGATGATAACACAGGTGAGTGGATAACATTAACAGATCAGTACCACTAAGGGGATCTATTTGGAAGGCTAGAATGCTCTTTGTTATTTTTTTGCCCTTAGATATGCTCCTTATGCTAAATAAAATTTTCTTGTCTAGGCCTCTCAAGGGGAGCTAGCCGTAGGGTTGTACTCGTGGGCACATAATCTTTTGCCTATAGTTGGTGGAAAAAGTTGCAATCCACTGTCCAGGGATATAATTTTGCAGCTAGTGGAGAGGTATGAAAACTTTTGAAGTTTTACTGTTATTTTTCTTGCTTTAAATTCTTACCTCTTTCTGATGTTATGTTTTACGTTTGCAGAATCTTATCTACTGCAAAGGCACAGACAATATTAGTTAATGGTGCAGTTAGAAAGGGTGAGCGTTTGATGCCGCCTTCTGCACTTGAGACACTGTTACGACTTACCTTCCCTTCAACTTCAGCCAGAGTAAAGGTGTGTGTTGCCAATGTGCATTTGCAGTCTGGTTTTGAGATATATAGAACTGTTGCCTGACTTTGAATGTGATGATTCATGCAGGCTACTGAAAGGTTTGAGGCCATATATCCTGTTTTAAAAGAGGTGGCTCTTGCAGGTGCCCCTGGAAGTAAAGCAATGAAACAAGTTGCACAGCAGATACTTAATTTTTCCATCAAAGCAGCAGGAGAAAGTACGTGACTCAACCTTTTCATCCCTGTTGTTTTTCCGTTGAAAATATGAAGAAAAAAAAAACATGATAGGTTTTAAAGTCAAGAATTGAGTTATAACTTGTTTTTTACAGGCATGTCTGAATTATCCCGTGAAGCAGCTGGCATTTTTATCTGGTGTTTGAGCCAAAATGCTGATTGCTACAAGCAATGGGTGAGTTATTCTAATTTTTATCTCCTCACATGCGCTGATATTTTCTTTTTTCCATGACATTTAATTCTAGAAGTTCTAGCCTTCTTACAATATGTGGAATGTAAACAGGACAAGGTTTATCAGGATAATCTAGAAGCTAGTGTTGCTGTTCTGAAGAAGCTTTCCGAGGAATGGAAGGAGTATTCTGTGAAACTCTCTCCATTTGACCCTTTGAGGACGACTCTACAGAATTTCAGGCACAAGGTAGCCTCTTATATTGTTTTGGGATATTTAGAATTGTAGAAATAGTTTAGAATCGTATATCTAATTAACTGATTTATGGATTTATCTGATTACGTACGAAACTTACACTCTTTTCAAATTTTCTTCCTAATAGAATGAGCAAGCACTTGCTAGTGGAGCAGAAGCTGCTCGCGAAAAACACTACAAGAACGCAGACAAGTATTGTAAGACTATACTTGGAAGGGTTTCACGTGGCCATGGGTGCCTGAAAAGTATGGCCCTTCTTGTGGTTGCCATCGCTGTTGGTGCTGCCGTCATGTCACCAAACATGGAGTCTCTGGATTGGAAGAAATTGGCTGTAGTTATCAACTCTCAGTTGCCCTTTTGAGCATATAATATATATGCATGCAGAAAGCCCTGGACGGGAAGAAAATGTCTGTAGTTTTCGGCTCATAGCCTTCCTTCTGATCCCTTTGAAAAGAGTTGTTTTGTTTTAGCAATACTAGGCTCTCGTCGTCTTACAAGTTTTTGATTCTGACCAAAAAAGGAAAATGGAGTAGTGTCTTTTAATTTAAAGTTGTGAATGGATTACTTGGTAACCAGTATCAGAATACAGGCTGTTAAATTTCACCATCTCCCAAGGAAAATAAGGATAGGGAAGATCGTGATCCTTACCTTTTACATTTACACATTATCTATCATGTATCGGAAGATAGCTTTATTTGGTAATTTTTATTTTTTTTTTTTGTTTGTAGATTCTAAACAAATTGAATGACCAAGAGAATGCAGAAAATCTTTAAAATGCTCAACTTTCTGATGTGTGTTCACTGTTTACAATTTTGTATATTTATCCTGAGACTTTTTTTTTTTGTATTTTTGTATTTGTGTACCAAATACTTGATAGAATCGTTTAAAATTTATATGTTAGATGTCAATTGAGGCAAAAAGAATTCTGTTGACTTTAAAATTATCAACTTGAACATATCAGTAAAAGTTTGATTTTCTGATACAGCCATAATAAGAGTGTGAAGGAAAAATCAGTCATAATCTTCAGGGTCTGCCCAGGGAAATTTGGCATAAGCATTTCTGACTTTTGAAGGATCCTCTGGTACGGACCATGGATACTTCATTGATGGATCCCTTGGAAATTTCCTGAAGTTTAGAAATGGCGCCCACACCATTATACTGTATGCAAATTGCAACAACAAAATAAAGTTAATTAGATTCTTTCCGGTAACCCCAGCTACAAGTGTCGTTCAGATCAGCAGAGAATCTAGATCGTCCATCGACTGAAAGACAACCCAAGGAAGAAAAAGAAAAAGATAAAACTCACCCAGGATAGAACAAGAAGACAAACATGAATTGAAAATACATTTCCAATAGCTTTCTCCTGTACCACCTTAGCCTAAGCCAGTTCAATATGATTGGCTGCCGTCAACCAAACATAAACATGTAAAATCAAAAATATTCCAAAACTAAGAAAATTAAATATAATAAAAATAAAATAATAATAAAATACTCACTGGCATGATAAGGAAGTACCAGAAGGCAATAGCTCCCAATTTTATTATAACTATGTTCAAGTCTACTACATAATTGTTCTCTCCAGTCACTGCAAGTGCTGGCTGCTCAAACTGATTCAATAACAAATCCTATTTCAATTTATATATATATATATATATATTACTCAAAAAAGAAAAGAAAAAGGAAAACATGAAAAATTTCTCACAGTGGCCAAAACTAGTGCTCCAGCTTGAATAGCAAAAGCAGAACCTTTTCCATCAAAGTAATCAACTGCTTTCTGGGTTATGCTAGCAAGTTTATGCTACAAAAAAGATTAAAAGTTTGTGAATTTCAATGATTTTAGAAAAGAAGGAAAAAAAAAAAAGTGAAGAAAAAGGAGTGTTTACAAACCTTGTGTGGGTTGGTGGGATTGAGCTTAGATGAAATGTAAAAAGGAGTTTTTGTTGTGCATTGAACAGAAGAAAGAGAAGGTAGAGCCTTTGGAATTTGAAGGCTGAAAAAGCAGCTCATTTCAGAGCTTTGTGTTTTGTTTCCTCCTCTTCTTATCTTTTGAGTTTGGTTTCATGGCATAGGATGCATGCAACAATACAAAATAAAAATAAAATAATAAATAAATAAATATATCCACAAAACTTGAGGGCCTGGGCTCATGACCATGGATTATTCTCATGCTTTTAACTAATGATCTTATAGATATTCTTTTCTCTCTTTTTTTAAAGTATAAATAGTCTACGGTAATGTTAGAAAATCAAAAAAAAAATCTAAAAATCAACTGAAATAATATGGTAAGTGATTTATATTTTTGGATTGGGTAGAAAATTGTCTGATTTTTGACCAATAATATATTGAGTAATCTAGGCTTTCCAAATCATGTTGGCATATGAATTGTCAACATCTAGACAATTCATATGCCAACATGATTTGGGAAGCTTTTTAGGAAAAAAGTTAAGAAGCCTAACATTACTCTAGTATATTATAATATTATTGATTATGTTTACACGTATCCTAAGAGCATCTCCAATGCAAGCGTGGCTTGTGAAAAAAAAAAGATGCCACGTAGGATAAATAGACATTATGTTAATAATTGTGTCTCCAATGCAACCGTGCATATTCATCCTCAAGCTGACGTGGCAAAAAAAATATTAGACATTGTCAACATGACCGTCCACTTTCAGACGGTCTGTTGCACACCTATTTTTTAGGTTGACTCAGCAAACATTTAAAACTGACATTAATTTTTCATATATTTTTGGTAAGAAAATAAAATATAAAATAAAAAAGGAAAAAAAAGATGGACACGTCATTAAAAAAATTATGTTTTAGACGGAAGCATTGGAGACAAAATTTTGAATTGATTGTCTATCAAGTCTATTTTTATGCCACATAAGAAGCAAGCCTCTTGACATTGTTGCCATGTCAATAATTATTGGTATGCAAGCCACTTTTGCATTGGAGATGCTCTAAGAGCATCCACAATTGTTGAAACCCAAACACGATCTATTTTTGCCACATCATCAAATATGGGTCTTGTTTTCAAATAACGGGTCTTCCCATTTGGGTCCTATTTATTTGGGTCTCTTTTCTCCACAATGGGGCTAAATTAAAAAAATAGAAAGTTGATCCACTTTTTTTACATTTTTCCAAACAATCATTACTCTTCTTTAAAATATTATATATATATATTAATAAATAAATTATATAATATATTTTAAATATCAATACAATAGAACCCCTGTAAATTAATCTTCTATAAATTAATATCCTCTCTAAATTAATAAAAAATCCCGGTCCCGACTCGGGCTAGTGTAAAAAATTAATAAACCCCTCTATCGTAATAATTAATAATTTATTTTTGAAACCTAATGTAAAATTTCGGTCCCGACTGTCGTATAAATTAATAATTCCATAAAAGTACAAAATATATTACATAATAATCAAGAACTAGAAAAATACTTCAAGATGCTAGTTTGCACAAGGTCACCATGTTTGATATTTTTGACTTCATCCTTCATCTTTTAAATTGTCCTCAATAAGTTATTGTGATCACCTTCTTGTTGTAACCAAAAGGTTTCAACTAAATTTAACATTTCAACAGCTTTGCGTGTGGAGATTCTAGGTACCTCATGACTATCGTCGTCGTCGTCGTCGTCGTCGTCGTCTATCTCAGCCACACCATCATTATTCTGCCTTGTGATATCATTGATGATATCCTATTCTGTTGGAGTATAACACACTTCTTCTTCCGCCGGATGGTTAAGTAGATGATTAACATCCATATGATTGCTATAGTGGAAGCTTTGAATTTGTTGTTCTAATTCACTCATAACACCACTATCCTCTTTGTCTCCCTCGGTTTCTCTTTGGACTAAATGAATTTTGCAATGAAGAAAACAATTAGCGATGGTCTTAGGCTTAACATCAAATGTCTATGCTACAACAGCCATACGAATGACTTCTAAAATATCAATCTTTTCAGGATCAGGTGTGTTGGATTCCAAACGTTCGAGCAACATACAATTAAAGCGACAACGATAATACGCCTTGAAGTTTCGAATTATTCCAGCATCACAAGAACCTTCCATAAACAAGAAAATTGACTTCCACATGTTTTATGACACAAAATAACACTTTACAGGATAAAACGCTTCAAATTAATAACCCCTCTAAATTAATACTCAATGAAGGATCCCAAGAATATTAATTTAGAGGGGTTCTACTGTACTATCAATAATTATTTAACAAATTATAATTAATTTAAAATAAAACATTTTATTAATTTAAAATTATCACAATCGAATTACATCAACAATAAAAATAAATATTTAAAACAAAATATTGTCTACGATAATACATTGCACCTATTCCGAATCAGTTCCGGTTCCTTTTCGGACCGACGGTTCTGGTCTGGTTCCGACAATTTCAACGGTTCAATTACGGTTCTGGTTCCGAACCTTCAAAACTGGTTCCGATTGTAAAGGTTCGGTTCCGATTCCGGTTCCGGTTCCGGTTTCGATTTCGGTTTCCGTTTCGGTTTCGGTTTCGGTTCCGGTTCCGGTTTTGGAGGTATGGTTTCGATTCCGGTTCCAAACCTTCAAAAATTAATGTTTTCATTCAAATTATTTTAATGAAATAAAATTTTAAAATTAAAATTAAATTTTTTTATATTTTTTCATTATATATATAATTATTGAAATTAATAATTATATATTTAAATTTAAATAATTGAAATATATATATATTAAATTTATTTATATTTTTTCATTATATATAATTATTGAAATTAATAATTATATGTTTAAATTTAAATAATATATATATATATATATATAAACCCAACCCAATGATTGGGAGGTATTGGGAATCCAATCCTAATCATTGGACAAGACCTAAATGGAGTTCCAAATTTGGAACCCAATTTGGGTCTGGTGTGGTGGGGCCCACATTTGGGTCTTATTTTTTTTGCTCTCTTTTTACACCATTGTGACATCCATAGGACCCAAATAAAAATAGATCTTCTTATTTGGGTTTCTTTTCCACACCATTGTGGATGCTCTAAGATAGTGAAAATTAAATTCATTGTTTTGGGAGTCTATGAAATGTTATTTTATTTGAATTTTCAATGTAGAAAATTGAAGTTTCTCTAAAAAATAAATTAATTAATTTTAACATGGACAAGGAGAACCTTGATATAATTTCTCTATTTTTATCACTAATGAGATCTATCCCTTTTTTTTTTTAATCCAAACTATTAAAATCAGAAACTTACATCTGTCATAACATCATGTTTTTAATGTAAATTAAACTAATGATAATAATAATCATGATGAAAACATTGGAATAAAAATTCATAAGTATAGTATATATTTCTAGAGTAATACTATATAACCCAAATAATTAATCCAAAATTCAACTCAAATGATACGGCAAGTGAGTTATTATTACCACACAAATCATGAGATGATTTGATTAATGAACAAATCATTTACCGCATCATTTAGGTTGGGTTTTGGACTAATTTTTTGGATTTCCAAGCATTAGTGATTTTTTATTTTTTATAAGCATAGTGAACCCGAGTTCAAAATTGGGACCCCATCGAACTTTACAATCTTTGGAAAACATGAAACTATAGCCTTTAGCCATGTATCTATGAGAGGATTCAAACCATAGGTCTCATCATACTTAGGGGTGGCAAAAATCCCCAACCCGCCCTAAACCCGCGGGGCCCCGGTCCGTTTGGGGCTGGTTCTGGGCAATAAAAACGGGTAACGAGGCGGGTATGGGGCAAATTTTTTGACCCAATCGGGTTACCGGATCGTGTATGGGGTGGTCTCTGTTGCCCCAACCGCCCCATTTGACCCAGAATATAAATAAATATTTTTAAAATATATTTTTTAAATATAAAAGGTAAAATAAAGAAAGAAAAAGAAACCCTAGTTTATTATTATTATTATTATTATTATTATTATTATTATTATTATTATTATTATTACTACTACTACTACTACTATTATTTAGTTACTTTTAGTTTAATTTTTTTTTTAATGGAATGGGTCAAACGAGGCGGGTTTGGGGCACCCTTGCTCCAAACAAGTCGGGTTTGGGGCAGAAGTTTTTGACCGGACCGGGTCACGGGTCAGGTTTGGGGTGGCCTTGACCCGCCCCGTTGCCACCCCTAATCATACTCCTAAGTCCAAACCTCTCAGGCCCCGTTTGGTGCGCGAGATTGGATTGGAGTATTTTATGGGATTGGATTGGATTTTGATATGGACTGAGATTATATGAGATTAGATTGGACTGGACTGGACTAAATTAATATTATGCAGTGATTGAAGAAACAAGAGACTGAACTAAATTAATACCATGTGCTGTTTGTTCAAACATTAGATCGGGCTAAATATAATAATATTTTAAATTTGAAAATATTTTGAAATTGAATAATAAATTATGGAAAACGTTTTCATTTATATTTATTAAAGTAACAATATCTAAAAATGTTTTTAAAATATAGATTTATATTATTTTTAAATATTTGTCAATTTTATAATTTTTTTATTTAATAAAATAATTTTAAAAAAATATATTGGTGGGATTACTGTAATCCAATGAGTTTTGATTCTGCAATCACATTAGGATGAATTAGAATTTAAATAATCTCAGTCCCTAGTAATCGAAAGAAAATTGAATAATAAATTATTTAAATAATTTATTATTCAATTTTCTTTCGATTACTAGGGACTGAATTAAAATTATAGGTTTATATTGTTTTTAAACTAATTTAAATAATTTTTAATTTTTTATTAAATTGATTTCTTAAAAAACTAAATAAATAAACAAAATCTACGCAGGATTAAATACAAACTCACCAACGGGGATTGTGCAAGCAACTAGGGATGGAGACACTAGGGGTGCGTTTGGCATGGAGATGGGACAGGACAGGACAGGGCAGGGTGGGACAGGACGGAACGGGACGGGACAGAATAGGACAAGTTGTTTTATATTGTGTTTGGAAGATTTTGGACAGAACTGTTAACTGTACTGTTATGCGTTTGGTATGGCTGGGACAGGACAGGACAAGAGGTTCAAATGACTAGAGTACCCCTCTTATATATATTAAAATTATAATATTAATTATAACATATATATTATAATTATAATTATAATATAAAATGATATATAATATTATAATATATATTAATATATAATACATATAATATTATATGTATTATTATATATAATAAAAAATATTATATATTATATAATATATATGTAACAATATATATAATATATAATACTCCTCCCAGATTAACTTCTTCCCTATCTATAACTCCTTCTCCCTCAATCAGAAGAACTCACTCTTCAAAAATACTCCTCCCAGATTAACTTCTTCCCTATCTATAACTCCTTCTCCCTCAATCAGAAGAACTCACTCTTCAAAAATAGAAAACCTCATTGAATATACCCATATTCCTGAACATGCTCAAATCAAGGCAACTTCTCTTCCGTTGCTGAACCCCTACACCATTTTCAAGAGACAAAGATCTCTTGCTACCCAAGTCACTCATCTAGTCTCCCACAGATCACTTCCGGTAAAAGAATACATCCAATCAACTGGCCTAGACAACTGCCTCATTCCTGCAACCCCAGTAGAACAGTATGTTGATCTAGAAATTGGTCAGCCCATGATTGATCAATGGATCCGTGATGGCTATTCTCATCTCCATATAAGTGCAGTACGAATCATACTCACCTTACATGGCCGAAAAGGTATTCCAGTCACTGCAAAAGTCACTTTGCTCAACACCATCTACAAACAATATGAGCATGCAGTTATTGGTACCTGTTTATCAACACTCCATGTTGCAGCATCTCTCTCACATACTATCCCAATTTTAATATTCCTCTCCGAGATCCAAATCTCCATACTTGTTTGAAGGTCCAAATTCAAATCACTGGAGCAGATATGCAACCAGATTCTTATATGGCCACACTCCACCACCAAATAGCCTATCGCCTTCAAGACCATGCTCTTGATCCCCCTATTCCAGGTCACACTAGTGACACTCTCTTCATCAAAGCTGAAAGAGAAAATGACATTCCCACAATTATCCAAATTCCAAAACAACTTCCCAGAGAAAAACTCATTGAAATCATGCCACTTTAATGGCTATCCAATTATGAAAAGGCTTTCCAAAGCACCACTCCAGTCGTAGCTTCTGAGTCTTCACACAAAAGACAACCAGATGGCTCTATTCTGACCACTTTTACACCCGTTACCTCCACTGGACCATCTTTACCTACAGCTCCTCCCATCTTCCAAGCCTTTATGATCAGACCAGTCACTACAGAAGAAGACATACCCATCCACAGCTTTGAAGCTGACGGTTCTCCCATCTTCATAGACAAAATCAATGGATACTTCATTTGGGATGTTGATCCCAATATGTGTGATCCTGATTGTGATTGCAGAGAATGTCTGAGGGCTTTCTCTATTCCTTGCAAGCCTGCCATCAAGCCCCATAAACTGGACAAATCATCCAAACCCTGGATAGGATTACATCCTATCAAAAATAAGCCTCTACCTATATACGATTGAGCCCTACAGATCCTAAGAAATGAAGGCCTCTCACCTACAGTTAAACCTCTAATTCCAATCCAAAAACCAATCCCCTGTTTCATGGCATCCAGATATGACCAAGACTTCCCTCCTTTAGAACCCAGATCCAACCCAGAGCAAAATCTTTTCTCAAAACCATATATCCAAAGCTCTGAAGTTCAATATGATGGATCTTGGAAAAAACCTTCTCAAGCTGAACAAGTTCTTAATTGGCACACTCAAAATGTAGAAGCTCATAACAAGGTCCTCTCCTCAATAGATCAGAAGATTGACAAGGTTACTCACCATGTCAATAAGCATGATCATCGTCTCCAAACCATGGAAACCATTTTCAGAGACATGTACTCTGATCTTCAGACCCGAATTGCAAAACTTGATGTTGATCTTCTCAGATTTATAAACCAAGGATACATAGGCCCGGAGTTCAACCAGAAAGAAAGAGAAATCCACCAACTCAAAGAACAGCTTGAACAGATGAACAAAGATCGCTTACACACATCCTCCTCTTACCATAAACCATACTCGCAGTCTTTACTCTTCTCCATATCGCCCCCTTATTCCCCACTTCCTCCGGATGATACACAATTCTTCAAATCCACTGATGAATTATTCAGAAAATACCCTCCATTAGTTTCTCCAACTCAAAAAATGAAACAACCAAAACCCTCTTCCTCCAGAAAAGATAAACAACCCATGCCTGAAAAATACAATACTGCTTTGTTTACCTCTCTTCACAAACCTTTGTCCAAAAATACCAACACATATATTGAATCAGAAGAGTCTACCCAGTCCTCTGATCAAAACATTTCTTTAGACTCTGAAGATGATTATACTCATGCCTTTATGGCATCCAGAACTGACCCACAACCGTCCATACAAACATATGATTCTCCAGACAAAGCTTCAACTGGACCAGCTCCTTATGTTAAAGAACCTCCTGAAAACCCTTTACCAGGACAACCTCCGCCCACAAAACCTATCAATGGTCCCTGGTTCACTCTTGATGATACTTCTCCTGATACATGGAGAAAAAAGGGATATCAGAAATGAGCGTTTAGCTAGATCTCCAATTATCTAAGCCAGAACACAATCTAGAAACAATTCTTCGTGAATTTGTTTCCAGGTTCACAGGCTTATTACAAGATTGGTATCAAGCTCTTGGAGAATACAGGCAGCTACAGTTTGTCAGAGCTACCTCAGCCTCACAAGCTATGGGACACATATTCAGAAAATTTCTTGATGATCCTACCCACTTTTATAAACAAGCCAAACAAGAATTCTTTGAAATGAAATGTTGTTCATTGAAAAAGAAAGACATTCAATTTCATTATCAACGAATGTCTGGCAGATATAACATCCTTGGTGGCATTAATGATCCAAGCCTCAAGCACGTATATATCAATTCCCTTCCTCCAGAACTTCAAGATGAGCTCCAGCGAAAGATTGAAGCTTCTGGCAGAGCAATACAAGATATTACCCTTGGTGAGATTCAAATGATCACTCTCAGCTCTCTTGATAAGCTCTGTGCTACACAAAAAGTCTTCTACAAAATGATCAAAGAAGGCAAGAAATACAAATCTCAGTGTAAGCAGCCCTCTTTCCAGATCAAATGCAAATCTACAGATCAGTGCACTTGCAAGACCAAAAAGAAGCACCATTTCAATTCCTCCAAAAAGAAGCCTAATAATAGGTTCAAATCCTTCAAAAGAAAAGCTAGACGAGGAAAGAAAAAATCCACAAAATGCTTCATTTGTGGTCAATTAAGACACTATGCAAAAAGATGTCCTAATAAGAAAACCAAATCAGCCAAGTTGGTTCAACAGATTGAACAACTTGCCGAAGCCATTCCCTCTAACGCAGACGTCGAATCTGTTTTCTCTGAGCAAGACGTAGTTAATGATGATACTATTTTCGTCATTCAGAACACTAAAGTCCCAGACACAGACAACTACTATTCCTAAGAAATTGATTCCACTCCAGAAGTTTTCCAAGCTTCAAAACTGGATTCCTTAACAGGACCACAAGCAAACATCCAGGTCCTTGAGAACAAGTTTTCCAAACCAGTTGATGTCATTGCTTATTTTGACACTGGTTCACATAATAGCATGATAAACCCCAAGGTTTTCCCTGCTCATGCATGGAAACAACATGTCTGCCATTTCAGAGCAGCTGATGGCCAGATTTTTGCCACCAATTTGATCTTAAAACAAAGATTGGTATCAAAATCTTTCCCTCTTTTACCTACTGGGTTCATGTTATTGGAACACCTCTTCCTAATAAGGATATTCTCATCGGTTGGGATGTTTACAGTAAATGTCACTCCCTCAGAATACTCCCCACTAGTATCAGATATAAAAGAGAATACAAACCATTCACACACATCCCCAAAGTTTTTCCTCTCTCTGAAATACATCCATTCTTCCAAAAAATCCAAAGAGACTTATTACGCTTTTGTGTTGATAATCATTCTGATTTCCACCATCCTTCTCTCTTGTGGAAAAACCCTGAATTCTTCATCAAACTTCCCTTCAAGCTCAATGAAGATGTCAATCCTACAAAAGCCTCACATTCAGGCATGTCTCCATCTGATCTCATACTGGCTAATGAAGAGTGCAATGACCTACTCCGACAAGGTCTTATTGAGCCAACCTTTTCCCCATGGGCGTACCAAGCATTTTATGTTGAAAAAAGATCAGAACAACGAAGAGGAAAGAAGAGATTAGTCATTGATTACAAACCCCTTAATCTCTTCCTTCGTGATGACAAATTCCCGGTTCCCATAACCAACACATTGTTTTCACAGCTCCCCAAGGCATCCATTTTCTCCAAATTTGATTTAAAGGGTGCATTTTGGCAAATCGGTATTCATCCTGATGATCGATACAAAATAGCTTTCTGCCTACCTAATGCCCAATATCAATGAAAAGTTCTCCCCTTTGGACTCAAAACAACTCCTTCCCTGTTTCAAAAAGCTGTTACCAGAATCTTCCATCCCATCCTCCATTCAGCATTAATCTACATTGATGATATCCTCCTTTTCTCTTCTAATGAGTCTTCCCACACCAAACTCCTCACACAGTTTTATTCCTTAATCAATCAATTTGGTATCATGCTTTCTGATAAAAAGAGTTATGTTGGTCAGACCAAAATCGAATTCCTTAGCATGAATATTTCAAATGGTCAGTGCCATCCTGGTTCTCACATCACTCAACAATTGATGGAATTTCCTGATTCAAATTTAACTCCTAAACAAGTCCAACAATTTTTAGGTATTGTTAATTTTATCAGAGATTTCATCCCACGTGCTAGCCAACACACAATTGTTCTTTCCCAGATGTTGAAAAAGACTCCACCTTCATGGAACCAATCTCATACTCATGCTGTGGCTGAATTAAAATGAATATCTCAGTCACCACCGGCCTTCACCATCCCTTTTGATGGACAACTCATCCTTCAGATAGATGCAAATGATTTGTTCTAGGGGGCCATCCTCCTTGAAGAAAAACAAGGAAAAATACAATACTGTGGACATGCTAGTGGTAAATTCAAAGATGCCCAACAACATTACCACACTGTCTACAAAGAAATCATTGTAGTCAAGAATGGAATCCAGAAATTCGATTTTCACTTGAGGACAAGGAACTTTATGATTGAAATGGACAACTCCTCTTTTCCCAAAATCCTCGAGTTTCGTAACAAGATTCCTCCCAATCCACAACTTTTGAGACTTAAAGATTGGTTTGCCATATATGACTTCACTATTAAACACGTGAAGGGACACCACAATATAATAGCAAACATGCTATCAATACTATCAATACTATCCACCATACAGCTCATTACATCCACCAATTGGGTCCCTCTTATCTTCATGGCAACATCAGCTTCGTCCTCCTCCTCACCATCTCCATCCATCCTTCCAGTAGGAGACTTTCCTCCGAAACTCTAGAATTCCATCCCTCATGGACAAAAACTTTCACTCCAGTAAATTACGGAGTTTGCTAGATCCCACATGTCAACTTATTTGACAAAGATCAGAGCACAAGGAGTCCGACATGACATCACTAATCTCACCATGCCATTGTTTTCCCTTTACAGGCTATGTATGGAGACCTCCACAATCCCGCACTACATAACTCTCTGTTATGGACATTCCTCTAATGGTTCAACCCTCTAGAAACCTGGAAACAAGAACTCACTAAGCTCATGGGAAACTATAATCTATGGAAGCTTAGCAAGCATTCCGCCGAGAATGTATAATGCATCTAGATATTGCACCGACCCTATCGGTACAATCCTCACAAAAGACTTTTTGTGGACCACAAACATCAGCTATGAATGACATACCACTTTTGATTACCAAGAATGTTACCCAAAGAAAATCCAGACACATCTTCTCAACTTCCTTTATGATGTTAACAATGATTTCACTGATGAGTACTTCATCATACCTAATGTCCCTCACAATTCTCCTGAAGAAGAACACCCTCCAGCTCATGACCCTATGATGATTGACTCTCAAGACCCTTTCATCTACAGCACATGGCCTTGTCTCATCTGTGGAGCCCAAGATTCTGATGATGAATATCACGCCACATGCAATCTGAGCAGCCCGTGAACTATGACCGACAATCAAGCCCGTGAATCAAGCTTGCTTTATCTTATCTTTGCAAAATAGTGTGTTGTCTGCTTGCTTTAATTATTAAATCTTTGTAATAGTGCTAGCCACTAGTGTGTTTCTAGATAAGGCTTATCTGTAACAAATTATGGCCTATCATGTTGTCTGCCACCTGTCAGGCATGACACTGTTTAAGTCCTGTCCGTTTTAGCTTAGTTTTCCTATAAATGGAGGACTCTTGTAAAATTTGAAGGCAGAGGATAATCAATAAAGATTTCTGGTGTTTAAAATTTTCTATGGCTCTCTAAATCCCTTCTTCTTCTTCTGAGTTCTTTGGTACGAATCTAACTAGTTTGTAATAATCTCAGTATGCTCTGTGCTTGCCTCTAGTTGAGGACCCTGCACATCAGAAAACGAATTTTGGTTCTTTTGGCTTAAGGTTCTTGTTTGTCTTCTTGGTGTTAATCTGTGAAGTACCCTGTTTAGCCGACGGATAAGTGCCTTTCGGGAAAATCAGTTAAAACACAAGTAGACAGTTGCAAGGCAACCTGCCCCGCCACATATTATATATATATATTGTTATTATATATAAATTATATATATATGATATATTAAATATTAGGATATAATGTAATATATTATATATTATTATATATAATAATATAATATATTATATTATATAAAAAAATATATAATGATATATAATACATAATATATAATAAATATGTATATAATATTATAATATAATATTATAATATATATATTAGTAATAATATATATTATAATAATATATATAATAGTATATATTATTATTAAACATGTTTATAATTTTTTTGAAAGTTTAAATGGTAAAATAGTCTTTTTGTATTTGTCCCATGTCATGGGACAACCTTGTCCTAAAGTCTTGGGTTGGACAAAATTTGGTGTTTTTTGTCCCACCTTGTCCCGTCCAGTCCCATGTTAAAGGCGCCAAACGTGAGACAATAGAAAATTGTCTCACGTTGTCCTGTCCCATCCTGCGTACCAAACGCACCCTAGAGGACAAGATGGGGCCACTATCCCCCTAAAGTTGTACAATTTATAAAATTTCCCTTAACTTTTAGAGTTTTATGTTTTTACCCTTTTTTCATTTCCCCTCAAGTTTTATAGTTCTATAAATTTGTCCCCAAAATTTTCATATTTTTATATTTTTACCCTTACTTCATATTTAGATTTTCTAATTCATTTATAAATTACACTGTTAATAATTTTATCTTAACCACGTAGAAGATATATTTCATTCTAAATATATTATTATTTTTTTCTTTATATCTCAAATATAAATCAAATCGTAACATATATGGTTTGTTATGTCAATTATAATTTTTTTCTTATCAAAATTACACTTACTCACTTCTTTCTTAACTAATTTTATTATATTCTTAAAATATTTTCGGTCTCTCTCTCCAAATCTTACTTATCTCACTCTAATACGGTAATACCATGTCATATTTTGATAAGTTATTTATTTATTTATTTAGTTCTTGCAATTTAAAAAAAAATGTGTTGATTTATATAATTAAAACACGTCAAGTAAACATAGTCATATATTTATGTTTAATTATTAAGAAATTGTATCGATAAAACTTTTATAATTTTTAATAATTAAAAAAGTATTTGGATTTTAGAAAAATATTAGGAGTACAGTTTAAATTTCAATTTCAAATTTATTTTTTTTTTGAACAATTGTTTAAATTTCAATTTGTTTTCTAACTATTAAATACTATTATTGAATCTTGAATTAATAGCCATAAATTTTAGTTTATATTATTTTTAGAGTAATACTAGACATACCGCCAACTTTATATCTTAACTTGTATTCCAATTAGTTGTTTATCGATTAACAAATCCATACATATTAATTATGATTTATTTCACTCGTCACATTTATATAGATTAAATTGTCTAAGTTATAAGTTGAGATATGAGTTGAAATATCTAGTATTATTCTTATTTTTATTATGTTTTCATCACTATTCAATGATCATCTTAAATGTTTTTCATAAATACACAAATTATGATAATTTATCTCAATAAAAAAAATTATTCATTTTAAATAATTAATGAAAAATAATAATGTTTTAAAATATAAACAACATTTTTAATATAAAATATTTCACGTCGCCCCCTCTAAAATATAATCATGGCTCCGTCCGTGCAAGCAACAAAGTGTAGACACTAGATTGGATAGTCGAATGGTGGCCCCAAACATTGGACCATATTGGAAAGGGTTCAAAATTTAAATGTCACTATTTGGGGTGGTTTTTGTGAAAATAGCAGTGGTTTAATAATCCAAGTTTAAAAGGCACCTATTTCGGTGTCCAGACAAAAATGCCATTATTTTTGTCTGTTTGTGGCTTTTCAAAGGTTGAGAGAAAAAACTAGAGAGAGAGAGAGAAACACGATAAAAATAGTGACCGGTCAAAAAAATCCGACAGAAATACCCAGGGAAAACTCACCGGCGGTGGCCCTACAGTAATTTCAGTGGAGGAGAAAGCTTTTCTGATTAACAGTGGTAAGTTTATGTTTCGATTTCGATTTCCTTTTTGTTGTTGAAAAATATATGTTCGTTGTTGTTTTGATTAGGTTTTTGTTGTTAGTTTATGTGTGTTTCATTTAGATTAGGGTTCTAGGTTAGTTTAGGTTTAGATTAGGGTTTGAATTTGTACAGTAGTCGCGTAGAAGACGATGAATATTTGAGATTTCGAGCCTTTTAAAACCTTTTCCGAGCCTTTTTAAACATTCTCTGAGCTTTTTTAAGGGAATATGAGTAGTTGAATCTCCGAGCCTTTTACAACTTTCTCCGAGCTTTTTAAACCATGATCCGAGCCTTTTTCGAGCCTTTTAAGGAATATGAATAGGTTTCTGTAATTTCAATCTCCGAGCCTTTTAAACCTTGATCTGAGCCTTTCCCGAGCCTTTTCACAAATAATCCAAGCCTTTTAAGGAATTTCAATAGGTTTGTGCATTTTCAATTTTCGAGCCTTTTAAACCTTAATCCGAGCCTTTCCCGAGCCTTTTCACAAATAATCCGAGCCTTTTAATAATTTCAATAGTTTTCTCTGCATTTTCAATCTCCGAGCCTTTTCAACCTTTATCCGAGCCTTTTCAACCTTTAGCCGAGCCTTTTCCGATCCTTTTCACGAACAATCCGAGCCTTTTAAGGAATTTCAATAGGTTTCTGCAGTATGAATCTCCGAACCTTTTTAAACTTGATCCGAGCTTTTTCACATGTAATCCGAGCCTTTTTATATAATGTCCGAGCCTTTTTATATTATGTCTGAGCCTTTTGATATAATATCCGAGCTTTTTGATATAGTGTCCAAGCCTTTTGATATAGTGTCCGAGCCTTTTGATTTACTATCCAAGCCTTTTCATGAACTGATATATATGTATATTTTTATTGTGAATATGCAGATGAGGAATCCGCTGAAAGATTTGCTTAAAACTGCAGAGGAGGAAAAGTACTCGGGGAAAATAACTCGCCAAGACCATTTTGACGACCTTACAGATATCGACAATGCATTGAGTAGGGTACCTGAACATTTTCAAGCTAAAGACCGTCGTCGTTATAATGAGTCATGTTTTGGACACTTCCACTCGATGCATCGGCAGATGACGTTTTCAGCTGGAATTGTCCATCGATTGCTTCTTCGGGATGTAAGTGCCTCATTTTTTATTGGCTTATTTCATGACAAACCACATTGGGATTAGTGTGTAACGAGTAGCTTAGGTTATTGTGATTGTCAAGCTTCTGGACTTCCCAACGTGACTTCAAGAGCAAGAGCGGAAGGTAATCACTTGACTTGCCTCTTGAAGAGATTTAGTTGCACACACTCACAACTCATGCATATTTCTAATACTTGTATGTTGTGTGTTTTTATATGTGTGCATTCATGTTCTTGAATATCTCTTCATGCATGTTTTATTAATTGGATCTTGACTTCTTAATTTGAAGAGATTTAGGTTGCACACACTCACTTCAAATGGTTGCATATGTATGCTTTGCCTTTGTGTGTATTTTCTTCACATGTCACATTTCACTTGCACATTGTACACAAAGGTCGCCATTTGTGTAGGTCGCCATGGCGACAGAATGTTTTTTTATTTGAAAAAGCATCAGGTGTGAGGTCGCCATGAGACAAATGGCAACATAGAAGTTTTTTTGTGTGCTGTGTCAGAGGTCGCCATTTGCAAATGGCGACCGCAAACTGCGACCAAACTGCGACCAAACTGCGACCTAGAAGAAAATTTGAGGTCACCATTTGCAAATGGCGACCGCAAACTGCGACCTAGAAGAAAATCTGAGGTCGCCATTTGACAAATGGCGACCTCTGATATTTGTCCATAAAACGACATCATTTTGATTGCATCTCTATATATATGTTGCCTTGTCTTCTAAAACACTTAAGAGAGCAAAAAATTACATCTTTGGGAGAGCTCAAAAACAAAACTTAGAGAGAGAATCTCAAACCCTAGAGAGAGAAGCTCCCAAGAACTCACCTTTACTCAACCAAACACATTCTCATGAGCATCTAGCATCATCCTAGCATCATCCAAGCATGGGTCATGTTGTTTTCCTTGACTAGGTAATCTCTACATGTTCTAGAATCTCTTGTTTCATCTTTCTAACATGTTTGCCTAGATTTAGCATTTATTTTGTGATTAAATGCTTGACTCCTTAATTAATGTTGCTTATAGCATGCTTGAGTCTTAGTTTATTGGTTGAGATGTGTTGTTTGTGATAGCTAGCATTTAGGACCATTTTGCCCTCTAGCTAAGTCTATGTGATTTGCATTTAGACATTGTTGATTAGGACTCTTTTGATTGCATTTGTTTATTGCATTTATAGTCCTAGCCATGTTCATTGACAACATGTGTTGATTGGCATTTTGATTGACAATTCCTTGATTGCACTTGTTAATTGCATTTATTGTCATTGCCATGTTTATTGACAACTTGTGTTGAGTTGGCCTTGTTTGTTGACAATTAGATTGCTAGAATCACTTTGCATCTAATTGAGTCCTCATGCATGAGCATGTAGGCATTGTTGATAACTAGAGTGTTGATTTGCATTATAACATCTAGTTAAGCATTTAATGTAGCCTAGCATTATTTGCATCTTGAATATCATCACATATTCACATAGGTTGTTGATTCTCTTCATGAGTCAAAATCTTGTGGCTTCTAGGTGAAGTTGCACAAGCAAGAAAAGTCTTGTGGCTACCGATGTGTAGTGCTCAAGCAATTGATCGAGTGCCACTGTAAAAGGCCCGCCGGGTAGATTAGGAGTTGCTCGCGCCAAGAGTAGTGTATCAGGGGATATCACTAGGGATTGAACCAAGAGTGGCGAGTGGTAGTGTCCATAGCCTGAGGTTATCTAGGGTGAGAGTCCGAGAATCACTTGAGGGTGTAAATTCCTTTTCATATAGTGGATTTCGTTGACCGTGTGTGGCGCACATAACAGCCCATGGTTTTTTCCCCGTGTGGGTTTCCACGTAAAAATCAAGTGTTCTTTAATTTCCGCATTTTATACTTGATTTTATTGTTTGTTAAATTGGGTTTATATTTGTAATATTGACTAATCCGAAAATTTGGTAATAACGGATTAACAACATATTCACCCCCCCCCCCCCCCCCCCCCTCTAGGTTGTTTAGACACATGCGAGCAATATATATATATATATATTCATTTATATATTTTCACTAGAGTTGCATCACGATGGGCCGGAAGATTAGATGAGGTTTCTATTGGGTAGACATTCGGTCCGGTTCTCTAAGATTGAGTTTTGTCTGATCACCGGATTGAAGTTCGGAGAACTTCCCGACACGTCGACCTACGATATGGTGCAGAATGGCATACATCAGCGATACTTCGAGGGTCGAGATGACATCGAGTATGGAGAGTTGAGAGCCGTACTGCAGATTGGTATTTTTCATGAGCAGTATGATGCGATTAAGCTATGCTTATTGTATATGCTTAACTGGATATTGATGGGGTTGGACGAGAGATAGAAAGTTCCAGTATGGCAGTTTCGCCTAGTCGAGGACTTGGACGCGTTTGATGCCTTCCCCTGGGGTGCACACGTGTTTAGGCAGTCTATTTCTGGTTTCAAGCATGTGTTGGATGGTCGACAGCGGTGGTTCGAACAACGACAGCGAAGAAAAGGTGCTGACCAGCACAAGGTGGAGACGTACAATATATATGGTCTTACACATGCACTGTTGGTGAGAATTTAGAAATTGAATCTGTACGTTAATTGTATTTTTTTTTATTTCATATAACTGATGTATTGGATTCTTAACGCAGATATTTGCTTTTGAGGTCATCTCCAAGCTTGGCAACACCGGATGTGGAACTCGCAGGGACATCGACCTATCCCCCCGTATTCTGAAATGGTAGTTGACTCAGCGACCGAGGAGTGAGAAGCTAGATGCCATTTTCATTGAAAGGGTAAGCATTTTTTATGTTGTTAATGTTCATAGTTATTAGTATATACAATTACAATAGTCTAACTATGATTTCAGGTGTTTGCGAGGGTGGAGTTGGTGCCGACCGCAGTTGAGCAGGATGAACGGTACTTCTAGGGCATTTACGAGGGAGGCAATCTGTATGATGCCGATTATGTACCTACTGACATCCCGAATCCTGACCAAACTATGACTGCCCGAGACAGTGATACTGAGGGTCCAATTTCTGACCGCAGTGATATGGACTGTTCTGATATGAAGGGCACTAGTGGGAGTCGTAGGCGGGTTCGGTTCATGTTACCCAGACAGCCTCGAGCTGGAGGTGACTCAGGACGAGGCGATGGAAGGGTTCCTGACTCAGGACGAGGCGATGGAAGGGTTTCTGAGGTATGTACAAATATTTCTGTCGCCTTATTTTATCTCAATTTAGTATTGAACGATTTTAGTACTGAAACAGTTCTAAATCATTTCAGGACCGTCAGTAAACTGAACTGATGGATGCGGTCCGAGAGTTATAGGAGGAAATGAAGAAGAACGCGGAGAAACGAGATCAACAGCATCAAGAGTTGCTAGATTTGATTCGGGGTCTCCAGGGATCGACGTCGACGTCGCAGCCCCGTAGTTTAGGTCCACGGTTCGATGACCCACTGTTCGATAGCCGAGACCAGGACTTCACTCCCAGGGACAGGACGGGTAGTCATCAAGACGGGGCAGAGCCACACACTGGGCATCATACTACGCATATTGGGACAAATCAACAGGGGCCTGGTGGCACTGGTGGTATAGGGACTGCACCTATAGATATAGAGCAGATACATAATCTCTTCATTCATAGAGGCGATCCCAGCAAGTCTGCCCCAGCGGAGCTGACACCTACAGGCGATCCATCCTTATTGATTTCCTCCGGACAGCGCACCCCTCCCGCAGGGGATCGACGGGGACAGAGTCTCTCGTTGCAGGGCACCCTTGCAGCAGATCCACAGGGACAAAGTCCTTCCTCAGAACGCCACCCTTCAGTTGATCTGAGCTCAGTTCTCCCCTCCAAGCAATCCACGGGAGATGAATTGGTCCCTCGCAACGCACCTCTCCGGTCCATCCCACCCGATGAACGGGGAGGGAGTTCCCCCTCACACCGCACCGATCCCAGTGATTTGGAACGGACTCCCCCACCCCTAAGGCGTGGACACCAAATTCGATGTCGAGGTTGGAGGGACCGGACCCCATACACAGACCCATATAGACTGAAGAGACCATGGATGTTACCGCTGCCAGCACATGAATGGATGCCACACGCATTGGTAGATCCTAAGCACCTTGCGGCGTACACAGAGTACAAGAGGAACCCAGGGAGGGAATTGTAAGTATAATACTAAAAATTACAATTTGTTTATACTTTTTTCGACAAATATACAAGTAAAATATGCAAGTAAGTATTATGTAACTTTTTCAACAATTATGCAGGCGTGATGTGGATCTGCACAACCCAGTTGGTGTCGATGTGCCTTGGTTCCACCGGTTTCAAACCAACTTGATGGAATTGGAGGATACGGTATGTCTCTTACTTGAATTGTCCGTATAAGTTTCATTCACAAATGGTGGAATCCTAACAATACAAATTGTTGAAATTGTCAGCACATTGATGCATACTTGAACATTCTTCGGAATCGTCAACGAGCATTCCCCAATGTCTACAGTTCGAGGGCCAACATACTGGATTCTCAATTCTATGTAAGTGTTTATATTGTACGGTTTTCGCTTCTGCTTCTTTCATTCAAATATTTTTTGCATAACGTTTTTTAAATTTAATCTATACAGTCATTGTTATATCATGACTAGGACAGAATCGCCACTGGTGAGGACAGGAAACCTCGAAAGGGTTGGTCTGTGTTCAACCACCGGTGGGCCCATGATGAGCTTGCGATGGTACGTGGAGAGCTCCCGTCAGGAAACCAACCATGGCACGATGTTGACTTGGTGAGTGTATATTTTAATTTGCGTCCATGTGTATAATAACAAAATGTGATAACACTTTGGAGAAACACCTACAGGTTCTGATTCCTTGCAACCTTGGACGTATGCATTAGGTCATGGCCAGCGTCAACCTCATGAAAGGGTAAATTCTCGTGTTTGACCCGTTCAGACAGGAGGTCCTATTTAGGCACAGGAATGCCCAATTCGCGTGCTTAAGGTGGTTGCTACCGTCGATGCTGGATGCGGTGCACTTTCACAGGAACAGACAGAGGGGTGATCCGATGTACAAATCGAAGAATGGGCCTTTCGGATGTTGTTCGTGTCAGCCGACCGCGTGCCCCAACAGAAAGAGGGGTATGACTGTTTCAAGTTATTATTCTATCCCAATCGGTTTTAATAACATTCCATTCTAATGGTTGTTCATTTTATCTCAATTGCAGGGGAAACTGTGGTGCCCAAACTCTGAGAATGATTGAGTACCTGACGGCGAACAGGGATACGTTCGACTGGTCGGAGGATGATATGACCACTATCCGGGAGAAGATGGTTGTAGAGGTTTATTGTAACTCCAAGGCCATGTAGTTGATATACATAACGTTTGACTAATGAAATGAAGAATTTTTTTATTTTTTATTTTTAAGTGTTTGCAGTTATCAGTTAAACACAGATTTCATACATTGAGCACCTTCAACAATACAGGAAATTCATGAACACTATAACAAAGGATCAAGTAGACGAAGATTTAATTCAAATAAAATTTCGAACATAAAATCAATCAGATTAGTTCTACATAAAAGCATAAGAACCCCGAATGTCATAAAACAACTATATCGAGCATGGTTCCCAAAGTCTGAACGATGTTGGAAGACATCAAGTTGGAGACATGTTCCTCAATCGCAAGCTTTTCTGGTGGCAATTCCTCTTCCTCTTGTACTACCTTGTTATGTTTGATCACCTTTATTCATTCAACGATAGAGTCCTTCTTAGGGCATGTTTGTTTGTTGTGTCCAATTGAGTGACAGATGCTGCACTTGCGATGGTATTCATCGGGGACAATGGTGCTGGGACCTTCATTAACCATAGGCGGGTTGGAACACCTCCTACTATTATGTCCTGGTTGTCCACATCTTCTACACGACTGTGTAGTTATCCTCTCTGAAGACGAGGCATGTCGACCCTCCATCGGGCAACCTGATTGTCTCTTCGTCTTTGGATTTAAAACCACCCGCGCTGCGATGTCAGATGGCACTACCCATGAAGAAGGATGGCCAATAGGCATAATAGGAACCGAGTATGCATCAATAAGTGTCTCCCTCTTGTAGTAGTCCGCACACAGATATGTGAAATCCAAGTTCCGCTCCCTACAATAAGAAAAATGGTGAGATTCACGTTTGGGTAATATAAAGCATTAACTGTAACTTGTCATGTACCTTGCCACTATGAGTGCGTGTGAACATGGTAAAAAGTCCATTTGGAATTTGTTACATGTGCAAATCTTCAGGGCCAAGTCAACCGTCCACTGTTTTCCCTTATGTCTGACGAAGAATATGTTCCAGTCAACTGGATTTATGGTCATATAACCACACTTCTCGACTCGTTTCAAGATCGCAAGATGTGCTGCATCGGTCAATCGATGATGCATGGACTGTGCAGCTACATGACGATCATGAAAGGTGCAGCATTGGTCAATCGATGACGCATGGACTGTGCAGCTACATGACGATCATGAAACCACCTTTGTAGCATATTTCTAATGAACTCTGCCAGGGTCATCAGTGGCAATTGCCTTGCAAATTTTAGGCATGAGTTTATGCACTCTACAACATTTGTGGTCATCACCCTGTACCTTCTTTGGGGACAGTGAACGCGGGATGAAAGTATACAAACAAGGTTAAATTCTTAAGACGTACCTAGAGGGGGGGGTGAATAGGTTTTTCGCCTAATTTCAATCCCTTGAACAAACTTAAGTTTGTCCCTCAAAGTAGCCTTACATACAACACAAACAACACAGAATCATACTAAGACAAGTTATCATGTGATCATTCATACATTGTCTAAGTATCAATAAGTTGTATGAGGTATAAAGAAAATACAAAAAACAATTAACAAGAATACTTGTATATCAATATATGTTCAATCGTTACAAGTATATACAAATATTGCTATACATAAAATTCTAAACAATATACAAAAGAAATGTAATTACAAATATGATCAAAAGAATATATTTACAAATCACACTTTACAAAAATCTTGTATTCAAAAACATCACAAGTGAATATTGTACTACAAGATTAAAACATACACAAAAACAAATATAAAAGATAGAGATAGGAAGAATTAATACAAGGGATTTTTTAACGTGGTAAAACCTCCAAGGAGGAAACATCCACGGGTTGAATTACAACCATTGGGTACTTATATATATTTGGAAAGTAAATTAGAAATTCCACAAAGTGACCAATCCTAGATCACCAACCCATGTGGAGTCTATGTTTACCCAATCCCTATTGGAAGATACAAAATCCCTCAATGATGTAAACCACATATTGGAACTCATACCAAACCAACATCATTGGAAGATTAGAAATTCTTCAAGCGTGCATACATATCCCATGTACCCCGCTCTATCAGACTCTATGTCTAACCAAACACCCGGGCCTACCAATATATAAGCCAACTCTCTATACAAGGCACACTTGCCCTTAGAAAGCCTCCCATGCATGACTATCCAAGTCCTCCCGACTCTAGCCATGACTTCTTGCTTGTCTATCCAAGTCATCCCGACTCTAGACAAGACTTCTTGCTTACCTATCCAAGTCCTCAAGACTCTAGGCAAGACTTCTTGCTTACCTATCCAAGTCCTCAAGACTCTAGGCAAGACTTCTTGCTTGGCTATCCGAGTCATCCCGACTCTAACCAAGACTTCATGCCTTTTACAAAGACTTCCTAGTGTGATCATGTGAATGCAAATGATGCAAACAATCAAAACAACATAGAACATGTGATCAATACATTTCATGGAACAACTAGATCTAGAGATGTGAAAACACAAGCAGTAGAAATCTAGATGCAAAATCATGAATGAAAACCTAGAGCATGTGAAATCAATTAACACATAAAACTCCTAGATTCATTCACACAAACAACACTTGAACAATTCATATACATGAGGCACAAGTTCAAGATGTTATAAACATACATAAAAATGCTAGAATCATAAAATATATTTAACAAGTATTCTAGCCAAAGATTTAGAGATAGGAGATATGTTAAAAACAAATCAATCCTACATATCTCTAAAAACACATACAAAGGCTCTAATCCTAGATTTCATCAATCAAGGATCAAAGACACATAAAAAGGATTATTAATCATAAAATGCATCAATCAATTCTCAAATAATCCTAGATATCAATCTAATCACAATACAACTCCCAATCATGTGAAAAACAAAGAATCAAAAAAACTAGTTCACATGTGTCTCTAATTAGACTTTTCAATTAGATTGATTGTGAAGCTATCTTTCTCAATAGCATTCACTAAACATACATATACATATAGAAGAAGAAACCCCAAGCAAATTGAAGGTTTAAAATGATGAAATCACCAAGATATGAACTCTACCTTGATTTCACAAGCTGGTTCGGTTTTCTGAGTGGATCACTCTGAAAATCAATCAAACAGCTGCAAGATCACTCAGAAAAGGTAGAGGACTCGATTACAAATAATCTCCAACTTGAATCACTCAAATCCGACTTCGTATGAGAAAGTTATGGTGTTTGGAAGTTGAGAAAATTGGAGAGAAACTCTAGACGGGATTTCACAATCTTTTCTTCTTGGAAAACAAATGGAGGGAATTGGAGAGATTTAAAAGGAAGGAAAAAAGGGCATTTTTGTCCAACAAAATAGGCCAGACCAGCCATACCCACGTGTGGGGCGTGTGTGCCACATGGGACCAGAGGGCTAGTTGGGCCGTGTGGCACACGGCCACCACACGTGGATGCCCATGCCTTGGCCTTTGGCCACCAAGCTTCTCCCGCGCACCTCTCACGTTCTTCAGCCTTATTTGGGCATCCGAACTTCGATTTTGAATCTGTTTTCGGATTACAAACTGTGACTCCCTCACGCACAATGAAGACTATGAAACTTTGACAAATGGTTGAGAATTCATCTCGGAAAACGACGACGAACACAACTTAACGAATGAGAACGAAAAGTAGCGTAGCTACATCGTTTGGACTCGAAACTTAACATATGAGTAACCGAAATGATTGGGACTCAATAAGGAATCAATTAAGATCAAGAACAAGTCCAAAACACAAGAAACACAAACATACAAACACAAGTTCACATACGAATGCCATTTCCTAGACATAGTCCTAGAACATGCAACTCTAAAATGTATGATCATTTGAGTTCAATGTATGAGCATACAAAATCATGTGAATGTGTTAGATAAATGGTGCACAAAGATGCAGGGACACTTATGAATGATTTGTGTGTGTGTGCCTATGCCTTGTAAGAGGAATGAGGTCAATTATACCTTTGATGAGCAATGAAGCTAATTCCCCTTATCAAGCCATCATCTTGCATGTGTTAGGATTATGCTCAATAGCAAGAGTGTAATAATGTAATTAACAATCTTTTTCATATTAATAAAGTGATTTCTGTTTTAAACAAATCTTATAGCATTTATAGTTTAATAATTGTCAAAGTAAATAATCATAAGGTCCAAAGACTATGAGAAAAGAAGAATTGTTCATACATCTGGATATGTATGTGGTAGACACAATTCTTTAGTTAGTCTTGAATATTGTTCACAACTTAAGTTAAAGGTTGGGCACCTTTATCTTGTTAAAGTTGTAGAATTCTTTTGCTAGCATTTGAGTGGGATCAAATGAGATATGATGAGTCTAAAATCATCGGAGTGTCTTCGAGCAAAAGAATCTAGTGCAATGGGTGCATTGAACAGGATCACAATGAAATACTTTATCTATAACCGTCAGTAGATAAAAGTAATTTCATTATCAGGACAATCGGAGAGTCTATCTTAATCCTGAGATAAATGATGGACTTATGGTTGCAGGTGATATCATTTGAGCTATCAATGAGTATGATTATATCGCATAGTCTATCCTCGATAGTTTGGTGATATTCATTTGTTAATCGATAGAGGACTTCATTTATAGATATGGACATCGTGGCTCCATTTATTAAATGAGAGTATAATATCATCATATGGATGTTTTGAGGTAATTGGATATTAAATCTCAACGTTGAGTTTTCAATAGTGTCTATTGAAAACATGGCTTCTGGACAAGTCAAAATATCCAAGTTCAAAACGTGGTCATATGAGTAAATATGGTAACTTGGAGAGTTATAGGCGGTCTATGAACTCTTGGCGATTACTGATATTAATCACGAGGATACACTATCTCCAATATGATTGTCTAGGGTATGAATAAGGAAACATCTTCCTTTTCTGTCTTTATTTAAGAGTTCAATTTTAGCTCTTTAGTGGAATGAGTTAAAATTAATGGATCGGACCTAAGTGAATCATTTGTTGATTGTGATTAGGTTATGTCTATTGTAGCTTAAATTTAGATAGTCCGCCAAGATCCCCAATCCACACGGACTTGCATGGATCACTTGATATATTCTACCGGACCAATTTAGGGTCCATCTAGAATTGCATTTAATATATTAAGAATATAATTTGCACATTATTTATGTAATGGGCTGCTAAATTATATTTATATATTAATGGATGACATGTGGGCTTGTTTCTTTTAGTAAGAATGGGTCTAGTTCACATGTGGGTTTTTTATTTAAAGTCCTATGGATTAAATGAAATAAGAAAAATAATATTTGGCCCAATATATAATATGGGGCGGCAAGGTGCTATAATAGCCTTAAATATTATTTTGTTTTTATTGTTTAATTAAATAAGAATTAATTAATTAATTAATTAATTGTTTAATTAAGAAACAAATCTTTTCTGATTAGGAAATATGATTCCTATTGGTATACTATTGGTAGTAGTGTACTTAAATTAAAAGACTTGTTTGACAAGGAAATAAATAATTAATTTTATTTATTTAATCAAATAAGAAGTCTTTTTATTTTAGTCAAATAAGGAATAAAAGATTTATGAGTTGGATTAGGGTTTGAACTCTTAGAAAGTGAATTAGGGTGCAACTAAAACTCCTATATTTTTGGAGTGAAAATTGCGGCAACCCTAGTCCATTTGAAAGAAAGAATTCGGCCAACCTTAAAAGAAAAGAAGAGAATTTCGGCTAGGTGCAGAAATTTTATTTTTTCTTCTTCTTCTCAACTCATAGATAGAGAGATTTTATTCTACTAAAAACAAAAGGAACATAGATTATTCTTTGATGGTATATTGTTTGCTTATTCATCAATAAGCTTATGTATACTACATCGATCTAGGTTCACGCGAGTTTCGATCATAAGATTGAGAACTCAAAAGTGACCGGAATAATCTTAGGCTTCTTTAGATTGTTTTTGGGACTAACGAATCAAGAAAAGTTTGTGATATCCGATCTCAGGTTTGCAATTCAAAGAAAGGGAGACCACGCTCCTAGGTGATCCACGTTCGTGCTAGGATTGAAGATCTTGCGGATTACCATCGACGTAAGTCAATCGGATCACGCGACAAGAGATATTAATCTTTTGTTATTTATTATATATCTTTAATTAATCAAAAGGGTTTAAGGTTCATAAAAATGGAAAAATTTTAAAAGCTACTCAAACTATTTTTTTAGTCTCGCTTCCGCTGCGGGTATATTTTTCCCTACAACATGAACCGTAGTCAAATCTTTCTTTGACGCTTTGTATCATCATCAATATGACCACATAACCATTACAAGATAAACACGTTTTGATATGGAATATATGCCAACAACAACCAAAAACCTAACACAAGACCACTTGTGCAGATCGGCATTAATGGCATAATCGAATGCAGCCTTGTGCAGTTTACGTAACTCCTCCATGTGGCGGTCATACTCGATTTCACTGTACGATCTAGCTGCGTTATCCATTATTTTGGCAACATCCTTTCTGTGGAATCGCTTCTTCATATTTTCAGCAAAATGCCAGCAACATATGGTATGGGTTGCATAAGGGAACACTTTAGAAATCCCTGCTTCAATGCTTGCACGATGATCGGAAATGAAAACCAGATCATCTATATGACCAAGGGCACCTCTCAAGCATTCCAAAAATCATTCCCACGAAAGGTTGTTTTCTAAGTCACCGTACCTAAAAGCAATTGGATACACCTGTTCATTTCCATCTTGTGCAGTTGCAACAAACATTGTACCCTCTAATCTTCCCTTTAAATGGGTACCATCAACTGCAATCACAAGACGCATACACCTCCGAAAATCTCTAATTGAGGACCCTAACGACATGAAAAAGTAGAGGAATTTACCATCGTCAGCGCACTGTAACTCAATGATTGTGCCAGGATTTTGCTGTTCCAAAACGTATGCAAAAGATGGCAGTAGTTGGAAACTTTCTTCATGCGTTCCATAGGTCAATGACAATGCATATTGCAGGGCATCATGTGCCTTACTGTACATGATTTGGATGCCATACATTGTTTTCATATCGGCGATTATGTCCTTCAGACGCATGAGACGACCATCATGTTGTTGAAGTCTAGGTGCCACGACTTCTCCGATTGTGACTGCACTAGCTTGTCGATGGCGACGGTGAATCTCCTCCAAGGGACAATTGTGTTCATTGACAAAACTTCTGACTTGAAAGTAAGTCCCTTCATTTCTCTTTACCGCTCTTAATTTCCACGTACAGTCGTCAATGATGCACACCATATATAAAGTTGTCTTATTGGACCTTTTGACCTTCCATTCAAAGTTCTGCCGCATCGCAAAATGGCCAATTAGCCTCTTCAAATCCTTTTTACTCGGAAAAAATTAACCTTTATAAATCATTTTCTAGGTTCTGGAACTGCCAAGGTGCTGCTTCTACCAATACCAAACGAGTATGAATTTGCTCCGGGAATAACCCACGTTAGCGTATTAGCAAAATCAGATGCTGTTACATTATTACGGACCTCGAAACTCCCGGGCATATCTGGTGCAGTACAACTAACTCCTTGTACACGTCTACCACATGTTTCAATTTGTGCAGGCTCGTCATCCACATTTTGTAAATCATGAACCTGTTCATTATTGGCCTCATTATCCACCTCATGGTTCGGGCAATTGTTCTGGTCATTGTACTGTTCATTGTAATGTTCATTACACTGCTCCATTCCACAACCAAACATATGACCAAATTGAGGTTCAACTGCATCTGCATGGTCGACCGCTACCGGTGGGACACCACACATGTTTCCCCTATCTTCGGTGGCGCTTCTTTGGCTGAACACTTGGTTGCTACCGCTAAAGGATCCAAATTGTTGGGTATTTTTAGTAGGGGGAATATCATTCCCTATCACATCTTCGGCTGTCCTCTCAGTTAGACTGACACATACTTGAGGGATCACCCGATCTTCCCCTAGCATAAACTAGACATCGTCGTCATTTCTTATAAATGTGCAACATGTACTGCCAGGAACGATTGATATCGATGACAAATCCACATTGAATTTGTTTACATCATACTTCACAATGGTATGCACAATCACCACCAATTCTTCGTAAGTCATATTTTGTGACACATACATTCCCCGTTATCGGATCCAATAAACCTCTGACTTCCGTCGGGTAACTGCTCCCATCGACTGTTGTAAGATATTACTATTCTAGCCCGATTCATGATGCTGTCAAATTAATCATCCAATTAATAAGAACCCAGGACTATAAAATATTTTCTGATATTAAATTTATAAAGGCTCGGGTGGGGATATTGAAAAGTCTCGGAGAAGACTTGCAATGTCTAGGAGAAGACTTCAAAAGTCTCGGAGAATACTGGAAAAGGCTCGAAGAAGACATGCAAAGTCTCGGAGGGAACTTGAAAATTCACGAAATTTAAAAGGCTCGGATAAGACATCAAAAGTCTCGGAGGAGACTTCAAAAGGCTCGGAGAAGACTGGAAAAGGCTCGATACTTATTCATTTAAAAGGCTCGGATAAGACATCAAAAGTCTCAGAGGAGACTTCAAAAGGCTCGGAGAAGGCTCGGAGAAGGCTGGAAAAGGCTCGATACTTATTCATTTAAAAGGCTCGGAAAAGACATCAAAAGTCTCGGAGTAGACTTAAAAAGGCTCGGAGAAGGCTCGAAAAAGGCTGGAAAAGGCTCGATACTTATTTATTTAAAAGGCTCGGACAGAGCATACAAAGTCTCGAAGATCCAAAATTCTCACAATGGCTTAAGGTTTACAACTACTACAACAGATTTGTTTATCTACAAATGAAAATGTGAACAAATAAAAAGAAGTATTTGCAAGAAATATTACCTTCTTGTTGAGAAAGCACGTCCAGTTCTTTATAAGTTGAAGAAGAAACCCGAGATAGAGAGAGAGAGAGAGGGTTACTGAGAGAAACACTCGTTTTTTTATTGGAAGTGAGGACAGAGAAAAGTACAAACAGATTAACATAAATGATTATCTAAAGTCAATTTTGGTAGTTCACCATAATAGGTGCCTTTTAAACTTAACTTATTAAACTAGTGCCTTTCTCAGCACATCAGTTTAAAAAGGTGACATTTCTCACCAATTCCACATATTGGAAATAGTCAAATCATATCCAATTCCGTGTTCCAAACACAGTTTCATTGTACAAGTATAACATTAATCACATACAAGTCGAAAGAAAAAATTAATAATAACCATATAATACGTATGGGTTTGAAAATTTAATAGCACTCTTTAAAGAGTGTGTTTTAAGACTATTACAAATTTAATAACTTAAATTTTAATGTGCCTTTGGTTTATAAATACAGGTTTTTATTTGAACTTATTATTAACTATTATAAAATGTAGTTGCAATATTTTCCTTATGACCCTTTTATTGAAGGTGTATATCGGATTTGTTGAAAGCATGCACTCAGTTACTCGCTACATTTGGCCATTTGAAAGCATGCACTCAGTTAAGGCGTTTTTTTCCTAAACTTAATTTCGTGTTTCCGATACTTATTTTAATATTTTTGAGACTTATTTTGTATTTCTAAGACTTATTTTGCATATTTGTAATTTCCGAGATTTATTGGGTAAAAATATAATTTTCTATTTTATTTTTTTTTGTTCATCTTCTTTATCGAGACCTCCAATAGAGGTCTGTTCCATCCTCATTGATGGAGATGAAGGTATTTTAATCTTATTGGTACTATTGAAACTTAACTTATTAAACTAGTGATATCCTTAAAATTCAACATAAAAAGAGTGTTATTTTCCCTTTTTCCACTAATACATACCGTAGACAACTAGACCTGTGAATTGAAAACAAATGCAATCGGATACATTAAATTTGCACATATATTTTGAAGTTTGAACTTCTATTTACAACTTCGGTCAACAATTAGTTTTGCCGGAGATCAACAATATGAGGTGCTTGTGTAATAATTAGTCTTGTCTATTACATTTGCTCTTTCAAGGACTTCAGAAGTTATATTATATATTGTCAAAAAATAAATGCTACATTTTTTTAAAGTGTCTAATTTCAGATTCAGTTTGTAATTGTTGATGACTTTTGTTAAATATTTTTCAAATTTAGAAAATTTGAAGGACGATTAATAGTAAAATACTAGAAAGAATCCAATCATCATGTCAAATATCACAAGTTCTTGACAAATTTTGAAATCAAGTTAAAGCATAAATCACAATACTCCAATCTCTACAAGCCGGCAACATCGCGCAAGGATACATATAGCCACATCTTCATCAACCATTCTCAAAGTTCAACCATCAAATTATCTCATAATTCACATACTTCACTATCAAATAACAATCCAACATTCAAACTCACTCAGCCAAAATAAGTAAACATCCAAAATGAGGAAGTACCCTTTTCGTTTTCGTCTAAATGGTTTTGCCTTGGTGTGCTGCCCACATAATTCACCTGTATGAAATTTGAAGAAAGCAGAAAAGGGAAATAGATGGCATCTATTCAAATGGTACCTTGTTGAATTGAAAAACTTTACTAAAATGGCATTTTCAATAAGTTTACAGGTGTACTTCTGTCAATTCTCTTCATCTACAAGGATCATGGACTCATTGCCAACTCCAAGGTCCATCAAAGATGCCATTTCATCGTCAAGCAATAATGGCATGGACTCATTGCCAACTCCAAGGTCCATCAAAGATGCCATTTCATCGTCAAGCAATAATGGCAGAGGAGTACCCTGTAAATTCAACGAGCACTATCAGTCACAATCTAGTTTTAATCACAATATTAGGGGTGTTTGTCATGAACATAAGTCAATGAAGACAAACCTCTTCCTGAAGAAATAATTTTGGCTTGATCGACTTCAACTTGAAAAAGCTTTCACAGAGAATCTTTAGCTTGCCAACCTACAATGAATGAAGCATCTATAAGTAAAATCTTAAAAGTATATTGTGCCAAATACTTGGTTGTAGAAAAAGGTGGGACCATAACCGTGGTGGTGGCTGGCAGTTTCTTCGTCAATGGGGGATTCTCGCCCATTGATGCGCCCACACACTTCAGAGTGATGGCTGCACATTTATGCATACTATATGAATACCGATTCTGCAACCCTGTATAAAAAAGCAGATAACAAAAAAGAAGAAGAAAATCTAAGTTCATACACAGAAGTCCTGAAGCCATTTTCTGGGGTCCACCTACTCCGATTGATGGTCTCTCATCCTCAATTCCATGGAGATTCTTAAGCTCATCAAACCTGTAATTGAGTCAGGAAGAACATCATTAATGAAACAATGATGAAAGACATTGCCATAAGGTTTGTGATAGAGTTTTGAGGTCATTGTGCCCTGGAAATGGGTAGGGATGGCAACGGGTTGGATCAGGGCTGGATCGGCATGCCTCAAACCCAAAACCCGATTTCAGCAGGTTGCCCCAAACCCGACCCATGACCCGAACGGGTTTTTGATTTCCGCCCAAACCCAACCCGAACCGACCCGTTTCATTAAAAAAAAAAAATTGTTCAAACAATCAAATATACAAATTTTACTATACATTTGAATTTTAAGATAGAAACTTAAATTTTAATATTCATTCAAAATTAAAAATACACTTAAATTGAAAAGTATATTTAAATTTAAACATGCGTACACTTAAATTTAAACATAAACAATATATAAATATAAAAATTTAATGTTTAGCGCACATTTAAAATTCATATATAAACTTAAATTTAATAGAATATACATCAAAATTTTATAAACTTTAAATTCAAATATAAAATACAGTTAGACAAAAATATAAAAAGATTAGAATATTGTTTTCCCTTTTATATTTTTAATATCTGAAAAAATAATTATATAAATACCGGGACGGGTCGGGTCATAGTGGTTTGATGCATACCCAACCCGGTTACATACCAGGGTAACAACATTTGACCCATACTCGACCCAATCCCTGTTTTAAGTGCTCCAAACCCACCCCAAACGGATCGGATCCCAATCGGTTTGGAGAAGGTTGGGGATTTTTGCCATCCCTAGACATGGGTTCACATCTTCAAAGTCGCCTAACTACATCTTGAAGGAAAATTAAGGAGGTGTATAATTACAGTTATTGTTCCAAAATGCATATCGAGTCTTTTAACAAATAATATAATTAAAACACCCAATACAATGAGAACAAAATTGACACGTTATTTAGATCCCCAATGAATCTACAATTAACTTCTTTTTATTATAGAAAGAAGGGAGATGGTTACACATATACATTTTAAGCAAACATCAATCAAGTATTATCAGGACTTAAATAATTTGTCATGATGTAACAGACCAGAAGGCCTACTCTGTCTTCCATACATTGAATTCACTAATAGGTGTTACGAGCACTCTCTATATCTTCTTAGGTAACTCAAGAATATGCCTCAAGCTCAAGTACAGAATGATCTAAATTTTGGGTGAGAATATGGTCTAGTTTCTGAGAGAAATAAAGTTTGAATGTGTTGAAAGTATGTTGTTAGATTATTGTGTAGGCTGTTATTTTCTAGTAGTTATCTTTAATTCTTTAGTTATCTACAATAAAGAGTTTTGAGTAGTCTGTTACTCAACTCTCCTCTAGAGTTGTTGTTTCCTAGTTGAGTTGAAAGTCCTTGTATTTAGGAAGTAGTTCAATTTTCTTTCCTATTTATGTTCATTGATCTCACTGTTTGAGAGTAAGTGAGAAATAAGATAAATTAATTCTCTCACAATTCTATATGGTATCAGAGCCACTCTCTGAACCAACAAACCCTAAATGACTAAGGATGTGGTAAACACGCCTAGTACATCCTCAAATAATGTCTCTTCCTCAAACCTGGAACCTGTCAGCAACAATGGTGGTAACGGCAGGTCCGATAGTCATCACTTCCCACACATGCCTATTACTTGTCATAAATTGAATGGGAACAATTATCTCCAATGGTCACAATCCGTGTCAATGTTCATCTATGGGAAAGGCAAAGATGACTACATCACTAGAGTTTCAATGTTACCGGCAAAGGGAGATCCTGATTTCAAGCAATGGAAAACTGAAAACAGCATGGTGATGTCATGGTTGATCAACTCCATGACAAACGATATAGGAGAGAATTTTCTTCTCTATGAGACTGCACAGGAGATATGGGATGCAGCAAAGCAAACCTATTCCAATAGTGATAATTCTGCTAAGTTATTTGGAATAGAAAGTACCCTTCATGACCTACGACAAGGAGAGATGTCTGTCACTCAGTTTTTTAACACACTTACTAGACACTGGCAGCAACTAGATGTGTTTGAAAAATATCGATGGAAGTGTCCAGAAGATAAAGGGTCATACAAAAATATTGTAGAACAGAAAAGGATCTTCAAGTTCTTACTAGGTCTGAATCAACAACTTGATGATGTGAGGGGACGTGTTCTAGCAATCAAACCACTCCTTAGCATTCATGAAGTTTTTTCAGAGGTCCGAAGGGAGGAGAGCCGAAAAAGGGTGATGATGGGGCCATCTAAAGCAAAAAACTCCTAAGAGTTCAACTCTTGCTACTCGAGGGACACAAAACAGTTTCAATAACAATCAGCCTAGAAGAGGAAGGCCATGGTGCGACCACTGCAGTAAGCCAGGTCATACCAAGGAGACCTGCAGGAGGATTCATGGAAAACCAGCAGATTGGAAACCCAATCGGACCTTCAACAACAGAGAAAGCCATGGGAATATGGTGACAGGTAATGAAGGTTCTTTCACAGCCGAACCCAACCCTTTCAGTAAGGAGTAGCTGGAAGTTTTGCAGAAATTCTTTAATCAATCATCTCAAAACACTACAGTCACTGGAACCGGATCTCTAGCTCAAAAAGATACCTTTCTCAATGCCCTAAGTGTGAAGAAAGAACAGCAGAGTCCATGGGTTGTGAACTCCAGTGCATCAGACCATATGACCGGAGATGTCAAGAACTTAAAAAACTTTAAACCATATCATGACAATCTTACTGTTAAAATTGCCGATGGTTCTCTGTCAAAAGTAGCTGGCACAGGTTCAGTTGTGATTTCTAAGAATCTAATACTTCACTCGGTTCTTTTAGTTCATAATTTGGATTGCAATTTGTTATCGATTAGCAAACTCACTCGGGAACTAAATTGTATGACTAAATTTTTTCCAAACCATTGTGAATTTCAGGACTTGGATTCGGGGAAGATGATTAGCAATGCTGAGATGTGTTCAGGACTCTATCTCTTGAAGATTGAAGTCTATCCTGAAAGACAACCTCAAACAGCAGAGTTTGTATCTCTCAAGAGTCAGTTTAATTCAAATTCTAGGTTAAATAATGATAGTGTTATCATGTTGTGGCATTATCGATTAGGTCACCCTAATTTCGTGTACCTTGAAAAATTGTTTCCAGTATTGTTTGATAATCTAAACATACTCGTCAAGTTTACCCAAATAAATCATATCAGATATCATATCCATTTTCTATGATCCATAGTGATGTCTGGGGACCGTCTGGGGTTGACAATATAACAGGAGCTAGATGGTTTGATTCCTTCATTGATGATCACACTCAAATTTTCAAAAGTTTTAATAAAATGATCCAAAATCAGTTTCAGACTAAAATTCAAATTTTAAGAACTGATAATGGTAAGGAATATTTTAACTCAATGTTAGGAAACTATTTAATCAATGAAGGAATTATACATCAAAGTTCATGTGTTGAGACTCCCCAACAAAATGGAGTCTCAGAGAGGAAAAATCGCCATCTTTTAGAAGTGGCAAGATCAATTATGTTCTCCTCTAATGTTCCTAAACAATTTTGGGGTGAAGCTGTTCTCACAGCTGCATATTTAATCAATAGATTGCCTTCCAGAGTTCTTAAATTTCAAACTCTATGTCAATCACTTCTCAAAACCTACCCTGACACACGAATTTTGTCACAAATACCTTCTAGAGTTTTTGGCTGCAGTTTATTTGCTCATACTAGTCAGGTAAATCGGAGCAAATTGGACCCACGGTCAATTAAATGCATATTTGTCGGGTATGCTCCAACCCAAAAAGGTTATAGATGCTATTCTCCATCTACAAAATGGTTTTATACATCCAAGGATGTAACATTTATGGAAAACCAACCATTTTATCCCAAATCTACAATTCCGGGGGGGAATGTGAGTCAAGAATTTCAACTTTGGGAGACTCTCAATACTAATAAGAATATTCAGTTATGGGAAACTATGCATCCTAATCAAATTCAAACTCCTCCAAGTCAGTCTCATCCACTACCTCATAACTCTAGTCAAATTCAAATTCAAACTCAAACTCATCCCTCATCTACTGAAAACCAAGAGTCTCACTCCCACATGTCTCCTACTTTATCTCATCTACCTTTAAATCAAACAGAAAACTCTAAGTCTCATCCTCCCACTGAAACACATATCTACCCTAGTCAGCAAATCAATTCCCTACAACCGGCTGCTGATAAAGAGTTCATTGTGTATACAAGGAAAGAAAAAAATCAGAAAGAGATAGAGCACCAAAAGTCACTGCAACGCCATGACTCTGAACCAAATCAACAAGTCCAAATACCAGACACAACACAGAAGTTGTTGTTGAAAGTATCTCAGGTAAGAGTGATTCTGATTCTACCTATACTAATAATGAAATGTCTGATATTGATCAACCAATTGCAATACAAAAAGGAGTGAGAGAATGCAGGGATCGACCACTCTATCCTATGTGCAATTTCATCTCATATGAGGGCTTGTCTCCAAATTATCGGGCTTTTGTTGTTAATTTAGCAACCATTCCAGTGCCCAACAGCATACAAGAAACTATTAAAGTACCAGAATGGAGGACTACAGTATACGAGGAGGTAAGAGCCCTTGAAAAGAATGGGACTTGGGAAATGTCAGAACTTCCAGAGGGCAAAAATCCAGTAGGTTGCAAGTGGATCTTTACAGTGAAGCACAGAGCGGATGGGAATGTTGAACGATTCAAGGCTCGGCTGGTCGCCAAAGGATACACATAGTCCTATGGAATCGATTATATGGAGACATTCGCTCCAGTGGCCAAGCTCAACACAATCCGTGTGCTGCTCTCTTTAGCCGCAAACTTGAACTGGCCTCTCCATCATTGTTGTCAAAGGCGCACTCAGGCGCACCTCCAGGCGCCAGGCGGCAACAGGCGCAGCTACAGTGCCTATAGCTGGTCTGGGCGCACTGGCTTCCGTCGGGCGCGCGCCTTTCTGGTAAAGGCGGGAGGCGCACAGGTGCGCCTGATGTGCCTCATGGGTTTTGTGTGTTTTTGTGTGTTTTTTTGTTTTTTTATAGAACTGGGGTCAAAATATAAAGGTACCAGCAAAATGGGGTCTTTTTTAAAGTAAATGAAATTTTATAAGGGTCTAAAGATAAAAAGAAAAAAAGAAGAAAAGAAGAAAAGAAGAAAACCCTACACGGTCACACTCTGATATCAGAATCTCATCCACATCTCCTCTCTCAAGAGAAACAAGTGAAGTCTCACGGCTGCAGAATCCAACAGCCATCATCCATCATTCCATCTCAAATCTCCAAGACTCCAACGGCTATCTCCCAAGTCCCAACTCTCCCAAGTAAGTTTCTTCATCTCTAATCTTCTCTTTCTCTGTCTAATCTTCTCTTTCTTCTTCGAATCTTCTGTTTCTGTCTCTCCATTTTCAATTTTTCTGGTAATCTTCTCTTTCTCTGTTTCTTTGACTCTCACTCTCTATTTCTAGAGTCTCCATTTTCAATTTTTTTAAAAAAATTGCTGCTCTGCTCTGTTTTTGATTGATTTGGCGTTGGGTGTTTGTGTTGTGGTGTTTAGGTTGGCTTTAATATATAATTTTACCTTTTAAAAAAAAAAATATCTATTCACTGTATTGACTATTGACTATTGAGTCAATAAAAATGGCTGCTCTGCTCTGCTCTGATTTTGGTTGGTTTGGAACTTTGGTGTTGGGTGTTTCACGTGTTTGTGTTGTGGTGTTTTGGTTGGCTTTAATATATAAATACCTTTTCAAAAAAAAACTATGCACTGTATTGACTATTGAGTCAATAAAATGGGCTGTCAGCTGTGTGATTGACTATTGAGTCAATAAAATGGGCTGGCTGTCAGCTGTGTATCACACAATTCACACTATCACTTCACTTGTTTATTGACTATTGAGTATTGAATATGGATTGTTAACACATATACTGCATCTCGAATCCAAAATTCCAAATGTAAACTTGTTTTATTTTTATTTTTTTTTAAAGAACATTGTTTATTAGTTTATAGTGGAATTGGATTGTATTTTTTGTTACTTACTACTTTGTGCCGTTTATGGTAATGTTCTTAATTTCTTATAGGTCTCTAAATGTCAATAGAAGGGGAAGTATTGAAACAAAACTTGAACATTGCATGGCAATATTTTGATTGCCCGGATCCTAAAGACAAAAACACTACAAAATGCAAATTTTGTAATAAAGTGTCAAAAGGAGGGATATTTCGAGGGAAACAACATTTGGTGGGTGGATTTAGGAATGTAACGGCTTGCAAAAAGTGTCCGGACGTGATAAGAGAGGAAATTAAAGATTACATGATTAAGAAGAAGGAAGAAAAAGATGGTCGTAATTTGGCTACAGGCCCAGATGATTATGTTAGTGGTTTTGGAGATGAGTATGATGATGATATGTTCGGGTCGTCGGGGTCGGGGAGTTTTAGTCAGAAACGACCAATGGCAAGTGGAAACTCAAGCTCCACTGGTGCAACTATTTATCCTTTTAAAAAGCCAAAACAAAAGGGTCCACTTGATGTGTACTACTCCCAGTCCCCGCACCAGTCGGAAACTGTTGTGCGTAGTAGGCAAACAAAATTGGGTGAAAATGATGCATCAAAAAAGGTGTTTAGGGATCGAGCTTGTAAGTGTTTTGCAAGATGGATGTATGATGCAGGGATCCCATTCAATGCTGTCAAGCATGATAGCTTTCAAGTTTTTATTGAGGCAGTTGGACAGCATGGTCCGGGTATGAAAGCGCCAAGTTATCATGAAGTTAGGGTTCCTCTACTAAAGCAAGAGGTTGAAAATACCCGAAAATCTATGAAGGCTCATGAAGAGGAATGGGTTACTCATGGATGCTCTATTTTGTCAGATGGTTGGAAGGATAGGAGAGAAAGGACATTGATTAATTTCTTAATCAATAGTCCAAAAGGAAGTATGTTTATAGAGTCAGTTGATGCTTCGGCATATGCAAAGACCGGTGAGAAGATGTTTGAGCTCTTTAGCAAAGTTGTGGATAAGATTGGACCGAGCAATGTGGTTCAAGTCGTCACCGATAGTGCCTCGAATAATGTTTTGGCTGGTAAGTATCTAATTGTTATTGTATTTATGATTATAGTTTTTTACTTTAGTATTGTATCAAGTACTAACAAGTAACAACTAATATATTTGCTTATCATAATAGGGAAATTGTTAGCGGCGAAATATCCCAATTTGTTTTGGACACCTTGTGCTGCTCACTGTTTGGACTTGATCTTAGAAGATATTTTCAAGATTCCGAATATGAAGCAAACATTTGAGAGGGCTACTTCGGTTCATAGCTACATCTATGGTCGTACAGGATTAGTAAACATGATGAGGCAGTTTACTAAAATGAAGGAATTACTTAGGCCAGCGAAGACTAGGTTTGCAACTGCATTTATAACGTTATCGAGGATGTATAATGAAAAGAGTAACCTGAGAAAGATGTTCACTTCAGACATATGGGCAACTAGCAAGTGGGCCAAAGAACGAGGGGGTAGAAAAGTTGTAGAAATTATTACTATGCCTTCATTTTGGAATAATGTGGTGTTTGCCCTTAAGGTATCTGGGCCGCTTGTATGTGTACTTCGTTTGGTGGATGGTGAGAGGAAGCCTCCCATGGGTTACATATATGAGGCTATGGATAGGGCAAAAGAAGCAATTGCAAAATCGTTCAAGTGGGATGAAAAAAGATATGAAGAGATTTGTAGAATCATTGACATAAGGTGGAATATTCAACTTCATCGCCCTTTGCATGGGGCCGGGTGGTTCTTGAACCCAGAATTCTTCTATAGCACCAAAGAAGTACATGAAGAGGTGACAAGCGATTTGCTACAATGCATAGAAAGGTTGGTCCCAGATGTACCGACTCGATGTAAGATTGATGATGAACTGGTTAAGTACAAGAGAGCAGAAGGGCTATTTGGTAGTGCAATGGCTATTAGAAGGAGAACGGAGAAAGCACCAGGTATATCTTTATATACCATTCTATTTTAAACATATATTCTATTTCTACATTAAAAAATAGGATCATATTTGTTAATTGGTTTCAATTAACAGCTGAGTGGTGGGATGCATATGGCGGTTCAACGCCAACTTTGCAAAAATTTGCTATCAAGATTCTTAGCCTCACTTGCAGTTCATCTGGTTGTGAACGAAATTGGAGTGTTTTTGAAAATGTAAGTATATGTTTTTATTTGTTAGCAGTTTTTTTAATTACATTTAAATTATATTTTCTTGCTATTTATCTAATTTATGCATAAATTATTACAGCTTCATACCAAAAGGAGAAATAGATTAGCTCAGGGTCGTTTAAATGACTTGGTGTTCGTAAAATATAATAGAGCGTTAAGGCGTCGATATGAGATGCGTGACACCATTGACCCTATTTACTTGAATAATATCGATGACAGCAATGAGTGGTTGACTGGGAGACTTGATGATGAGAATGACGTAGATGATGAGCTGGTTTTTACAGAGGAAGACGGTTTGACATGGAATGTTGTTGCTACAGCTGCAGGAGTTGGAGAGCCTAGTTACCGAACAAGACAGAGTGTGACTGTGAAAGGAGGTTCATCATCAAGGGCACCACGATCATCACTTCGTCTTGTAGATGAGGAGGATAGTGAAGAAGAGGAGTGTGAAGTGGAAGATGAGGGAGAAAGACTTCAACAGGATGAAGCTCAATTTGATAGGACAATAGAAGAGGATTATGATTTGGGGTTTGATGAATTATGAATGAAGTCATGAACTTTATTTTCTTTGATAGAAATTAGAGGCATAGAGTGTCTAGAGTCTACTCTACCTTAGAAACTTATTTCATTATCTTTGTGTGTTTGGACTTTGGATGAACTTTTTTTTTTCATGTGTTTGTACCTTTTGAGTTGATTGTGTATTTGTGTTGAATTATTATGAAGTTGATTGTGTTAAATTATTATGTGTTATTGAATTAGTTACTAGTAACTAGAAAAATTAGGTATAAATAGGTTTTTACAATTGTTTATGAATTTTCTGTATTTTTATAAAAAACGTGCGCCTTGCTTCGCTCAGGCGCGCGCCTCGCCTTGCGCCTTGCGCCTCAGGCTCCAGAGGCCTTTGCGCCTTGAGGCGCTTAACGCCTCTGACAACTATGCTCTCCATCAGTTGGACGTGAAAAAAGCCTTTCTGAATGGCGACCTAGAAGAGGAAGTCTACATGGAGGTTCCTCCAAGACTTGAATCATACTCAAAAACCAGCAAAGTATGCAGACTCAAAAAATCTCTCTATGGGCTCAAACAATCCCCACGTGCTTGGTTTAAGAGGTTCACAAGAGCAGTAAAACAGTACAGGTATCTACAATGTCAAGCTGATCATACACTATTTGTCAAACATTCTCCTGGAGGTAAAATTACTATTCTTATAGTTTATGTTGATGATATAATCCTTACAAGGGATCATGACGAAGAAATTCAGAGACTAAAAAAGGTACTTGCAAAGGAGTTCGAAATCAAAGACTTGGGAAGTCTCAAGTATTTCCTAGGCATGGAAATAGCTCGGTCAAAACAGGGCATTGTGGGCATTGTGGTGTCCCAACGTAAGTATATTTTGGACTTACTAAGAGAAACCAAGATGCTCGAATGCAAGCCTGCCGAGACTCCAATGGACTACACAATGAAATTGGGAATGATTGAAAACAGTGCACCGGTGGACAAAGGTAAATATCAACGACTTGTGGGAAAGCTCATCTACCTCTCACATACAAGAACAGACATTGGTTTTCCTATAAGCACTGTAAATCAATTTATGAATAATCCTACTGAAGAACATATAGATGCAGTGTTCAAGATTTTGAGGTATTTGAAGATGACACCAGGAAAGGGCCTATATTTCAAAATGGGCTCAAATAGAAGCACTGAAATCTTTACTGATGCTGATTGGGCAGGGTCTCTCACAGATCAACGGTCAACTTCAGGGTACTGTACATGTGTGGGGAAATTCGGTCACATGGTGAAGTAAGAAGCAAGCTGTAGTGTCAAGAAGCAGCGCTGAGGCAGAATTTAGGGCCATGGCACAAGTTATTTGTGAAGGGATATGGTTAAGAAGACTGTTAACAGAACTGAAAACTCCTACGGACAAGACAATGAAACTGTTATGTGACAACCAGGCTGCCATCAGCATTGCAAAGAATCCTGTGCATCATGACAGGACAAAGCATGTTGAAATAGACAGGCATTTTATCAAGGAGAAGTTGGAAGAAGGGAGTGTGAAACTAGTATATACACCTACTATACTTCAAACTGCTGACATACTTACAAAGGCTCTTCCTAGAGTTAACTTCGAAGACTTGTGTTCCAAGCTAGGTATGATAAATATTTACTGCCCAGCTTGAGGGGGGGATGTTGAAAGTATGTTGTTAGATTATTGTGTAGGCTGTTATTTTCTAGTAGTTATCTTTAATTCTTTAGTTATCTACAATAAAGAGTTTTGAGTAGTTTGTTACTCAAACTCTCCTTTAGAGTTGTTGTTTCCTAGTTGAGTTGAAAGTCCTTGTATATAGGAAGTAGTTCAATTTTCTTTCCTATTTATGTTCATCGATCTCTCAGTTGAGAGTAAGTGAGAAAAAAGATAAATTAATTCTCTCACAATTCTATAGAATGGTATCAGAAAACTGAAGTTGACACAAAAAGACAAATTAAACACTTTCAGATTGACCACAAAAAGTAGCAACCACCAATGAACTGAAACAGACTTGGCTTCTGTTTCAAAAGAACCTGGATCGATCATCACAAAAAAAGCACTCAATTTGGTTCAATTTAATGATCAAACTAGTTAAGTTGCACGCCACTACTAATATCAACTTGATTTTGACCGAAATCTTTTCCAATGGAACATTCCAGGAGAGATTCGATCTCTAAAGAATTAGAGCAACGATCATTAATTGAAAGCCCAGCTCCTTCAGAAGTTGGAAAAATCACTATATCAAGATGTTTCTCATTAAACTTATATACGACCCAATATTCACTGCCAATTTTTCTCATAATTCCCAAGCAAATTATTCTCTCAGCCTTCTTTAAAGTTATTTCCAGATTCAACCCATAGGTTTTGGCCCAAATTGTTCAAGGAATGAAACTTCTACCAGATAATGTATAAATCAAATAACAGAATACTATCAATTGCTAAAGGAAACATTATGCTTGAATTTTGGAATTCCTGAAGAATTTATCACAGCTACAATTCAATTGTTGAGATATAATTTCCCCTCTATCCACATATCTACTTAACCGTCAAGCATGTAAGAGTCTGAAAATTTGAAATAAAACCACAATGGCTTGCCATTCTCCATTTAAAGAATAATAAATCCTAGGAACCAATAAATTTTCTACAGTTAGACACAGCTGATGGAAGAAATTAACATGGGATGTGAAGTGTTGTGTTTTTGGCTCATCAAAACCTAAAGTTAAGGTTTAAGAAGGAATCCTATTTGGATTAGGAGAAAATAAAGTGTGCACATAATTTCCTATTGGGATTAGGAAATTTATTTTCTCAAGAATCCCAAATCAACTAGGATTAGGAAATAAGTTAGTTTTTCTTATTCTACAAGGATTTAGGAGTCTTATTCTGACAAGGAATGTAACCCAAGTCCTATATCTATAAATAGGGCTGTTGGGAGCTTATTTTGAACACAGAAAAACAGCAAGCATACAAGGGTAGAGTGCAAGAGTGATAGAGAGGTTCTAGCAAGGTTTTGGGGAATTAGCTAAGGGGTTTCAATAAATATCTTGTAACCAAGCGTTTTTCTTCATAGTGCTAGTGATTTCTCAAGAGAGATCACACGAGGACGTAGGCAAAGTTAGCCGAACCTCGGTAAATTGTTGTGTTGTATGTGTGGCATGTTTTCTTTATTGTTCATATTTTATTCCGCATATTCGCATATCATTATCCTATAAGTTTATCATCGTAGTCTATCAAGAAAACACGATCAATAAGGGAGTTTAAAATCAACAAATTGGTATCAAGGCTTGGTCATAGCGTTTTTGAGATGGCGGGTGATAAGATCAATGACGTGAAGCCCATCATAATCGAGAAGTTTGATGGGAAGGGTAACTTCACGTTATGGCAGAGGAAGATGAAGAACGTCTTGATTCAGCAAGATCTGTAAGATGTTATTCTCGGAAAGGAGAAGCCGGCAAAAACTACTGATGCTCAGTGGAAGCGAATGGACGTAAAGGCGAAGAGCTCTATTGAGCTACATCTTGCCGACAATGTGATGCTTAATGTCGACGAGGAGATGAATGCTAAAAAGACATGGGATAAGCTGGAGAAAGTTTACAGGGGTAAAACTTTATCCAACAAACTTCTCTTGAAAGATGAACTTCTTAATCTTCGTATGGAAGAAGGTGGAAATCTGCAAGATCATTTGAGCAGATTTCAGAATTGTGTTGCTACTTTATTAAAGGTGGATGTGAAATATGATGATGATGACAAGGCGCTTTTACTATTGAGATCTCTACCGTCTTCGTTCAAGCACTTCAGGACCACAATCATGTTTGGTAAGGAAAGTCTAAAGCTGGATGAGGTTATGAAAGCCATCCAATCTTATGTCAAGATGGATGAAAATACCAAAGGCTCTAAGGCATATGGTCTGTATGCCAAAAAAAAGAGGGGTCGGTCGCAGAGCAGGCATGATAAATCTGGCAATAGGGGTAGATCAAAATCTAAGGGAGAAGAAAAAGAGAACAAGGGTTGCTTTACATGTGGTGCTCCTGACCACTGGAAAAAGAATTGCAAGATATGGCAAGAAAGGAAAGCGAAGGCGATGGCAAGGAATTCAAGTTCAGCCAGTGTGGTTACTTCGGATGAAAGTGACGGAGAACTCCTTGCGGTAACATCGAACTCCAATGCTTTCCAACATTGGATTTTGGATACCGGTTGTTCGTTCCATATGTGCGCTAACAAATAATGGTTCGACACATATGAGGAAAGGACATGTGGAGAAGTTTTGATGGGAGATGATTCACCGTGCAAGATTGAAGGTATTGGATCAGTGAAAATCAGAATGCATGACAGAATTGTTAGGGTACTAGATAAGGTTAGACATGTTCCTAAACTAAAGAAGAATTTGATATCTTTGGGCACTTTAGACAAAGACGGTTACAAGTATTGTTCTGAAGGAGGGATACTCAAGGTTATCAAAGGGTTATTGGTCATAATGAGGGGTGATATTCAACCTAACACTTTATATAAGCTTCGGGGAACTACAATAGTAGGTGGAGTAGCAGTATCTGTAGAGAAGGACGAGACTGAGCTTTGACATTATAGGCTATGGCACATGAGTCAAAGAGGGATGCAAGAACTACACAAGAAAAATCAGCTGAAAGGTGTTAGTTTCTGCAAACTGAAATTCTGCAAGTATTGTACTCTTAGGAAGCAAACAAAGACGTCATTTAAGATTGCAGATAGTGAGAAAAGAAGCAAAGAGCCGTTGTACTATATTCATACAGACGTATGGGGCCCTGCACCAACTAGGTCTAAGGGAGAATCAAGGTATTTTGTTACTTTTTTAGATGATTTTTCGAGAAAAATATGGGTTTACTTTATGAGGGAGAAATCCGAAGTTTTCACAAAGTTTAAAGAGTGGAAAGCTGAAGTAGAAAACCAAACGGGCAAAAAAATCAGATATCTGAGAAGCGACAATGGAGGTGAATATAGAGACAACAAGTTCTTACAGTTTTGTAGGGAAGAAGGCATCACAAGGCATTTTACAGTGAAGAAGACTCCTCTAACAAAACGGGGCAGCAGAGAGGATGAATAGAACTCTCATGAAAAGAGAGAGAAGCATGCGGTTTCATACAGGATTGCCCGACATGTTTTGGGCAGAAGCGTTTAATCACGCTTGCTACTTGGTTAACCGATCACCCTCAAGGGTTCTTGATTATAAGTGTGCAGAAGAGGTATGGTCTAGAAAACCTATTGATTATTCCGATTTAAGAGTTTTTGGTTGCAGTGCATATGCTCATATTCCGAGTGATGAAAGAACCAAACTCAAGCCAAAGTCACTCGAGTGCATTTTCATTGGTTTTGAAAAAGGAGTGAAGGGCTACAAGTTATGGGATTTTGTCAACAAGAAGAAGGTTTTAAGTAGAGATGTCGTGTTCGACGAAAAGACTATGCCCCTAAATAAAATCAAGACAACTGAGGAGAAGCAAACTGATGTTGTAAAAGAAGCAACCGAATTTCCTCTAACCAAATAGGTCATGGAAGAAGATCCAGCTCAGGTGGAGCACGGGCAAGTGGATCATGACGAAGGGATTAATGAGGAAAGAGTAGAGCAACAACAACAGTCACAAGTACAGGCTCAGGTGGAGCTATCACCGTTGCAGGAACAAGACTCCCTGGTTCCTCAACAACCTGAGCAACAGTTTCAGAGAAGCATAGCACTAGATAAACCCAAGCGAGAACGCAAGAAACCAGAAAAGTATGGGTTTGATCAAGACGAAGTTAATTATGCTCTAAATGTTAGTCAAGGCAATCCAACCACATATCAAGAAGCTATAGCAAGTGATGATCGGGAAAGTTGGATGGTTGCTATGTCAGAAGAGATGCAATCTCTTGATAAGAACTCTGTTTGGGAGCTAGTTTCTAAACCAAAAGATCGAAAGATAGTTGGCTGTAAATGGGTGTTTAGAAAGAAAGAAGGGACACATGAAGGTGATGCCGTGAGATACAAGGCTCAGTTAGTGGCAAAAGGGTATTCACAAAAGGAAAGAGTTGATTATGACGAGATATTCTCTCCAGTGGTTAAGCATACTTCAATCAGATTGTTATTATCAATAGCAGCTCAGCAGGATATGGAGATAGAACAGATGGACGTTAAGACCGCGTTTCTCCATGGTGATCTAGAAGAAATCATTTACATGGCTCAACCGGAAGGATATGTTGAAACAGAGAAAGAAAATCTGGTTTGTAGGTTAAAGAAGTCTCTTTATGGGCTAAAGCAATCTCCAAGGTAGTGGTACAAACGTTTCGACTCATACATGTTGAAAATCAATTTTAGAAGATACTTAAAGGATTGTTGTGTTTACTACCATGCGTTCGAAGATGGTATGATTATACTATTGATACTTTATGTAGACGACATGTTGATTGCATGTCAAGATGTATCTAGAATTCATAAATTAAAGATGCAACTGAATAAGGAATTCGACATGAAGGATCTAAGGGCTGCACAAAAGATCCTTGGAATGCAAATTAAAAAGGACAGAGTAGCGGGAAAAATATGGTTGTCTCAAACAAAATACATTCAAAATATTTTGAAGCGATTCAACATGACCGAGGCAAAGCCCGTGACTACTCAGTTGGCAGCGCACTATCGGTTGAGTGCGTTGCAATGTCCGACTACAGAAAAAGAGTTGGAAGAGATGAGCAAAGTGCCTTATGCAAGCGTAGTAGGATGTCTAATGTACGCGATGGTTTGCACAAGACCTGACCTAGCACAAGCATTAAGTGTTGTTTCGAGGTATATGACGAATCCAGAAAAGGAGCATTGGTCTGCAGTTAAATGGATTCTGCGTTACTTGAAAGGTACAAAGAGTCTAGGAATCTTGTTTGAAAAACAAAGGAAAGAAACATGTGTGCCGGGTTATGTAGATGCTGACTATGCAGGGGACTTGGATAAAAGAAGATCTACTACAGGTTATGTTTTCACTAGTGGTGGTGGGCCGATTAGTTGGAGGGCTACTCTACAATCAATTACAGCATTATCCACTACTGAAGCTGAGTATATTGCGCTTGCGGAAGCTGGAAAGAAAGCAGTTTGGCTTAATGGTTTAGCAAGAGAGTTCGGAATTACTCAAGGTTCCATGGTGATTAGATGTGACAGCCAAAGTGCTATTTACTTAGCAAAGAATCAAGTGTTTCATGAAAAATCGAAGCATATTGAGGCTCGTTATCACCGAATTAGGGACTGAGTAGAATCGAAGGAAGTTACACTGGAGAAAGTTCATACAAAGGAGAATGCATCAGATTACTTGACTAAACCGGTAACAGCTAAGAAGTTCAAGTTTTGCTTGAACTCACTCAATCTTATTACATGCTGAGGATTGGGTGGAGCATCTCCTCACTTGAGGTGCATTAAGGCAAGAAAAAGTTTGCCAAAGTGAAGATTCTTGAAGCTTTCCAGAGTTGTTTCAAGAAGGTTCGAAGACATTCTGGGGTACAGCAGTCACTTCTTGGTTTTGACTCACCAAGGTGGAGATTGTTGTGTTTTTGGCTCATCAAAACCTAAAGTTAAGGTTTAAGAAGGAATCCTATTTGGATTAGGAGAAAATAAAGTGTGCACATAATTTCCTATTGGGATTAGGAAATTATATTTTCTCAAGAATCCCAAATCAACTAGGATTAGGAAATAAGTTAGTTTTTCTTATTCTACAAGGATTTAGGAGTCTTATTCTGACAAGGAATGTAACTCAAGTCCTATATCTATAAATAGGGCTGTTGGGAGCTTATTTTGAACACAGAAAAACAGCAAGCATACATGGGTAGAGAGCAAGAGTGATAGAGAGGTTCTAGCAAGGTTTTGGGGAATTAGCTAAGGGGTTTCAATAAGTATCTTGTAACCAAGCGTTTTTCTTCATAGTGCTAGTGATTTCTCAAGAGAGATCACACGAGGACGTAGGCAAAGTTAGCCGAACCTCGGTAAATTCTTGTGTTGTGTGTGTGGCATGTTTTCTTTATTGTTCATATTTTATTCCGCATATTCGCATATCATTATCCTATAAGTTTATCATCGTAGTCTATCAAGAAAACACGATCAATAAAGGAGTTTAAAATCAACATGAAGTACATTATATTAAGTGATAACTTAAACTGTTTCTATGATCTACACCATTGATTTTCACACTAAAAACCTGGACACACTTACAAAATAGAGAAATCTGACCTCAAAATTAATTTTAAATTCTTTTGATAGTAGATATACCATAGCTTATTTACATTTTGCTAAATGTTATGCCCAAAAATACTGTGTAGGAATGAAGAGAATATGGTTACCAGACAAATGTTTCACTTGAGTAAAATTACCTGGGGTGCAGCCGTTTAATTTCTTCAGGATTGTCAGGCAACTTTGACAAAACCATGCGGACATACCTGCAAGAAAGACTCCAGATCAGCTATAGGATGGTTAACATTGACATAATATACTAGTAATTAACTGCAATGAACTTCTTAAATAGATAGCATTAATACCTAAGTTTTCTGCTGCTCTTTCTCAACATAAACAGACTGGAATCATGTGAATAACTTCGCATTTATAAATCATGTGAATAACCAATTAAAGAACCAGTTGACTAGTAAAAATTTCCTGGCAGTAATGAATCCTTATTTTAAAACAGACTGAAATTACACAAGACAGAAGTCTTATCATCGACATGAAATTACAAGAATCGACCGATGAAAACAATATCATGCTTTTATTTCAGAAAATGTCAAATAATGGACTGATATTGAAAGAAAATACATACCGGATCTCAGACTCCTTCCTTTCACGACGGCTTATCTGTAAGGTACATCAGATAAGGCTGCATCAGATTCCCAAGAACCTTGCAAAGTAGCAAAAATGTGGACAACATAAAAGTTGAAGAGTTTACCTCACTCCCGTTTAGTATTTCTATCTTTGCTAATCGTGCAATTATCACAAACCTTGGGATACCACCTCTTCCAGGATCAGCTATTGGATTATCTGAAAGCCTGATGTCCTTCAATTTAATAAGAGTAATCAGAATAGGAGCCATCAAAAGACCCAAGATTTTTTGTATGTGTGAATGCATGCAAGTTCCAGTGTGCATATCAGTATATGAGTTAAAAGAAAAAGAGAGAGTTACTTATTGGTGCTGAAATCTTTCAACGTGCAAATAATATATTGATTATGAGTTCCAAACATTGTACATATCATAAAGTTGCAGCACGTTATTTACTCCTAAGACAAAATAAAGCAAGTTTGATGGACGATTCATAACATAAACATTACCCTCAAATCTGGAAACAAATTCAGCGAGTCAATCGAGGCCAGATCCTCAATGTTATTACTCCCTGAGGCATAAAATGTAGTGCTAAGAAATCAGAATAAAAATAAAAATAGTCAAAATGAAGCATAAAAACTCATAAAATTCTAACAGCTTACCCAAAAGTAGGCAGCTCAATTTCTGAAATGGTATATAGCTTTTCTCAGGAGATTCATATGCACCAAGTGGTTCGTGTATTGTATCTTTATCAGGGTAATGGACATGATTCAATTTGTTCTTGTTCAGATAAAGTTTCTCTAAACTGAAACCAGAAACCATATTATAATAAAATAAAATAAAATTAGCAATTCCAATTGTAAATTTCATGCTAAAAGTAATTGGCACAACACCAAGCAGCCCTTCTAACCTTCTTAGCTTGGAAAGTTTTAGGATTTCATTCCAATCTGCTACAGAGTTGTCATCCAAATTTAAAAGTTGCAAGGATTCAAATCCTTCGACAATAGGAGATGACATTGGCTGGAATCAGAGAAGGAAATAGAAACAAAACCAGTAAGATTTTTAAATCAGTGAAAGCAAACAACAATTATAGTGGATCATAGAAGAGAAGTAAAATAGGCCTACATACTTAACACACAGTCACACACACACACACACAGTCTTACATACATACATACATACTTACGTAGATACATAGATATGAATTTTTATATGAATTTCTCTTAGAAACACTGATACACGAGCATTCAAACATATATTTTTAGACACAGACACTGTGTGCGCACACAAACACACTCCAAGCTTTGCAGCAATATTCCATTACCCATTAAAATTAAAGAATTTAAGTTCAGGTAATCACATATTGTCCTTGTCATCCCTGACACCTGGTTCTGAACCAATAGATGTGCACATACAATTTTTACTAAGAAGTAAAGCAAAGATTAAGTAGGTCACACATTACAATCAAAATATGGCAGGTTCAAGTGAGTTTGACTGGGTTTTGACTTGAAATAGTCCAATTAATAATTTAATACAAATACTAGCTACATTACTGATTCAACCAGGCAAGCCAAACTGGTTAAGATATCACTGATCACAGTTGAGAATAACGGAAATCTCCACTAAATAGCTTTCTTTGGCAAGTGTTCAACCTTAGGCATTTTTAACAGCTATCATTTCTAATCAAAAGTTGCATAATTAGAACATGCGTAATTGTGCACAAAGCACATGGGGAGATAGTATTTAGTTGATACTCTCCTAATGCATGACTCTAATTACCATTCATTTCATTTAACTTTTTTAGTAACATTCAGTTGATCAAGTTTAAAAATATTTGGAGGTGTCTTGGTCTCACAGTCCAAGGTGATTGTAGTGCCTTCATCCTTTCCATTTTTTTTTTCTCTTGCAAGATAATGTTATCGTGAACAATTCTCAGATAATTGACAACGACGACATTCTCAACATTTTGCTTAATGAAATCATTCTGCAACCTTAAGGCCACAAATTAAGCATAAATGTAAAGTACTAACTACCTTTATTGCACTTATGTTATTCCCCATAAGATGTAGCTCCTCAATTGCTGGCAGTGAATGCTTGAGTATTTCAAGCTGCAAGGTAAATATATATATATATAAAGGTATTTCACAATTGAAGTATGAAAAGGCAATCTCGTCAAAAAAAAAATAAAGGAATTACGAAAAAGCAAAATGAACGAGGGAGGGAGGGGATAACCCACCTCCACCCAGTTTACACCAGTACTGTTTAAAACTAAAATGCAGATGTTTTTTAGTTGTGGCATCTCAGAAACATCCTTGTTCATTAAATTGTTAGATAAATTGAGGGCTCCAAGAGCTGGTAACTGTTCGCAGATGGTACCAACATCCTGCAAGGAAATATTGATAGATATAAGATACAAAACTTATGTAACACAAGCAACTGTAAACTAATAAAGAGATTCTAAATAACAGGTAAATTCATATAGTATCACCACCAGGGGGATCTTAAAATGTCAAAGAACAATTAAAATGTCAGCTGCTGGCAAATAATGAATTATATTATATTCATTTATTTATATTTAAGTATACAAATTCTAATCTTAGAAACAATTATTGCAACGAAGATACTTCAACCAGTTGAGGGTACATTTCAATATTCATAAAGCAAAAAATTTATATGAGCACTTCAAAGAAGTTCCAACATGTCGTCATGTCCACAATTAAAACAATATTTACGTGACTAAAAACTGGTCTGCAATCAGCAGCAGATAATATAACAATGCATACACCCATAAATAAATAAATAAAACAACTCTTACATGCTATAAATGCAGGAACACACACCTTCCAATCCGAAAGCAAATTCCCAGTTAAGTCAAGATGCTTCAAATCTACAACACATTGCATTAAAAATTTAACATCAGCAAATCAATATTCTATCAACTCACAAACAAAAATTTGAATCATTTCACTCGTTAAAACTTTTAACTTACTGGCCAGAGTCGTATCGCCATTACATTGAACTCCAGGAGAGCTAACACCCAAATAAGACAATGAAGCCCCAGTTAACTCTTCAAATTTGCTTAACTTGTCTTGAATTTTGTCTTTACCAAGAAGTTCAACCGAGACCCGTTTGTTTCTCGCTGAAAGAACATACATTTCATCTACAAAGCAACCCTTTTAATCAAATTTTGCCACTTTACAATAATAATAATAATAATTTAAAAAACAAAAACAAAAACAAAAAAAAAAACAAAACCAAAAGATACCATTTTTACTTTAAACTTGGTGAAAGAAAACACATTGCATTAACAAAACAATTAATTTATAGTTAAATTTTGCAACTTTAAAAACAAAAGATTAGAAAGGGGAAAAAAAAAACACAAAAGCAAAAATAAGAATTCACCGACCCTCTTCCTCTTTGGTGGATTCGCTTTTGTATCTTAGTTGAAGAGCTTCAAGCAACGAAACACCGGGGCTCAAGTTCGGGACCCGAACGAAGGATCCGGATTTCTCCGCCCATGCCCGGAAGTAGCTGACCCCGTTGACGGAGCCATCGTGCTTGCCGTTTCCATCGTCCCAATCGACTCCAACCCACACACCCGAGTAGCCCTGCACTTCTCCGACGTACTTCACTGAGCCGATTCGACGCCTGTCGTTAACCGAGTGGACTCGCTGCCCGAGTTTGAACTGCTCATTATTTGACTCACCGGTATTCGACATTGCTTCACTTGAGATCACCGGAGTTTCAGATTTTGTCGGATTCGGAACCGAAGAGCAAATGTAGGCTAGTATTGTGGACTTGAGAGCCAAAAAACGGTGACCAGCAAAAGAGACACGAAATGAAAAGAGACGGCGCCGTTTCGGCTAGTCGTAGAGCGATAACAATGGTAGAAAAATCTGAGCCGTTAACGTGTTACTTGCCACTTGTCACGATCTCTGTAATGGTTTGATAATACTGTCGATACATGCCGACCCAACCCAATAAGGCACGGCCGTGCCGGCCTAGCTGGCTAAACGGGCCGTGCCGTCATGGCATAATAAGGATAATGGGAGCACAGCATGGCCCTGTCGTGTCATGCCTTCTGGTGTGTTTTTCTGGCGGGTCTCAACAGGCTAGTCTACAAATTCAAATTTTTTTTTTAAGTTTTAAGATTTTAAATCCGAAGTATTAAATTTATCTCTTATAATATTATTTTAACAATTTAACTTATGTATTTGTAATTTGATTATCTTATTTATTATTTTAGTCTAATGAAATAAAATGTAAAAAATAGATAAATTTATTTAATAAAATAATTCAAAGAATAAATAAAGATGTATTAAGAAAATAAGAAATAGATGAAAATATGAAATGATGAATTATTTAATAAAAAGTGTGCAAGTCAAACCGAATAAGTCATATGTGGGAATTGTTAGTCCATCTTAAGTTCATAAGGAGGCTCAAAGTGCAGTCCAGATACAAGTCAATGACTAGCCCAAGTTGAAGCCCAGAAGTAAGCCCAAATACTAAACAGACCATATGTTCTAGTTAACCGAAGTCAACATATTCAAAACGGTGCGTATTTGAATGGTATCTGAAGATAGGAGATAAGGTTGCTGAGTCACAAGGAAATCTGAAAATGGCATGACCTGATTGGATGTTGTGGATTTCAGTACACATGGATTGATAAGTGTATATAAAGAAAAAGATAGAGAGAGAAGCTTCAGTTTTTTGCATCAGAATTCATTTAGGTTTCTTAAAGCTCTCTCTCTCTCTCTCACGAAAATATCCTCTGTGTTCTTGTGTGATCCAAGTGATTTCGTGTGAGAGTTTGTTAATTTCTTGTGAGATCATGTGTATTTGTGTGAGAGGATCTTATTTGTTTCTTGTATTATCTGCTGAGAGAGTTATTGTTGACTGATTATACTCATTAGAAGTGAGGGTTTTAGGGTTTGTAAGTCTGCCCTGTATCAGATCTGTTTAGCTTGGGGTTTCTGGGGTTACTTGTGTAGTCCTTGGCTTGTAATCAACAATCATATAGTGAAGTGAGCCCCTCTAGTTGGCTCAACGTGGATGTAGGCCATTCTTGGCTGAACCACGATAAAAACCTCGGTGTTTCTTTCTTTCTTCTTTCTCTGATCTATTCTTCTGTTTCTCTTTATTGATTTTCTAGTTCAATGTTAGTTTGTGTGTTGACAAAAAATCAGTAAAAAGGTTCAGATTTACTTTACCATATTTCTGAGAAGTAAATTAGTAGATTCGGATATTGTTGGTACTGTTATTGAAGCATTTAGATATGTTCTCTTGATTGCAAGAGTTCCTTGCAGTAGATATATATATATATATATCAAGAACATAGAGTTGCTATTATTGCTATTTCTGCCTGTGTTGTAAGTGAATCTTACAAGTTATTTGAGTATTAACAGGAGGTGTTAGAGGTTTGTATAGGAACAAATCCTCAACATCATATAAAAAAATATAGGTAAAGAAATTAATTTATTTAATTATGCAGATTTCAGAATTACATGATTAACTTGTTAACAAGCTTACCAAGAAAAACCCAATGGCATAAAAGCTTGGTAAGGGAAAAAGAATACAATCGAATTACAAGTAGTCAAGTACATGTACATTTATAATTAAAAATTAAAAATTAAAAAAGAGTACGATCAATAACTCTTCAATCTTCACTTCTGCACCTAGGTACTGCCAGAACCCTCATCAACGTATAAATTAGTGAAATTTTGAATAACTTCTTGGTCTTCCATTTGATGTTGCATCCTTATTCGAGCATGCTCCCAATCCCGAAGGTATGTTAATACCTCCACCATTTTAGGAGATAAATAAGTTCTTCTTGGTTCAATTATATATCTACTCGTGCTAAATGCCTATTCTGAAGAAACAGTAGACACGGGAATAACAAGTATGTCATGTGCTGGTTGTGATAGTACTGGATATTTGTTGCTATAGTTCTTCCACCATAACAGCAGATCAAATCCTATATGTTTCCGGTTGAATCGAACTGAGTTTCAAGTAACTTGTTAAGTTCGGCACCTTGAGTTTGAGTAGCTCTTGTAACTAGAGGTTGGGATGAAGAACTTGATGAGCTCATGATGGAAGTCCCCATTCGAAGAATGTCCCAACTTCTTTTCAACAGAAGTGTCTCCTATTGTTCCAATGGTTCAGTGTAAACGCCACCAAACCTGCACTCATAAATACTAAAAACTTCGAACAACTTGGTTCACAAGTTAGTAAAATCTAAGTTCAATTTATAACCAATATAATTAAGAAAAGTTTCTAAATCAGATAATTTAACCCTAGGATCTAGTATAACATCTAAGGTATAGAGGAAAGGAATTTTATACCAGTATTTTTAAAACTTGTTTTCCATTGCAACAACTGTAGTGCCTAAGAAATTATCATCTCTATACAAGTTTAACATTTCAGACATTTCCACAATCTGATGGATAGTCTGCAAAGATGTGGGCTAATTTTTATTTTTTTAATTGATAATAAAAAATAAAAAACGAATGGGAGGACGGTGGTCGGCCTCCTCCGATCCCAAGAGGGGTGCCGCCGTCACCCCCCTTGAGTTGGTTAGATTGTGTTAAGGTTTCTTCAAAATTGGGAATTTTTGAAAAATTGATTTTTATGGTTTTATTATGTGTGGATAAAATCGTAAATTTATGACTTGTTATAGGATATTTGTGGAAATTTATTTAAAAAAACTCTACCGTGGCACTTTTTTAATAAGATAAAAGGTTCATTTTTTTTATTTTTTTTATTTTTTTTATTTTTTTTATAAGAGACATATATAGGGGTGGGCGTTTAATGGATCGGTTCACTTTTCGAGTGAACGAATAAAAAATTGATAATATTCGATTTTAAAAAGGTGAACCGATCTAATAAATTTTACAATTGTGAACCGATCAAAAACCGATTGAATTGGTTCAGTTCGGTTTTTTCAGTTTTGGGCCTATTGGGCTTTTAATTTTTAAAATCTTTCATGGTTAGAAAATTTATAAAAACACAAGTTTATTAACCATTGTTTCTGAAAAAAGTTGTCCTCCTTTTGAATCAATTCTTTCTAAGGAATTCTTTTTGCATAAACTGACAAATAAAGGTCTTCAGCTCTTAGATTTATTGTTTAAGGAACTCTTTCCTTTTTAGCTGTTTCAAATGCAAGGCTTTCTCTACAGATCCCATCTATTAACTTCCAAGTTGGTTTTGTTTTTCCATCAACATATTCTGTTTCCAAGTTGGTTTTTTATATTAAGCGGCAATGCAAATATCCCGTGCAAGTGAGTAGATATAATTCCCAAGCAACCAATCCCTAAAAAATTTAGGGATTTTTGATTATATACACCGGTTTGAACCCTAGAATTGGAAATATCGGTTTTAAAAAAAAAAAAAAACCGAACCGAATAGATTAACAATGAAAAACCGGAAAAAAACCGATTGGACCGATTCCATTTGGTTTAATGGTTTTTTGCCCACCCCTAAACATATATATCTTAAAATAAGATATAAGTTGGAAAAACAAACAAACCGATTTATCTTAATTTAAGATATAAGAGGCAATAAGTATTATAGTAAAAAAAACAAACAACCCCTAACTTATTACTGACAAAAGGATCAATTTGACGTATTTTTGAAAAGTAATGACCATAGGTCTTAAAAAAGCAAACACGTTTAAAAAATGGATGTTTCACCAAAATATAGGGACTAAATTGATAATACCCTTTTTTCCCCTTGTCATCTGAAAAGTATCAAAATTATTGAAATTCGAAGCCATCCACTTCCCGGACTCCGAGTAGATTCATTCTTTTTATCAGAAACCAGTCAAACTCAAAACCCTCTAAAAACCTGAAAAGTTCACAATTTTGTTATCGAAGAATGTTGTCTTCAACAATCCCAGTACACAACATCAAGCTTCCTTGTCTGCGCCAAATTTTTTCGAACACTTCCAATGTTGAGATGACCACCACAGTCAACAACACCAGAACCATCAGAAAACCCAGAAGAAGAAAGCAAACAACTGCAGTCTCCTCTTCATATCAGCTCCATAGTTTACTTAGTTTTCATTCTAGACCTTGCTCAGTCCGTACAGTCCTGGCAAGGGTTGGTGGTGGTGATGCCAACCCACAACAGTCTTCTTTTACTGTAAGTTTTTTCTATCTGGGTCCCCTATTTTTTTGTGGCGATAGTGGGGAATTTTTTTTTTTCTTTTTTTTGTCTGGATAATCGGTTTAGAAGTTCATGTATTGTGCCTTTTGTTTAGTGGCCAACACTGTTTTAGCAGAATGGCTTTCAGAGCTGTTTGTTGATAAAGAATGAAATGGCTTACTCAATTAACTTGAAGAAAGTTCTAAGAGAATATACAATCATTTGGATTCAATTTAAAGTCCTTTGAACTCAACCCTTGGTTTGTGAAAATAAATGCACTTATTTTTTATTCATGTAGGCAAACTGATAGAGATTATCAGTGTGAACAACATTAAAGTCGCATCCATAGTCACCCCTAAATTCATATTAAACTATATATTCATTTTAGCACGATCCCTGAGTTCTATTCTAAGATTGTGTACTTTATGTATTATCAAGATTATATTTGTTTTTACCGCTGGTGCTATGTAACGGACGGCGCTTGTTCATTTGCTCAAGCTACAAAATAATGTAGTTTGTCACTTCAATTGCAGGATATTAAGGAAAAAAGCCTTGGTTCTTCTACTCTTGGTGACAGTTATGTTGGCTTGTTTGTCCGGATGCTTGGTCTGGACAATGATCCACTTGACAGAGAACAAGCAATAGAGGCACTATGGAAATACTCATTAGGTGGAAAGAAGTGCATTGATATGATTATGCAGTACAGTGGTTGCATAAATCTCACAATTAACCTTCTTAAGTCGGAGTCCAGTGTCGCATGCGAAGCAGCTGCAGGCCTTTTACGATCAATATCTTCAATTAATGTATACAGAGACTCTGTAGCAGAAAGTGGAGCAATAGAAGAAATTACTGGACTGCTTAGTCGACCTTCCTTGACTTCTGAGGTATCTCACCATAGGAATTTCTCCCCTCAATAATATAGGGATGGGCGTTTCCCCATGGGGCCCCATCCCCCACGGGCCCCCATGGGGTTTTGGGGGCAAATTTTGCCCCCAAATGGATTTTGGGGGTGGGGGTCAAACATATTTTGGGGGAGGTGGTGGGGGTACCTCCCCCCAAACCCAAAACCCCATTGGGCCCTCCAAAATAATATATATATTAATTGTATTTTTATTTTTATTTATATATAAAAATTTTAACAATTAAAAAACTTATAAATTATAATATTAAATTATTAAAATTAAATGTTATGGTTGTTCATTTATAAGGTGTAATTAACCCCCAAAATAATATATATATGTATTATGCAATTATTTTGTATTGTATTTTTATTACTTTTCGGATTGAAAATTTGAAATTTAAAATTGAAAAAGAAATGAAATGAGGGAAATGGGTTTTGGGGGTGGGGGAACCTCCACCCAAAACGCACCCCCCCCACCGGTCGGTTGTTCATTTATAAGGTGTAATTAACCCCCAAAATAATATATATGTATTATGCAATTATTTTGTATTGTATTTTTATTACTTTTCGGATTGAAAATTTGAAATTTAAAATTGAAAAAGAAATGAAATGAGGGAAATGGGTTTTGGGGGTGGGGGTGGGGGAACCTCCACCCAAAACGCACCCCCCCCCCCCCCCCCCCCCCCCCCCCCAAATGGATTTTGGGGGAGGTGGTGGGGGGAGGTTTGAGGAATGGGGGTGGGGGTGGGGGTACCCTCCCCCGCCCCATTGGGCCCCCACGCCCATCCCTTCATAGTCCTTAGTTGTGGAAGATTGAGGCATATCCTGAACTTCTTTCTGCAGGTGAAGGAGCAGAGTATATGTGTTTTGTGGAACTTGTCTGTAGATGAGAAGCTTAGAGTAAAAATTGCAAACGGCGATATTCTGCCACTACTTATTTTGTCCCTGGAAGATGAGGACATCAAAGTGAAGGAAGCGGCTGGTGGGGTTTTGGCAAACCTGGCATTAAGCCACTCTAATCACAAAATAATGGTTGAAGCAGGTGTCATTTCAAAATTGGTAAGATTCTATGTTTCATTTCTTAATGTAGATGATTGATTTCAGAAATCAAATAAAAACTTGTTAAACGTTTAAACTACAGTGCTCAAACCAAACGAAAGCAAACTTTTTATAGGAAGAAAGAAAAAACAGAGTTAGCTTCATGAATTACTCTTAACTGCCTTCTTGTTTTGGCATGGTTTTTGTTGATATCAAGGAAGGGGCAATGAGAACAAGAAGATCGAGGGAAAAATAAAACTGCAATGTGACAGGGAGCATTTGAGCATTTTAAATGTCAGTGTAACAAATATAAAAAATCTAATTTAATATTTTGCATGGCTTGGATAGTTGTTTGAAATTGACATTTCAATTTGACTCGTAATAACTGGGTTTATGATCACTGGAGATTGATGTAGACATGGAAAGACGGGTGTTGGGAATCTACTTTTTAAATCAAAGGTTGAAATATTTTCATTTTTTTTTTTAATGTCAATACATTAGTTCCCCATTTTGGATTGGATTCTTTTGAGATGATGAATATTTTAAGGTATACAATTAGTGCATTTGGATAAATTGTAGAAACTGAAGGGCATGTGGATTCATTTTCAAGAAATTTGTAAGGCATGTCGGCATCACTAGGATTTAGTTCTTTTAAAATTTCAAATTCTTCTATGATAATAACTTACATTTCCTGCTGCAGATGCTCATTTATTTGACATAGTATAGAAATTCAGTTTCAAGGACATCTTAAAATATCTGCAGTTTGAAAATTATATAGACTAATACTCTCAGATGCTGATGTAGGCAAAACTCTTAAAAACAGATTCGGAAGGATCCAAAGTCATTCGGAAGGAAGCAAGAAATGCATTGACTGAACTTGCTAAGGATGAATATTATAGAATTCTTATCATAGAGGAAGGTTTGGTACCTGTCCCCATGATTGGTGCAGCGGCATATAAGTCCTTTAAACCTGGTTTGTATTCATGGCCTAGACTTCCAGACGGTACTGAGATTGAACGGACTTCAAACAGCCCTTCCAGATATGGTGCCAATGAGTTACTCCTTGGGTTAAATCTTAATGAAAAGAACGTTAACATGGAGGAAGCCAAGATGAATGCAATAATTGGACGTGCAAAACAACAATTTCTTGTTCGTATTGGGGGAATCGAACTGGAAGATGAAAGAAAACCTCAATCTGAACTCCCCATTGATGGGCAGCTAACAATTCTTCCTTGGGTGGATGGTGTGGCTCGATTGGTTTTAATTCTTGGACTTGAAGATGAGGTGGCTATAGCTAGAGCTGCACAGTCAATTGCAGATGTATCTATCAATGAACATATGCGGCTGTCGTTCAAGGAAGCTGGAGCTATTAAAAATTTGGTTCAACTTTTAGACCATAACAGTGATGCTGTCAGATTAGCAGCAACAGGTGCTTTGGAGAGATTGTCTATCAGGTACTCGGTACTCAAGTTTCCCTTGCCCTCAAGTCTGTGTCCAAAGTACCAAACTTGAGGCTGCTTTCTAACATTATCAGGTTCATATGCGAAAATTCTTATCAGAGAGCTGGGCTATTTTTTTATTGTTATTTTTACTTTTAAAAAACCATCAGCTGGTTGATAAGCCTCTTAATGAGTGAACCTATGCTTAGCTGACAAAATTTTAGCTCAGAGTAATGAATCAATGTGTTCTTTCTGCTACTATTGTCTGAAGTGCTGATACAAGACACTCAGCTAGGTTGCTGAGTGAGAGAAACCAGGGGATTTAGTTCCTGTACTTGCTAAAAGAATAAGGTTGTGCATAGTGCTATAAGTGTGATCCCGGGGGGATGATTTAGATATACTCTTAACCTCCAACATTTCTGTACAAAATAGCTGCTCGCATTTATCTGTTGCAATGTCATGTAACCATGATGGATTACAACTTTCGTCGTTGACTCTGATACACATTCTTTATTGTTATCTTTCCAGGTCTGCATGTTGAAAACTGTCTTCTCTATTAGGCACTATAGCACTGGTCGTTAAATCAGTGTCTGAGATATTCTCTATCACTTCTGCATAATCTGAAGAATTTATCTTCAAGTGTTGTCTGTTGATAGTGTCAAACTGTCCACAACTAAACACTATTTTCTCCGTCTTCGATGTATTGTGCTATCTAATTAATATTTTTTTCACTTCCTTGATGCAGTCATGGTGTTTGCCAGATTATTGAAGCTGAAGGTGTTATTTATCCTTTGGTTAATACTATAAAGTTATCAGACATCTCAGAAAGTTTGATGGAAAAGGTCTTATAGAAATTTATTTTCATTTTCCACAAATTTTCTAAAAAAGGATTTTTACTTAATGGTAATGACGACATGAACTCTTCTGCAATGCAGACCTTGGATATACTTGGTCGTATCTTAGACCCAAGTAAAGAAATGAAATCAAAGGTTAGTCAGTCCTCTCTTGCAGCATATTCTAAGTGCTTATAGTATCCTGTTGACTAACTTAGTATGTTGATGCATTCCAGTTTTATGATGGACCAGTTAATGGGTCAAAAAATGGATTAGATGTTGCAAGCCTTAATGCTTCAATTGCATTGACTGGAAATGCGGTTGAGGTACCCGCATCAGAAACCAATACCAGGTTTTTTGTTTTTCCCATTTGGGAGACATTTCTTTTTTCTTACTGTTGTTTTCTTATGATCATCACCTTATTTTTCTGCTCTATAATTTGTATGCTGCTGGGTTGATTGTTACTATTAGATATTTCTCGTTTTGTTAGAAACAGCAAAGTGCAAGTTAATCGGATTAAGCATTTCATGTTTCACCTATGCAAGCTTAAAATGAGGTTTACTGTTTGTCTTGAATATACTGATAGAAGTGAGTACATGAATGATAAATCCAAAACTCTGCATGGTGAAATATTTTGCTGATAATCTGCACATCTTGTTAACTAGTTATAGAGAAGGGCTGCTGGACTCAATCTTTATAGATCGCCTGGTTAACATTCTGAAGACCTCATACCCCAATTTTCAGAGAAAGGCAGCTTCTATCCTCGAGTTTGTTACCTTTATAGATCCAAGCCTGGAAACGATCTTGTCATTGGATATAGAATCTGGTTTGGATGCTGTTTTCCGACAAAAAGTTTTGGAAGGTAGGGCAAACAATTTGTTCTGTTGCAAGACTGAATTCATTTGTAAGTTTAACCCTATTAGTTTCCTGAAGGAATAGAGTTGCCATGGATAGCATATATGTTGGTCCTGTCAAGCACCACCATTTTATAATAAAATTGATAAGATTTTACTTTTCTATCGATTACCTTTGCTTATTAGAGCAGATTTTTGATTTAAAATGGTTATCATATTAATTTGCAATTGGATGGATTCATCACCAAACACGGGCGTCCTTTTCCTTTTTCTTAATATTCTCAAGTAACATGCATTTGCAAATTGCAACTAAATAGAGAGTTGGAGGGACAGAAGCCTAGTTTAAATGCTATCTCTAGATTTATGGAGTAATAAGATCTCGATTTGTGATTGCTTCTACCTGTTCAGATGGCTGATGTTTTTGATTGTGTGTAATGCTCTGCAGATACAGAACATGATTTTGAAGGTTGGCAGCCAGAGAAATATGCCCTTGAAGTTGAAGAAGCCTGTCTTGCAATCTCTGCAGCATCTCGGTTACTTACAAAATTGCTTGATTCTAAGCAGTTTTCCCAAACCATAAAAGCCCCCCACTTCACCAAATTGCTCCGTCAAATCCTCAAGTCAAATGTCCCTCTTCACTACAAAGACTGGATTGCTGCTTGCTTGGTTAAATTGAGCTGTCTGTCTGGTCCCAACGTAGATTTTGATAATCCCATCAACATGGAGGTGACTATTTATGAGACAATCCCAAGACTTATCGAGCAGATGAAATCCTCATTCTCTCCTGAAGCACGTGAAGCTGCGGCTGTAGAACTCAACAGAATAATTTCCGAAGGGGTTGTGGATTCCACTCGGGCCATAGCTTCTGAGGGGGGAATATTCGCGTTGGTGAAGCTGATTGAAGAAGGGAGCGAGAGGGGTGTCGAAGCTGGCTTAGCAATACTTTATAATTTGAGCATGAACAGAGAAAATCATTCGCTGATACTAGCTGCCGGAGCAGTGCCAGCTTTGAGAAGAATTGTTCAATCTCAAAGACCACAATGGACAAGAGCCCTTCGTTTGCTGAGGAATTTACCCATATGATGAGATTAAATTAGTTTGATGATGAGACAATGTACAAAATTATGCAAACAACATTTGCTCTATTCTATTACAATTTTATCAGTTAATGCACAGAAATTATGTCACTTCTAAATCTTTTTATATTCTTCTTTTTACGATCAAGTTTTATGTTTGGTTTCTAAAAATTGTATTAGCACCATCCTTCTTTTTATAATGTTGTTATGTTCTCTTCAATCTTCATGTTCTCTATTCCTTTAGAAATAAATAAATAAATAAATAATATCTACAGTGTCTTTTGCTCTTTGCCAATGTGGTTTGTTGGTCATGGATGATTAGTCTGATAATGTCTCTAAAAATGTTAACATCTATTCATCAAGGGAATAAAAATATTATATTTATTTTTCTAAAACATAGAAAATTATTTATTGATGAATTGATTTTTTATATATATGATATTTACTCTTAAATCTTGATTTTTATTGTATTTTTTAAGGATGCCGATATTGCCACCTATAAAACTAATTAGTACATCTATTTCGTAAGTACCCTCATGTCTAAAATTTAAAAATAAATATTACTATAAGCACACATCATAATACTAATAGTACCCTTATTGAAATGAATATATTCACTTTAATATATTTTATTCATAAACTCTCTTAAATTATTAACACATCCACACAAAATAAAAAATAAATAAATAATTCATATTATTTTGGAATCAAGTCCTCTTATAATGATGGTCCAATTTACCACTGGAAATGTCTCGAATGTATGAGACTTTTGAAAGAGAAGATGTAGAATTGGATTGTATATAGTGTAAAGAGATCTTCACGTTCAAATTCTCTTTTATATATAGTGGAAATGGTGGGAAATGTCACTTTTTTCAGCTGATTTGGTGGAAAAGTGAGTGCTTTAATAACTTAAGTTTAAAAGGCACTAAAGTAAGTGATTTCCAAAAATGCCCTTACTTTACACACATTCTCTTACTTTGATTTTTTTTTTTTAATTATTTCATCTTCTTCATAGAGGTCTGTTTAACAGACCTCCAATGGAGGTTGAACATCAATACATCTTTATTGAATAATTAATTTAGTGGCTACGCAGACGCATTCGGGGGTCGAGCTCCCCGCTGAGCTCGCGGTGGTCGAGCCCCGAGCCTTTTGAAGCCTTTCCCGAGCCTTTTCATGCCTTTCCCAAGCCTTTTGACGTCTTTCCCGAGCATTTTCACCCAATGTCTTTCCCGAGCCTTTTGATGCCTTTCTCGAGCCTTTTGAAGCCTTTCCCGAGCCTTTTGAAGCCTTCCCTGAGCCTTTTCATGCTTTTCCCGAGCCTTTTCCTGTAATGTCTTTCCCGAGCCTTTTGAAGCCTTCCCCGAGCCTTTCATGCCTTTTCTGAGCCTTTTCATTTGTTCTCTGAGCCTTTTCAACAATTATTTTTTTTGTTAATTTTGAACCTCCGAGCCTTTTCATATGTTCTCCGAGACTTTTCATGTGTTCTCCGAGCCTTTTCAACAATCATTTTTTTTTTCACACAGCAGTTTAAGGTTTACAAAAGAGGGTTTTAAATTGAAAAAAAAAAAACAACTAACAAGAGGGTTTGTATCTTAGATGCAACTAACAAAGGCTCGGACATAAAAAAGGTCGCTATTGTGTTTGGTCGTGGTCATCGACAGTGACATACGCGTGCTCATGGTTCACCGTCATCCATTGATGGAGGATTTTGAAAGAAAAGAAAAGAAAAGAAAAGAAAAGAAAAGAAAAAAACCAAAATGGTGAAGAAGGTTACTGTGGGGGGCATTTTTGTCCGTTCACCATAATAGGTGCATTTTAAACTTAAGTTATTAAAGTGGTAACTTTCTTACAAAGCCCGGTCCAAATAGTGACAAAATTTTTTTGGACCCTTTATATATATAGCTATTGTTAACCAAAAATTGTCACTTGGAAGAATTTCCAATTAACAACTTAATGACTGAAATCGGGGTAGATCTCAGTCGGAGAGATATCAAGTAGTTCGATACCTATGGATCCTTAATAAAATACGTTAAACATTACAACGAGAGTGAATGAAAATAACTAGTCAAATAGAGTCATACTTCATACTTTTTATTGATCGTAAACGAATAATGAAAATACAATGAGAATAATAAATGGCTATGAAGATGGGGATATGGCTCAAATGGCGATGGTGGTGGAGCTCTCGTGCATGTCGATAAGTAGAAAACGTAAAGTAGGGTTTTGCAATCCAAGTTGCGATCCCTTTTCTATATTATAGCATGTTGTATATTTAGTCCCAATACGTGCTGAACACTCCTCCAAATTCAGTCTTGTGACCTAGAGATTTTCGAGATGTTTCATGGCGATTGGTGAAAAGATAGTCGTCTTCCTTCTAGGAATCAAACGATCCCTTATCTGGCGGAATCTGATAAATTTGACTTCTCTTTCAAATATAACTCTTGAATGGAGGGAAGGAATCAACTTCCTTGTTATCAAAACGATGGCGCTTTACTGTCCTTCTATGTGGTTTGATCTTACCTTAGTACTTAGCAGTCGATTAGTTTGACACTTACTGCTGAATTAACTGGCTTAGGTGGGATCGAGGTACATGGGCATCTCGCTTCCCACTTGATCGTTTAGACTCAGTATAAATGTACTGGGGTACAAAAGCATCGAGGTATCGGGATACCGGGTTAATATGGTAGCGGGATACCAGGATTTGGTAGTAACAATTGGTTTATGTGCCCTCTATTATCCCGGAGCTCTGAGAAGCCTCGATCTTGATCTGGACCGGTAGAGGGCATATTTTGGCTAATTTCTGTGGCGAGGTACCAGGAGGTCCTTCCTTCTATCCGGATTCTTCCCCCTGCCATTTTTGGCGGTTAACAGCTATCTTAAAAATAAATAAATAAATAAATAAAAACTGATATCTAAGGCTATATTTTTTTCTTAAAAAATTACTCTTATAGCTTTTTGTAAATTGATAGAGTTCATAACAAGAAATAAAAAAAAGACAAAGAAAGTAAAGAAATACCTACCTTTATGTGATTAGAGTCATCTGAAAATTCTTTTTTCATTACTTTGTTATATACTTATATGATAATTATGTGATGAAGAGAAAATTTGATGCTTGAAATAAAATTAGAGTTTAATTAGGGTTTGTCATAAAAATTAGGGTTTATCATAAGTTTTTTTAATTTTAAGAGAAATAGTTGAAAATATGAGTGTAATTAATGAGTGCATATAGTATTTGGTTTATTTTTAATTTATGTAATTTGGATGTAATTTTTTTTTTTTTTTGAAAAAATCTATTAATTCGGGACATGTATTTTTTTTTTTGAAAGCTTTCGCCATTGATAGGATTCGAGTCGCTGACCTAGGAGTCATTTGCCCAAGCCCCAGGTTCGTCCATCAACTAGCTGAGCTATGCCCCTGTTGGTAGATTTGGATGTAATTGATTACCCATATTGCATAATTGAAGTTGATTAAGCATATACACATCCGACACCCAAACATTTAGGGTTATTATCATTTTGGTCACTAAGTTTTGTTGAAAGATCACTTTTTTAAATGAGTTGTTAACGTTAATGACCAGAGGGTTATTTTTGTCATTTCATTAATGAATTAAAAAGAATAAAAATATATTAAAATCTGAAAAATGATTTTTTTTTTGTTAAAATATAAAAACCTGAATTGTTTTCGTAAGAAAAAAAAATTGAAAAGTTAAAAATCAAAAAACAAAAACAAAACAACCATCATCATTAACATCATTTCCATTCAGATTCAAACCCAAGTCGATAATTGCAAAAACAAAAACACCATAAGATTCAATTCAATCCAACCCCAATCCAGATTAATCACTATCCATCATCATCATTTAGATTCAAACCTAAATGAAAACCAGTTAAGCCATCATCATTATCCAGATTCATCATCAGTAAACCCAAGCCAATCCTCATGTGATCATACCCACATCAGAAATCACCCCCACTGTCCGCAACGAAGTGGATCTCATCACCACCATCGACCTATGTGGGTTTGATGCTGTGAATGGGTCTTTTTTTTTTTTTTGGTGATGGGTGCCGTATGGGTGATGCTTTGATTTGCTTTGGGTAGGAGTGGGTTCAGTTCGATTTGGGTGGTTAAAGGTTCGATTCGGTTTGGGTGGCTGAAGGTTTGGTTCGATTTATGGTGGTTGAAGGTTCTATTCGATTTGTTTTGTTTGGGGATGTTGAAGCTTTAGTTTAGTGTGGTGGGTTATAAATAATATGGAAAATTACACTAATACCCCTAACTTTAGGTGAAATTGGACCTATAGACAAAAGATCAATTTATTGCACAAACCTCCCCTGGATTTCGTTGACCAAACGTTTGACTAACTACAAGTTAACGGTTGGAAGGGCAAAATGAACTTTCAAGAGTGATATTAAATAAATTAAAGAAAAATAGCTCATGTCTAATCATAATCGAACACATCAGCTCTTTATAATTTAAATTAACAATTAAAAAACTAAAACAAATATTAATTTAAAATAAATTAAAATGTGCTTCTGGAAACATCTGGTCTATACCAGATCTCTCACACACCAACAATATTCATCTTCAATCTTCAATCTTCAATCTTCATATTCATCTTCAATCTTCATCACACCATCCACATTTCTTAAAATTGAAGTCAATTCAAATCAAATCAAACTAGATGCCAAAATCAAACCAAAAGCGATTTAAAATCAAACCAAAATCAACTCGAAATCAGTTCAAATCAAACCAAAATCAAGAACTGGGTTCATCTGAGGAATCTGTCAAGTGCGTCTGGAATTTGAGGCATAGTTGTTGGACACCAAAGAAGATATCAAACCTCTGTCAAAGCACCCAATAGCACCCATACCTCTATAAAATGAAATCAAATGGAGAAGAGAAGGAGAGAGAGAAAAAAAAGACGATCGGCGGCGAGAGGAGATAAGTGTCGATCTCCGCGTCTGGGAGGAGATCGAACGCCGATTGGCGGCGAGAGGACGCCAATCAGCGGCGAGAGGATGACGATCGACGGTCGTAGGGTGGCGACTAGGGTTTGTTTTTGATTTTTTTTTTGAATGATGAAGAAGATGATGGATCTCTTTGATGAAGAAGAAGAAAATCGCTTGGTGGTGGTGGATCTAGTGTTCAATTATGGATGGATCTCTTTGATGAAGAAGAAGAAAATCGCTTGAAGGAATTGTTTTTAAGAAGATTTTTTTTTTTTTTGAATGAAGACGAGATGATGGATCTCTTATGAAAAAATATTTCAATTTCTTTTTTATTTCATTTATTATTGGGCATGGGTAAATCTGACTATTTAGATAGAAGGGGCTAGGGGTAAATGTGATTTTTCAAGAGTCAATCCTATCAACAGTTAATCTTAACCGTGATCAACTTTGGTCAACAAAATCCAGGGGAGGTTTGTGCAATAAATTGATCTTTTGTTTATAGGTCCAATTTCACCTAAAGTTAGGGGATATTAGTGCAATTTTCCCTAAATAATATAATATAAATTGACCACTTAAGAATCTTTTGGGCTGTTCAAGTCGTTGTGATGTTGCCCGATTCGGCAAATGGGTGATACAGATTATGTTTGCCTTTGGTTTGGTTGCCAGATTTGATGAAAATAGATGAAGAAAAACTGATTTTTGTCAGGTCTAAAGGTTGAAGATAATCTGAACTTTGAAGAAAAGAGTTCCAAATTAGTCGTTGACTCGTTGTGTTTATCTTGATCTCAGATATGGATGAGTTTATTTATTTATTTTTTGAAAATATTTTTTCTTCTTTTTTTCAATGTTTATTTTTTCTTTTTTTGATTTAATCATCACCATCCATATGATGGTAAACTTGTAAATTTGGTAACTAGTAAAGGTATTTTAGTCTTAACAGACCCAGGCAAAATGGTCCTTCCTAGAAATCCTAAAAGGTACCTTTCGACTATTAATACGGCATAAGAGGCAAAAGAGACATTATACCTTTTGTGACGTTTGACTGTTTAAAAAAAAGTCAGAAGGATCTATTTGATATACTTTTTAAAAGTCAGGGAAAAGGTTGTTAAAAAAACAAACTCGTTTAAAAAGTCAAAACTTAGGGACCAAAATGATAATAAACCAAATATTTAATATTTTAAAGATATTTTTGTAGGCAATTTTATGAGTTATCAGCATTGGCTATAGAAAATAGTAAGAGAAAGTAAAGAAGAAAGCCACACCATGTCTTGGCCTTGCTTTAGCTTATCCTGCAATTGCATAACTCTAGCTTCTTCAACTTCTCCTGAAAGCAACCGTACTGGTAGAACAAAATCACCCAATAGAAGTAAGCAAAAGCATTTATTGAAATTGTCCACCAAACAACCCAACAGCATATCAGACCACCAAAAGCAGCTCTCTATCATGGAAATGGAGCGAGCCATTGGTGCTGGCACTTTCCGTGACAATCAACCCAGGCAAATGCAATGCCCCCTTCTAATCTTTGCTTCTTCTTTTTTTATAACACAGCTAATTACTTACAAGGGTCGTTTTTGATTGTCTTTTTTGATGATAATTGATAATCAAGCAGGGATTTGGATAAAAACAAGATTGCCTTCAATGGGATTTTGCCAGATTTTAGTGGCATGTTTGAAGGCCCTCTTGAGAAGCAGATTCGTCACACTGGAGAGTGGGTTGCCACCACCACCGAACAAGGGATTCGATCCTCTAGTAATCCTCTTTTCTCTTTTTTGCTTTTCTTCAATATTCTCTCTTTAAATCCATGGTCAGATTGGCCTTCAAATCTTAATAAATTCTTGCTTTTGTTTGGTTAATTAACAACTTACCATGATAAGATAGAATATGAATATTGACATTGTTTTACTTACAATTTCATTTTTGAGATTTTTATGAGGTATTAAACAAGAGATTGTGCTGACACTGTTATATGCATTTCAACCTCTAAATGTTGTTGCTTCGCACTTTAAAATGTGACCTAATCATTCTCAAGTAGGGAAATCTTTGTTTTGTTAAAATTTGGAACTTGAATTTCCAATGTTTAGTAGACTTAAAAAACGAATAAATATTATCTATCTGTCAGATACATCTAATGACTGAGATGATATTTGGCGTCTGTGTATCTTGTATTTAATTTCACTTTTAGCTTGATTTAGTTTTTCTCAGCAATCTTTTCATTAATTCCCTTCGGGAATCTTGTAAGGTTTAGCTTGTATTCTACTAGGGTGTGTTTGTTGGCCAGGATTGGACTGAGATTAGGCTATTTTTAGTCCGATCCCGTGTTTGGTGATGCCTGGCAACCAGGACTATTTTTAGTCCATAGTCATTCTTATCCCATTAGAGGAGGATAAAATAATCCCCTCCAAATCAACGGGATTATTTTATCCCCAACAATTCGACTGTTCTTCTTCTTCAATCAATTAAAAAAAAAAATTAGAAAAAACAATTTCAGAAGAACACAGACCACCACACCAATCATCGCCCAACCCAACTCCCACACCAGCTTCCATAGACCACCACCACCAACAAGAAATAGAAACTCAGAAACTGACACCCCATTGGAACAAAAAAACAAAACCTAATCCACCCAACTCCCCACCGGTAACTCCATTCAACACTAGATTCAAAGTAATTGAAAAAAAAGTCAAACTAGAACCAAAATCAAAGTAGCAAATTAAAAGTAAATCCAAAAAATTTAGCACTTAAATCCAACCATCATCACCAACAATCGAAAGCACCTAACCACCCTTATCAGTTGATCTCTTTTCAGCGGAGGAGTTCAACACTCTCATCATCGGCGACCACCCCCAACCTAACCCAAAAGAAACCCATTCACCACAATAGCCACTACCCCATGATGAGAGATGGGAAGAAGAAGGGGGAAGAGAAAGAGAAGGAATGCGGCTGAGATGAGATCAATTAAAAAAAACCAAAAAAAACGTGGTAACAAATTAAGAGGGAAAGAAGCGAAAGAGATTGAGGAGAAATAAAGGAAAGTTCCGGAGAAAGGAGAGAAAGCAGCTGGGAGGAGAGAGAAGGAAAGATCCAATCTTTCATCTGAAAGTTTTTTTTTTTTTTTAATAACTTATTATTTTTACAATTTATTATTATATGATTTTTATCCAATCCCATTATATACCAAACACATGATAGTTCTATTTTTAGTCTAATTTCTTGTTGCACCAAACACGGGAAACACTATAATTAATCCAATCCAATCACATCTCTTAGAAATAGTCCAATCCTATCCCGCGCACCAAATGCACCCATAATCTTCTCAGCAATAAGTCTTTCAGATTTCCTGAAACTGTAATTGTATTTGATCATGTAAAGGTTGAGTGAAACAGTGTTGTCCAACATGAAATCTATTGTAGTAGAAGAAAAATATAGATCTAACTGAGCTCAAGCCTGGCTCTTGATTATTGAATAATTGATAATAGTATTTAGGGAGAAGTAGTACTGCCCGTGTGTTTTCCTCTTCACAACTTAAATAAAATGCATTATTGAAATTACAAACCAATAGAATTTCTCATGTGCAGCTAGTCCTGGAATATTTTTAAAGCCAGACGTGGTTTGTACCAAGTAGAGCGACATATAATTAAAGATAATATATTCTCACCTATGAGATCCATCTAACAGTGAGAATTTTGGGTTTGGATTTTAACAGAATATAGATGAACATCTACACCTTAGAATGTTTTAAGTGGTGTTTCATTCACTCTTGTACAATGTTTTCTTTATTTTCATCTCTGCTATTTGTAGACTTGAGTTGTATTCATTCTGCAGGAAAAGGAATTCTGATGGTGGTCATGCAATGGATTCTACCGATATGGACGTTGTCACTCCTACTGGCTTCCGGTGCTGTTAAGCTCCCGTTTAGCACACCGTTTCTCGACAACCTGATCATGTAATATCAACTACATCTGCTTACCAATCTGTATAGTTGCTCTATGTTGGTTAATATCCAAAAGCTGCATAAACAACACTATAGTTATATCATGATACAAGATATATATTGTGATTTCTACCTCATAATGCCTCCTTGTCGGGTAAACAATGCAAACCGGTTATGAGCCAATGAGATAAGGTGAAGTAACTTAATTTTCCATTTGAGGTCACCAACATAATTAACGTGGAATCTAGAGTTATCCAAAATCCCCACGGGACCCATTCCCATTTAGGGTTAAAATGTCCTCCAAAAATGGGGATGGAAACTAGAGTGAATTTCACCCTAAAATCTAAACGGGAATTGGTTGGTTCTCCATCCCCATTTCTCCCAAAATATTTTTTTTTTGTTAAAATTATTTACTTTTGTTTATAACTTAAATATAGACTTCACGAGTAACTTTCTAATGTGAAGTGACGTACTAAATTTTTGTGCTTTTACTGAATTTCTGATACCTAAGGTAAATGTTCTACACCGTTTATCCCATCTGATGAACAATGATCCCACACAAAAATTTCATACGGGATTCTGCTCCTAAAAATTTTCCTAGACTTCATATTCTAGTAACGGGGAAAATTATCAAATGCATGATCCCATTTTAGAAAATGACCATTGGTAACAGCATGCATAATGTAATCTAACATACAAATTATATTTTTCCCAGGAGAAGCTCTATATACATAGGCATTTGTTTTTCTATACATATCAATAAAAAGTTATAGGGTGAAAATGGAAACTAGCCATAAATTAGTGAGGTTTATTGTTTTTAGCCAGCATTAGTATTTTGATTGTTTTTGTCAAACAATCCACTAAACATCCAAAATTGCCCTTGACTTTTCATTTTACATTAATTACTTTGTTTTGTTTTTATTCCTCTGAAAGTCTGAATGCAGACTATTTCTCTGTCTTCCTTATATGAGAAAAACAAGGCAACACCACCATTAGTTTCTTTTTTTTGTGAGAACCACGATTCCACTTGCTTTTGTTACTTTTATTCTCCCTTCAATCTCCACTATCTTTTGTTACTTTTATTCTCCCTTCAATCTCCACGAATCCACCATATCCTGTGTTCGTTATCTCTCCCTCTCTCTCTTCAATTTTCTGTGTTCATTCTCTATTTTGGCTTGGTTTTTTACGGATTCGGTGTCGTTTCTGACGGATTTGGGCATCGTATTTCACGGATTTGGCTTCGTATTTCATGATGAATCGAGAAGATCCAGGTCCTTCTTTCGGTGGTATGTATTTGAAACCCTAATTTAATTTGTTCCATGATTTTAGGTTGAAGAAGATAGGTTGCAGACTTGCAGTGGTGTGTATAATTTTTGATGCCTGGTGTGTTTAATTTTTTTTCTTCCCGGGTGTGTTTAGTCGTTTTTGCCTAGTGTGTTTAGTCGTTTTTTGCCTAGTGTGTTTAGTCGTTTTTGTCTTGTGTGTTTAAATAAATTTTTCTTGGTGTGTTTAGTCGTTTTTGCCTTGTGTGTTTAGTCGTTTTTTCCCGGTGTGTTTAATTCCTTTGTGGCTGGTGTGTTTAGTAATTGTTTAGCTGGTGTGTTTAATTCCTTTTTGCCAGGTGTGTTTAATTCCGTTGTGCCTGGTGTGTTTAGTTGTTTTTGCCTGGTGTGTTTAATTATTTTTTGGCAGGTGTGTTTAGTTGTTTTTGCTTGGTGTGTTTAGTCTTTTTTTTCTGGTGTGTTTAATTTTTATTTTTTAGTGTGTTTAATTTTTTTTCGCCTGGTGTGTTTAATTATTTTTTGTCTTGTGTGTTTAGTTGTTTTTGTCTGGTGTGTTTAGTTGTTTTTGCCTGGTGTGTTTAATTCCTTTTTGCCATGTGTGTTTAATTCCATTGTGTCTGGTGTGTATAGTCGTTTTTGCCTGGTGTGTTTAAATCGTTTTTGCCTGGTGTGTTTAAATTTTTTTGCCTGGTGTGTTTAATAGTTTTCACCTAGTGTGTTTAATAGTTTTCACTTGGTGTGTTTAATTATTTTTTGGCAGGTGTGTTTAGTTGTTTTTACCAGGTGTGTTTAGTCTTTTTTGCCTGATGTGTTTAATTCCTTTTTCCCTAGTGTGTTTAAATTTTTTTTTGCCTGGTATATTTAATAGTTTTCGCGTGGTGTGTTTAATAGTTTTCGCCTGGTGTGTTTAGTTGTTTTTGCCTGGTGTGTTTAGTTATTTTTGCCTGGTGTGTTTAATGTTTTTTGCCTGATATGTATAATTGTTTTTTCCTGGTGTGTTTAGTCATTTTTGTCTGGTGTGTTTAATTTCTTTTTGCCTGGTGTGTTTAATTTCTTTTTGCCTTGTGTGTTTAAGTTTTTTTACCTGGTGTGTTTAATTGTTTTTTCCTGGTGTGTTTAAATGTTTTTTGCCTGATGTGTTTAATTCCTTTTTGCCTGGTGTGTTTAGTCATTTTTGCCTGGTGTGTTTAATTTCTTTTTGCCTGGTGTGTTTAATTTCTTTTTGCCTTGTGTGTTTAAGTTTTTTTACCTGGTGTGTTTAATTGTTTTTTCCTGGTGTGTTTAAATGTTTTTTGCCTAATGTGTTTAATTCCTTTTTGCCTGGTGTGTTTAGTCATTTTTGCCTGGTGTGTTTAATTTCTTTTTGCCTGGTGTGTTTAATTTCTTTTTGCCTTGTGTGTTTAAGTTTTTTTACCTTGTGTGTTTAATTGTTTTTTCCTGGTGTGTTTAAATGTTTTTTGTCTGATGTGTTTAATTCCTTTTTTCCTGGTGTGTTTAGTTATTTTTGCCTGGTGTGTTTAATTTCTTTTTGCCTGGTGTGTTTAATTTCTTTTTGCCTTGTGTGTTTAAGTTTTTTTACCTGGTGTGTTTAATTGTTTTTTCCTGGTGTGTTTAAATGTTTTTTGCCTGATGTGTTTAATTCCTTTTTGCCTGGTGTGTTTAATTCTTTTTGCCTGGTGTGTTTAATTCTTTTTGCCTTGTGTGTTTAATTATTTTTGCCTGGTGTGTTTAGTTGGTATGCCATGGTGTGTTTAATTATTTTTCCTTGGTTTGTTTAATTGGTTTGCCCATGCTGTGTTTAATGTGAGTGGTTTAATAAATTGAATTCTAAATGTGAGATTTTTATTGGATGAAATGCAGGAAAGGACCCAACGAAATTGGTAATCACTTATGGTGGTAAATGGGTGGGGAACTTTTACGAGGGTGGTGAAACAGAGTTTCTCAGAGTTCATAGGAATTTGACGTATGATGAGTTGTTAAGGGTGGTACAAGGTGTTGCAAATGTTGATTTAAGAAGGTTTACCATTGAGTTAAGAACTTTGGTTGATACTGGTGTTAGGCTTAGGCCTGCCCGACCGAAGATTAAAGATGATAGCGATGTGGAAATGTTGTTGTGCGATGATCAACATGTTCCGGAGGTGTATGTTAGTGCTGTTGAGAAAGTTAGTGCAGAACCTAGTCATATGGGTGTTCCTACCGTCCAGCCTATCTACCAAACCTTTTTACAACAATTGGCGGCACAGTTTCCATCCGTCGGTGGGAGCAATAATGTTTGTGGTTCTATACCAACAACAAACCCGTCATTTGACCAGACCGTGAACCCTATAATTCGTGAGGACCAAACCGTTGATGAAGTGGTGGCAGAACCTTATAATCAGGATGGCAGATCGATCCCAGAGTACAATCCCCATAGTGAGTATGGATTAGATGATTTCAACGAAGATTACATTGGTCACAGTGGAAGTCGTGAGGGTGTGAATGATGGAATGGATGGAATGGGTGGAATGGGTTCGGATCCAGCAGATGGTGGTGGTTGTACTGGGTTTGTTCCACCGGTTTTTGCTGGTCCAAGTCCAGATACATTTGAAGATCATGGCGTTAATGTTGCCGATATGTCCGGAAATGCAGTTCCCCGACCTTGGATTATTCCTGGAGCTTCAAACCACTCTTTCGAACTAGCTAGAACAGAGGAATCTAGCTCATGTAACCGTTTATCCAAAGGTGGGATGTTCGAAAGCAAAAAATGTTTAAAGCGAGCGTTGCATTCTTACGCGTTAAAGGAGGATTTTGAAATTCGTGTTACAAGGTCAAGCACTACTAGATATGAAGCTGGCTGCAAGGATCCCGAGTGTAGATTTCATATCCGTGCGGTTAAGATGGAAGGTGGAAATTATTGGATAGTTCGGATATTTGAGTCAGATCACAGTTGTACAATTGATGGTTTGCACAACCGTTACCGTCAAGCGAGTGCATGGCTTATTGGTGAAATGCTTTCACCGAAACTTGCAGTTAGTGGTCGATCTTTGAAACCAAAAGAAATCATGACCGATATGCAAGTGGAACATGGCCTTGGTTTAAATTATACCAAGGCATGGAAGGCAAAAGAACATGCTGAAAATAATGTTTTTGGCCCTCCTGATATGTCATATCAGTTGTTGCCTGCATACTGCCACGAATTGAAGCGTGTTAATCCTGGTACTGTAACAGCAATAAAGACAAACGATGCTCACCAATTCGAATATTTGTTTATTGCTCTCAGTGCTTCACTTAATGGGTTTCATACCAGTATACGACCTGCAATTTGCATTGATGCAACTCATTTGAAGGGTAAGTTTGGTGGTGTGATGTTTATTGCAGCGTGCCAAGATGCAAACAATCAGGTGTTCCCTCTAGCTTATGGTTGGGGTGATGTTGAATGTGAGGATTCATGGACATGGTTTTTAAAAGAGTTGAAAAAGACAATAGGATGTCCTGTAAATTGTATCATTATCTCCGATCGCAGTCCTGCAATCAAGGTTGCAATGGCTAAAGAGTACCCTGAAATAACACATGGCCTTTGTGGTTTTCATATGAATATGAACCTTAAGAATAGATTCAAAAGCCAGGTTGTATGCAATTTGTTCCATGAAGCTTCAAGGGCACATCGAGAATCAGAGTTCTTGGAGAAGATGCAGGAGTTGAGTCGCGTAAACATGCGAGCATATGATTATCTGATGAGAGTTGGGCCTCATAGATGGTCTCGTGCGTACTGTCCGGTTAGGCGTTATCGGGGGATGACTTCAAACATCGTGGAGTGCATGAACAATTGTTTGCGGCACGCTCGTCAATTGCCAATAACAACATTGGTTGAGTACATTAGAGATATGATGCAAAAATGGTTTCATGAACGTCGTGAAACGGCATCTAAAAATGCAACACAATTGTCCCGGTGGGCTACCGACAAATTAACCAAAAAAAATGAATATTCACATAAGTATACGGTGCGCCCAATAGATAATGTTAATTTCAATGTGAAGGACGGTGACAAAGATGGGTTAGTAAACCTATCTGAGAAGACTTGTACTTGTAAGGAATTTCAGAATGACTTATTGCCTTGTTCTCATGCATTAGCTGCTATAAGGTATAAATTCTCGTAATATTTAAATGAATTTTTTTTTTTTTTTAAGATTGTGCATAATGATATTTGTTTGCCTGTCTTTGTAGGTTTTGTAAAAAGAAATTTGTGGACTTTTGTTCTGATTTCTACAAAACAAACACATGGTTGGAAGGCTATTCTGGTCTCATCTTTCCTGTTGGACACCCCAGTGAATGGAATACTCCTGCTGAAGTACGTTCCGAAGTTGTTCTTCCACCGGAGTGGCGAGCTCAAGCCGGTAGGCCGAGAAAGAATAGGGTTCCATCAGCAGGCGAACATGGTAGTAAGATTAGGTACTGTACCATCTGCAAAAAATCTGGCCACAACAGACAAAACTGTCCAAACCCCCCTGCCGATCAGCAACTCAATGGTCCGGACCCACAAACAGTTCCACCACCACCTCCCCAACGTCGTAAGTGCAAGTCATGTAAACAAGAGGGACACAACATAAGGACGTGTCCAACACGGCCATATGATAACCTTACGGATCCAGAAATTGATGTTGAATGAGGTATGATCACTTATCAGGTTTAACGTAATGTTAGTTAGCGTAATGTTATTTTTTTAAATAAAATTTGAATGAGTCATCTTTGATCAACTTTTGAATGATTTTTACAGGGTAATATTTGTTCCAACATCATTTACCTCCTACTTGAAATGGACAACTCAAAGCTTCAGTAAATGGCAGCATCTTGAAACACTTTATTGGATTTTCTGCTTTCAGTATTGGGTGTATTGGATTTTTATTTTTATTGTACTGGATTTTCTGCTGATGTATTCGGTGTATTGGATATTTATTTTCATTTTACTGGATTTTATGTTATGTTTAGTTAAATGAATCATTCAGGTGTAAACAAGTCAAATTTCTCATTGGCAGAAAGAAACAGTAACAGCTTTTCAACAACTACACACACCGAACACAAAAGAACTAAACACACCAGGTAGGACTAAACACACTAGACCAAAACCATTAAACACACCAGGCAAGTAAGACTAAACACACCGGACATAAAAGGACTAAACACACCAGGCCAAAACCACTAAACACACCAAGAAAAACAGATTAAACACACCAGGCACAAAACGACTAAACACACCAAACACAAAATGACTAAACACACCAGGTAGGACTAAATGATCGAGCCATTGCAATACTAGATTTTGGCCTCCCATTCCGTTGCTTTTGTTCGTTTCTTGGGTAAAATCGAGTATCTAATGGCTCGAAATTAGTGTTTCACAGGTTTATGGTTTTTCCGAGGCAAGTGCGCTAATTTGAGCAAGTTGGGGGAGTCAAGAGCGTATTTTTGGTGGTCCGTGTTCCGAGCAAAAATGGAGAGGAGTGGCTATAAAGAATTCTTCCAGGTCAGGTTGCTAGCAAAGTCGCTACTGCACTAGCCAACTTACTAGCGACCTTTTTCAGCAGCCAAGTCAGTGAAGTTGGCTACCTTGGTGGTCGCTACCCACTAGCGAACTTACTAGCGACTTTTTCAGCAACCAAGGTCAGTGAAGTTCGTTGGTAAAGTGGTCGCTACCCACTAGCGAACTTACTAGCGACTTTTTCAGCAAGTAAGACTAAACACACCAGGTAGGACTTTTTACTACATCACTAAACACACAAGGCAAGTAAGACTAAACACACTAGACCAAAACCACTAAACACACCGGACATAAAAGGACTAAACACACCAGGCCAAAACCACTAAACACACCGGACATAAAAGGACTAAACACACCAGGCCAAAACCACTAAACACACCAGGCACAAAACGACTAAACACCCAAGCATGATGGACTAAACACACCAAAGATGATGGACTAAACACACCAGGCCATAACCACTAAACACACCAGGCATGATGGACTAAACACACCAGGCACAAAACGACTAAACACACCAGGTAGGACTAAACACACTAGGCAAGTAAGACTAAACACACTAGACCAAAACCACTAAACACACCAGGCCAAAACCACTAAACACACCAGGCACAAAACGACTAAACACCCAAGCATGATGGACTAAACACACCAAAGATGATGGACTAAACACACCAGACCATAACCACTAAACACACCAGGCACAAAACGACTAAACACCCCAGGCATGATGAATTAAACACAGTAGGCAAAATGGACTAAACACACCAGACACAAAACGACTAAACACACCAGTGTAAATGAATTAAACACACCTGTGTTTCTGAACCCATTAAACACATTACTTAAAAATTAAACACACTACCATTCAACAAATACATCACACTGGTACTTAACAAATAAACACTAATTCATTCATAACATTGTCTCGAAATAAGTTTACATCTGTATGGGAGACTTAAATAAAACACTATTATTATATATTTGGAATGCAAGTTCTTTTCGGTAGTCGGCCATTTCCTTTTGGCCCCAATTCCAATCTGCCTTCTTAACAATTGCTGTCTCTGCATACTTGCAAATAAATACTCCACAACTGCAGTCATCGAGCTGTTGTGGAATCTTTGGATTACTCGATACACCAACGGTGAACATACTTCCTCGTGGTTTTTCGCTTCTACTTGAAAAGAAACCACATCTGTTCATTATACTTGGAAGCAGTCGTCGTAATGGCATCACTTGTCTGAAACGCTCAAACGGATTCTTCTTTTTGTTCTTTGTTGCACTTGGGTCAAATATTCCAATGTGACAGTCAAGTAGATTCACTTTGCATAAAATCCAATGACCGTCGGGTTCCCCAACACAACACGGAATCAACAACTGCATTCATTAAGATCAATAATTATAATGTAAAAATTAAGAGATAAATTTATGTACAGAGATTAAAGAATCAACAACTGCATTGTTCAAGTTACTCACTTGTGTATACAACCACCATGGTCGTCCCCATCCCGGTCTATTACCACGACCGTATTCAATCCAATCCGCCGGACATTCGTACGCAAGTGCATCGAACGAAGATCCAGCTTTGTTATCACCCTCAATTATCCTATTCCATTCGACCTTGACTTTTGTCTGCAACAAACCAGAGTTATGAGTCACTGACAATTGAAATAATACATTCGAAAACTATTCAAAAACACATACATTTTCCCAGCTAATTATCAAACTTACATAAAATTCAGAAGACAGTAGAACAAAGCTATGTCTGTACTCATCCGGGTCCGATTCCATCCTTTTTGCCAACAAGCTCATGTATGCATCGATGTGCTGTATAAAACAATGGAATCAAGATTAAACACACTAGGCAAAAACGACTAAACACACCTGAGAAGTTAGATTAAACACATCATTTAAGTCAGACTAAACACACCAGGCAAGTCAGACTAAACACACCAGGTTTGATGAATTAAACACACAAAACAAAATTAACTAAACACACTAGACACAAAACGACTAAACACACCAGGCAAGTCAGATTAAACACACCAGGCTAAATGGACTAAACATACCAAGCAAGTCAGACTAAACACACCGGGCTAAATGGACTAAACACACCAGGCAAGTTAGACTAAACACACCAGGCAAGTCAGATTAAACACACCAGGCTAAATGGACTAAACACACCAGGCTAAATGGACTAAACACACCAGGCAAAATGGACTAAACACACCAGGCAAGTCAGATTAAACACACCAGGCAAGTCAGACTAAACACTCCAGGCAAGTCAGATTAAACACACCAGGCTAAATGGACTAAACACACCAGGCAAGTCAGATTAAACACACCAGGCTTGATGAATTAAACACACCAAGCAAAATTAACTAAACACACTGAACACAAAACGACTAAACACACTAGGCAAGTCAGATGAAACACACCAGGCAAGTTAGACTAAACACTCCAGGCAAGTCAGACTAAACACACTAGCTTTGATGATTTAAACACACCAAGTAAAATTGACTAAACACACTAAAATGTATACTTACATCAGTGGACAGCCATGTCTTCGGATCTTCCAATTCCAGGAAAAAAGACTTATCAACGGACTCCTCCGTTCCCACGTTTCGCCTAAACTCAACATAAACAAATAAATTGTTATTTTTTTTGTCATTAAACAACAAAGCATTTAAATTGATATATTTGAAACCATAACATACCGGGCTGGGGATTTTTTCTTCTTGAAGTCCTCATATTTGTGCTTCTGTTGTGCACGTTTCGTTGCCGAGGCCCGTGTCGGGTCAATAAATGGAGAGGATAAATAAGATGATCGGAGCCTAACACGGAGCGATCGATCCTCCTCCAAACCGAAGTTGTAATTGACTATAAGATCTCCACTTACCAACCCCTCCTCGTTCACCTCCTTCTGGCCTGAGGGACCCACCTACTGTTGAATTGACATGTTCGCATCCACCTCCTGCTCAACATGCGAACTCGGGTCTCTAACATCGGTCGAAGGTGCCTACAACACGTAAGAATTGTAAAAACAAATATTCATCATTTCTTCCTCACACAAATAATACATATTATAACATAGAACCACTATGGAATACCTCATTGTTGTTTTGACCACGAGTCGACTGTATCTCTTGCATGAGGCCTTTAAGCACACCCGGAAGTTGCGAGACCTCTTGTTTCACAACGCCTTCCAACAACCCTGGAAGTGCCTTCACTGCCTCCAACAATTCATTTATCCTGTCACCATCCTAAAGTTTCCATTTATAAAATACGGGATGCACGTTAGTAAATTAAAAAATAATTAAATGAAAACATAAAATAAATAAATAAATAACTGCATTTGACTCTACTTACCCTAGATTGAGGTTCCTGTCGGGATGACATATGTGGGGGTGGTTGCATAAAGGATGACCGAGTTGGATACGGTGAACGTACCATGCCTTCGGGAAGGGTGGGTGTATATCCTGGTGTAAAGCCTACAGAAAGTGGATCGTCATGTTGAGTGGGTGAATATGGAGAGCGAAGTGGATCTTCTTCAGTAAGTCTAGTGATTGGTACTGTTTCCCTCCGCTGCTTCTTGGCCGGTGCCTTTTTCTTTTGCTTTGGTGCCTTCCGCTTTTTCTTCTGACCATGAGTACCTCTATCACCAACATCATCTCTATCACCACCCTCACGTACTTCACCACCATCACCACCATCTACTCCACCACCATCACCACCACCTACTTCACCACCATCACTACCATCATCCTCAGTGTCCGACAACTCATTCTTTTCTTTCATTTCCACTAGAGGTCTAAATTGTGGACCCACGGACATATCGGAGTCTACTCCCACCCAATAATCTGCTCTAGCCTCGTCATCTGTTGCCTTTAATTCCTCCAAGAGCTGAACCTGTAATAATGTCATAATATTATACGATGTCAAATGTTGTAAGTAATTTCATAAATTGATATATCTATGCAAATAACCCACCTTCCCAGCACGAATATTAGCTTCAATATCTGAAATTATTGAAGCGCTATTTTGAGGTCTCAACGACATTGTATAACACCTCATCCTAGGTAATGTATGCTGTAATCTTTTGCCAAACTCATTTATCAGAGTGTCCACAACCTCCATCGCCCATATCTAAAAATTACAAGTTATGAAAAATATAAAAGTTAATAACTTCTAATTTATAAGCCAATATTAAGTAAACAAATATAGTAAACGGAACTAACCTCAACAGCCCATGGGAAACCGTATAATCGGTACCTGACATTGCCAGGTGCGTTCTTGGGGTTTCTCGGTCGAAATCCCTGCCTCAAGTAGTGCATCGTCATCTTGAAAACATAATGCCCCCATGCAAAAGAATTGAATGCGTCCAGATCATCAACCAAATTAAAAAGCCAATTGGTGACTTTTTTATCTAACGGTTGACCAAACAGAACATTGTTTGCTATCAATAAAAGTCCCATCTTCAGCGAATCATCAGGGTGCTTGAAGTTACGCTTTAAAAACCGTTCATAGACAGTGGACAATTTCAATTGCTCGCCTTTTTGTCCAGGCCAATACCTTTCCTGAATGCCGTCTGCATTTGGCACATACGGCGTGTTTATAATCTCTGAGAGTTCGCCGAATCGAAGACCGGTAACCAAACAAAATTCTCTATGTCCAAATCTTGCCTTCTTACCACCGAACGAAATAAATAATTCGTTCTCAGTTGCACCATCTATTGTAATTTCCCTCAATAGTACACCGTGCACAACCATAGCTGAGAACAATGACTTTTGCGGGAACTTGGTGAATTGCTTGAAGCAACTGGACATGAATTCCTTGTGCTTCCCTTCCTTGCGTATGATTTCCTCTATAGTAGCTATTTTCTTCAACCGACAACCCACATTGATTAATGCTTTAACATTCCATTTATTTCTTTTGACCTTGAGAAACTGATCATAGTCGATATTTTCCATCTGCACAATTCAAATAAGTTGGGTTCAATAAATTAAACACACAATATTTCAACAATTAAACATAGCAGACATAAAACATTTAAACACACCAGACATAAAATAATTAAACACACCAGGCAAAAATATTTAAACACACCAGGCATAAAATAATTAAACACACCAGGCATAAAAAATTAAACACACCAGGCAATAAATAATTAAACACACCAGACATGATGGACTAAACACACCAGACACAAAACGACTAAACACACGTGACACAAAATGACTAAACACACTAGGTAGGACTAAACACACCAGGCAAGTAAAACAATTAAACACACCAGCCAATTAGGCAAATAACAATTAAACACACCAGCCAAAAGTAATTAAACACACCAGCCAAAAACAATTAAACACACCAGCCAAATAGGCAAAAAACAATTAAACACACCAGGCAAAGTAATTAAACACACCAGGCAAACAACAATTAAACACACCAGGCATAAAATAATTAAACACACCAGGCATAAAAAATTAAACACACCAGGCAATAAATAATTAAACACACCAGACATGATGGACTAAACACAACAGGCACAAAACGACTAAACACACCTGACACAAAATGACTAAACACACTAGGTAGGACTAAACACACCAAGTAAAACAATTAAACACACCAGCCAATTAGGCAAATAACAATTAAACACACCAGCCAAAAGTAATTAAACACACCAGCCAGAAACAATTAAACACACCAGCCAAATAGGCAAAAAACAATTAAACACACCAGGCAAAGTAATTAAACACACCAGGCAAACAACAATTAAACACACCAGGCAAAAATATTTAAACACACCAGGCATAAAATAATTAAACACACCAGGCATAAAAAATTAAACACACCAGGCAATAAATAATTAAACACACCAGACATGATGGACTAAACACACCAGGCACAAAACGACTAAACACACGTGACACAAAATGACTAAACACACTAGGTAGGACTAAACACACCAGGCAAGTAAAACAATTAAACACACCAGCCAATTAGGCAAATAACAATTAAACACACCAGCCAAAAGTAATTAAACACACCAGCCAAAAACAATTAAACACACCAGCCAAATAGGCAAAAAACAATTAAACACACCAGGCAAAGTAATTAAACACACCAGGCAAACAACAATTAAACACACCAGGCAAAAATATTTAAACACACCAGGCATAAAATAATTAAACACACCAGACAATAAATAATTAAACACACCGGGCAATAATGAATGCGGAATGCCAATTCAGTATTAGACAATAATGAAAAAAAAAAAAAAGAATTGAATAACTTAAGGAATGCCAATTCAGTATTACCAAGAAAAATATAGCTGTATTAAATTTAGAAGAGATAATCTAGTACAAAAAATATTCATAACGGGAGAGAGAAAAGACAAGTAAGAAAAGTAATAAATAAATTGAATCCTAGCAATATACATCTCTAAGATCTAATGGCTATAAAACCATATCAAATTGAATATAGGAAGTATAAGTGTGTGTGACAGAGGAGAGGCTAAAGATTGAATGTATGAAATATACCCAGTGTTGAGAAAACAAAAGGAAAATGTACCCAGTGTTTTTTTTGAAAAGGCTATTATTATTAAAGAGCAAAAACAGCACAGAAGAACAGAGCAAGGCCACAACACCAGCCACCACCGCACCAACAACACACAAAACGGAAAAAACAACAAGGAAGCAAGAACAACGGAAAATGTACCCAGTGTTGAGAAAACAAAAGGAAAATATATATATTAAAGAGTTACTGAGATTATAATCGAGCAAGATTATATATATATATATATAAGAGCTGTTCTAAATTCAATAAACCATGCCAAGATGTAATTTGTTACCATTGTAGGGCATCGCAGACCATCATCGAAGATGTACTAAATGTGCATATACATTATGCATGTACTGTTGCGGATATGGTCTTTTCATACTAGAAATGAATTTTTGTTGAGGTCTTTTATGGGCCTTTGAATACTAAATTTGATGTAAAAAATCGGGATTTTTTGCCCCTGAGTTTAAGAAGCAGCAAATATTTGAAACATTATAATTGTTGATACAATAAATTTAGCTTTGTGATTGTTCTTGCTCATCTTATTTTCAATCTTTAAATTTGATTGATTAAAACAACGGAGCTTGTGATATACTTTTATCTGCTTTATGTCCCTAGGATAAGCGGATAATATGCAAATACCAGATTTCGTGTACTAAAATCCTCTAAAGATTCCTTACCTAATTAAGTTATTGAAACGTGTTTAACATCTATTAATCTCCACCATAACAGAGAAAGTATGAACATAATTTAATCAATATATTTCGATTCAAATTTTACTACATCTCGTATAAGCAATATATGTTTCATGTTACATTCATGCTGTTCAGAAACTTTTGACAATCAAAAGAGAAGAGGAAAAGTTGCAGTTGCAACCAGAAACACCCTGGCAAAGCAACAAACAAAAAAAACGCACAACAAAACAACTGAACAACAACACAACCATCGCAAACAAAAGGACACTACAGCAATAACAACAGCATGACTCGAATTTCCAATTTGAAAATCAAGAGTTCTAAAAATTTACTTGGATTCATTTTTATAGGTATTTGCATTAAGTTTTAGTGGTCCTCTTGTTTATTTAAAATCAGAATATCTGTTACTTGAAAATTGTTTCATACCAGGGAAGGGAGAGGGACAATGAATACTTAAATGTACAAGATAAAAAACTAAAGCATATATATTTAATCTATCAAGCTAATAATAAGTTAATTAAAATCATTTTTAGTTTTTTACATATATTACAAGAGGCAAAACAACAAGATCTTGATAAAATGGAAACATGTATGGAGAGAAATGAAAAATTGCAATTTCTACTTTATTAATTCACAGCAAGATTTTGTATGATTGTATATGAAAACCCCTGGAAGAATCCAAAAAGCTGGAAAAAGAAGTTTCCATGCGTGATGATAAAAATCTTGTCAAGTTACTCATCAGAACTTGGAAGTATCGTTATCCCAGTATTCTCTTGCCTCTCTCTCAACATTGTTATTTTATTTTATTTTATTATTCTGGGTTGATGACTGAAAATGCCAAAAATGATCTTAAAATAAAAATAAAAGAGTTGTATAATTGAATTTGGTGTTGATGATCAATCATAGGATGCTAACATCAGGTTGTCGTCAGCTATCAGAACAAGGTAGGATAATTCCAGTCCCTAAACACATGGCCAGTTACCAATCTCGAAAAAGACAATGCATCTTCCCGTATATTAATATCCACCCAACCCCAACACACAGTCCTCTTCTCTCAACGTCCCTATTATTACCAATCACTCACAAAAACTAAAGCTTTTACTTGATATTACACAATCACAACAACAACAACACACAACACACTTGTTAACAATTTCACTTTCATAGCAAGCACCACAAACAAACTAAAGCTTTTTTTGAAATGGTAAGATTTATTAAAAAAAGAGTCACCAAGGCAAGGCTAAGAAGCCAATACAAACAAACAACAACAAAGACAGGCAAACCAACACCTATCCCAAACCAAAGGAGCCTCCCAAAATGCACAAAAAATAAACTGAAACAAACCAGGGAACAGCGACAGAAAATGAAAGGAAACAAAAAACACTAGAAAATCAACATTCAATTATAAACCCATTCAATTATAAACCCAAAAATTAAACACACCAGAATCTCCCAACAATTATAAACCTTACCAATTGCTCCTCCGTCTGCATCATCTGTGCGTCCCTCGGCGCCGTCTCTCCACCTGTCTGCTCCGCCGCCGTCTGCATCATCGTCGCGTCCCTCACTGCCGTCTCTCCACCGGTCTGCTCCGCCATCTGCATCATCGCCGCGTCCGTTGGCTCCGTCGCTCCACCAGAACGGGTCTGCATCATCGACTTTCTTCACCCAAACACGTTCTTGGAAATTAAATCGATTTCTTGGTCGCCGATCGAAATCTCCACGATTTTCTCTATCGATTTCTCTCTTGATCGATCTCTCTCTTGATCGATCTCTCTCTTGGTTGATTAATTTGAATTTCAATTCTAGGTTTTCTCTGTTCTCTCTCTTCTCTCTCTTCTTTCACAAATACACGTTTTTCCTCTGATTCTTTCTAAAGTCGTTTTTTCTTTCTTTTGTTTTTTTACTGAAGGGTCTTTTTGTCCAAATAGTGTATTTGTTGACAAATACAATCAGTTTACTAATATAGGCTAAAAACAATAAAGATCCTAATTTGGTGGTTAAAAAGGCCTATTTCCTCAAAGTTATATATATATATATATATTTATATCAGACAGTGACGTTTAAATCCTTGAAAATAACAATAAATTATCAAATTTTTAAGGGGTATTATTCATTTAGTCCCTATGTTTTTTTGAAATGTTTATTTTTTACTCACTTATTCATTTTTCACTGGATTGGTCCCTATGTTTTCAAAAACCACTCAGTTTCGTCGTTTTGTGAGTCAACCCTTAGTCAAATTAAACGGTTTTAAGGGTATTTTTGTCTTTAAACATTGATATGCCACGTGTTAACACACAAATAAATAGAAAAAAATTTAATTAATAAAAATTAATAAAAAAAATAAAAAATAAAAAATAAAAATTTATACATAATCGGTCCAATCTGGATCATCATCATCAACCTTCCAATTCCATCATCATCAACCTTCAACCTTCCATCATCTTCAACCTTCAACTTTCAACCTTCAATAAAATAAAATTGATATTCTCTCCATTCCAATATTTTTTTCTTTCTTTCATTTTCTCAGGTACCAAACACATTTGTTTCATTGAATTCCAACTCACCAAATCTTCCTAAGAACCATCATCAAACATCTCCACAAACCAAATACATAATCAAAAGTTCCTTGACAAACAAATCCAACCCAAACCAATAACAAACCATCTTCTTCAATAAAATTTTAAAAACCACAAAATTATCCCACAAAAAAAATCCAAGATTTGCGGTTGAAGGTTGAAGATCATCATCATCATCAATTATCTTCTCCATCTCAGATTTGTGATTCCACATCCGATATCGGCGGAAGGAGTCTCGACTAGGGATGGGAATTTCCCCCATGGGGCCCCGCCCCCATTTGGGGGCAAATTTTGCCCCCAAATGGGGTTTTGGGGTGGGGGTGGGGGCAAATTTTGCCCCCAAAACCTAAATGGGGGTGGGGGTGGGGGAACCTCCCCCCACCCCATTTCCCCATTCCCCCATTTTCTAAATAGGGGGTGGGGGTGGGGCCCCAAATCCCCCATTTCCCCCATATTATTTATTTATATATTTTTAATTTTATTTTCTTAAAAAAAAAAAAAAAAAAACTATAACTCTATTAATCTATTACTCATATTTTGGATTGATCGAAAGCTTTAAATTTGTTTAAACTTTTATGTGTTATAGTGTAATTTACTAACACTATATTATTATAGCTATTTGTATTAATTTTGGATTAAATTAAATCAATTGTATATTTTTTAGATTGTATATTTTGTTAATTATTGGATTGGATATTAAAACAGGTTGAAACAAAAGTTTGGTCCGATCTAATTTCGAATTTCGAATTTCGGATTGAAAATTTTTAGGAATAGAAATGGGGGAAATGGGGGAAATGGGGGACGGGGGTGGGGGCAGGGGAACCTCCCCCCAAACACCCCCATCCCCAGTTCCCCCAAATGGGGTTTGGGGGCGGGGGTGGGGGTAGGTTTTAGGAATGGGGGTGGGGGTGGGGGGACCCTCCCCCGCCCCATTGGGCCCCCATTCCCATCCCTAGTCTCGACCCCATCTGAAGTTGCCGGAAGAGCAGAGAGAGGGCTTCGTCTCAGATGGAGCGCCGCTCTGTCTGACACCGACGATGGGTAGCCTCCCATAGACTCCCTCATTTCTGGACTAGATCTCTTCAAAAGCTTTTTTTTTTTGAAATAATTATTTTGTTTGGAGTTCAGTACTTAGATATCTTCAAAACCTTTCATTCTTTTTTTAATTTTTTTTTTCTTTTCATTGATGAGAGGCTGCTGGTGGTGTTTGATTTGAGATGGTTTTGGTGTTGTGATGGTGTCGATGATGGTTTTGTTGATGATTTGAGATGGAGATCTGGATCTCCACATCATTGTTTTTCTTTCTTTTTTTCAATTCTTTTTCCGTTTGTTCTTTTTTCAAATTTTGTTGCTGTTGTGATTTGATCATCACCGTCCATATTTGAGATGGATGGTGAAGATCCATCTACCAATTTATATATATATATATAAATTATTTGTAATTGTCGAATTTTTAAAGGGTAGAATGATACTTTTAGACCGTGAAACTGAAGCCATGGGCAAATTAGTCATTTAACATTTTTTGTGACGGTTGACCATCAAAATTCTGGTCAAAAGGACCAAATTGAGTGGTTTTTGAAAACATAGAGACTAATTCAGTAAAAAATGAATAAGTGAGTAAAAAACAAAAAATTCAAAAAAAGGGACTACTTGAATAATACCCCAATTTCTAATTGATTTGAATATTTATGTTTAATCGGTTTGGGTGATAAAATTTCAGTCTCAAAAACTTATGGCCCAAACAATTCGGGTAAAAAAAAAATACGGGTCAAAAATACGAGTCAAAATAAGCTCAAGTTCGGTCGAACATGGGTCTCGTAAAACCCGGACCCATAGTGGTTCTGGGCTAGACCCAGATCCGTTGTTTATTAGATGTTCTGGTGTGGGTCTGGACCCTTTTAAATTTTGCGGATCCGGTTCCGGGCAGGGTCTTACATTTTGCCAACCCTAATTCCCCGTCAATCGGTAATAGTGAGCCCACTAAGAGCAATTTGGGCCGTGTTCGGTAGCCCTTACTCAGAAGCCCAAAAACAGAGAAGTTAAATGAATGAACAAAAGACATTGAAAATTTTGGCAAAAACCCTACTCTAGCATCTGTCTCTGTTCTTCAAAATTCTCAGTCATTTTCTCTTCCTTGTTCGTTCAAATGAATCGGTAACGTAACACACACCAACGACAATGCCCTCTAAATCTTGGTCTCGTCTTCTCCACTTTAACCAAACCTTGAAAAACCCTAGAACCCCACCCTTATTTTCCCGGAAAATCTCAGCTTTCCCGCACTTTCCCACCAGCCAAACACCCCAATCTCCCCTCCCACCGTCAAAACCTCTCCCAAATGCATCCCACCAAAACCCCACCAAACCCATTTCCTCGTTTTCCCGAAAAATCTCTTCTTTACCACACTTGGGCGCCTCCAACAGAGCACCAAAATTATCCTCTCTTTTGACGAAAAACCACTTCTCCACATTCTCTAATGACGATTCCTCTGGTTACGGGAGAGCAGCTCAGGACCTCTTGGCGGAGCTGGAGCGCGAGAAGCAGAGGGAGAGGGAGGCAAGGAAGAGGGCGGGACTTGATAGCAAAGACATTGATGCAGAGGATGAGGAGGATTACATGGGTGTCGGCCCCTTGATCGAGAAGCTCGACAAAGAGAAGCTCAAGAACACTGTGGACTTGTACTTGCGCGAAGAGCCCACGGATTCGGATAGCGATGAGGATGATGATGAGAGGTTTTCGGAAGAGGCGATTTCGAAGAGGGGTCATTTGTTTGAGAAGAAGTTTCAAAGGTTTGAGGAGTTGCTGAAAAACTACACAAATGCTGGTATGTGAATCTCTCTCTCCCTCTCCCTCTCTTCATGTTAATTTATATATATAGTATTTAATGGGTTATGAGTATTTATGTGTGTTGTTGTATAGGATTTGATATCGAGAGTTGAAAACTTAATTTGTGTTTGATGAATGCCTGTGTCAATGACTTGTGATCTTTTAAATTGGTTAGTTGTTTATCAAGTTTTTTGCTTTGACATGTATTTGGCAGACACACTTGATGAAGCTTTCAAGTGGATGAGCAAAAATTGATTAGTTTGAGCAGAAGCTTGACAACTTATTGTGTTTGATGAATTCCTGTGTAAATGAATTGTGATCTTTAGGTTGTTTAGTTGTTTATCAATGTTTTTGCTTTGACATGTGTTTGGCAGACACAATTGATGAAGCTTTCAAGTGGATGAAAAGAGTCGATAAGTTTCAGCAGAAACATTTTGAGCTTCGCCCTGAGTACAGGGTTATTGGCGAGTTGATGAATCGGCTGAAAGTAGCAGATGGGAAGGATAAATTTATCCTTCAACAAAAGCTTAATAGAGCGATGAGGTTGGTGGAGTGGAAGGAGGCTTATGATCCTAATAATCCTGCCAATTATGGAGTCATAGTTCATGAGCAGGGTGGATTCAATGAAGAGAATGCTGAAGTAGAAGAAGAGAAGCCCGTGAATCAAAAGGCGATTAATGATGACGACGAAGAGGAGTTTGATGACATGAAAGAGAGGGATGATAAGCTGTTAGCAGAGCTCGATTCTATAGACAAGAAACTTGAGGAGAAGCTGGCTGAGTTGGATCATACGTTTGGAAAGAAAGGAAAGCGTCTGGAGGAGGAGATTAGAGATCTTGCAGAGGAGAGAAATGCATTGACAGAGAAGAAAAAAATACCTCTTTATAGGAAAGTAAGTTCTTGCATCTTCTACTTTCATTAAAAAAAAAAAAAAAAAAAAAAAAAAAAAGTTCTTGCATCTTTTTGCTAGGTTTGTTTGTTTCCAATTTTCCATATTATTTTATGTTTATCTTAAAGCTGCATGGTTACTTGTTCAATATGCTGATTCAAAGGTTGAGGAAATTTGTTATGCTTGCTATTATGGTACTTCTTTTCTTTATATGATGTTATTTTATAATCATGAAATCGCTGAACGATCACTGCTAATGGTAGGTTTTCTACTGATTATTTTCTTTCTTCCTTAATCTCTTCTGAAAATAAAATAGGATAATTTGGTTTGTTAGTAGCACTGGACTGGTATGAGAAAATGTAAATGAAGCTAATATTTCCTTGCTTTGCTGCATTTGATGCCGTAATTGCTTGATTCAATTGTCTGATAGGTACTAAATACTAATGGGAGAATTGTAAATACCACCACCCACCCCAATTGTCTGATAGGTACTAAATAATAACTAGTGACATAAAAATACGATGTGTATATGGAGGAAGATGGATTTTAATACAGTGTTTGAGGGATTATGCAACTTGTTAATATTAAGTAAATGGATTATGAAGTTATGATCTATGGGAATCCTTTTCAGCCAAGTTTCAAGCCAAAACTTTGGATGATTGGGATTCAGACTGAGATTTCTTATTATGCAATTCATTCTGAAAGTCAGCCATACTTGATATGGTCTATTCCTTACTTTTAAGGAGGATATGTAATTCTATGAGTGATATCATTTTGAACCTTAATTGGCTATGAGGCTCCTCGCATTTATTTTATTGGTTGACTGAAAATTTTATGGGGCATTTCGGGCTTGATATTCATTTATTTAAAAAAAAATTTATTCTAGGTTGTTTACATGACTTTGCTGTAGTTTCAGTATAGAAAACTTGGGGCAAATCTCATAGATTCTATGCCAAAAATCCGGGTAAACAAAGATCTATGGTCTGGAGTAACACATGATGTTTGAGATGTTACGAGATGGGGAATAATCACAAGGTCCAAGAAGAATATTGGGATCCTTAGGGTAAATAATTGTGAAGAAGAATTTTATAACAATGATTTAAAAAAAATATGTTTTCTCAAATGGCCTTTCTGTTATCGTATGAATGTTGATGTCAATCCTCTGCATTTTTCTTCTTTGGACTACATTGAATCCTTCCCTTATAAAGGTTTTGCTTCTTCAAAGGTCATGCTCTACTCTACTGTACACTACTGGTCTACTTGCTAGTTCTTCATTGCATCTATTAATGAGTTTGATGTAAGATGAGAAACAGAGAAGGAATTTTAACATAAGATGCTTGTAATGAAGCTGTTATCCCTACTTGGCATATAGGATTCATGTTTTCTGTCCATTACACGAGTAGTTTCATAATCCTTGAATAATAGGCTGACTTTCATGGTATGTGTAAGATATCTCTGTTATTATTATTTTATATTTATTTTGCTTTATAAAATTGTTCTCTACATAAAGTTGCTATTCTACTTTAATCCTTTATTTTAGCTTATTTGAATGCCTATGTTCTAACTTCTGTGTGCATGATTTTCTACTTTCAATCAATTTATATTGCATATATTAACTTGATACTAAATAATGGCAGGGGTTTGATGTTAAATTGATAGATGTGAATAGAACTTGTAAAGTTACAAAGGTATGTATCTCCTCATCATTAATCTTTGATTTTAGAATTTTTTTTTGTAAAATTGTTATTGAGTTTCGTATCTTATATGCTCTAAGGGTGGGCAAGTGATTAAATACACTGCCATGTTAGCCTGTGGGAACTATCATGGTGTTGTTGGTTATGCAAAGGCCAAAGGTCCAGCAGTCCCTATTGCTCTTCAGAAGGTAATTTGTTGATTCTGTTAGTTTCTTATTTCTTGGCAGTCGATGCTTTATATTACAATCAATATCCTATCCGCCTTATATACAGTTTGTTCATGGATTATTGATTCCTAAATCCTAATATCACATTGTAATTATCTTCTAGCAAAAAAGATCAAAGTTAAGAGGAAAGATTGAAGCTAATGAATTAGACTTTCGTTGTTTGATTTAGTTGCTACATCAAAGCTTATGTTTAGGTGCTCTTCTCCATATCCTCATTTTATCTGTCACTTTAAGAATATATGTTTTTTTGACTGCCCTCTGGTTACTTACGGCTGTCCCAAAACTAAATGCAATAAGTAATAACCAATTCAACTATGTGAGGGGGGTTTTGCTTTTTCTCTTTTTTTTATCTCAGATTATCCATATTTTATGGTGCATGTTCTGATTTGAACTCTAGTGAAGTATTCTCATAAGGGGGATTCTGTCTCCTTCTCAGCATTTACTTTAATATCTGTCATTTCTTTTATGCTTGAGTTCCGTAATTTGTTTGTTTATAATCTACTCAGTTGATGTAACTATGAGCAGGCATATGAGAAATGCTTTCAGAATCTCCACTATGTGGAACGACACGAGGAGCATACAATTGCACATGCAGTGCAAACAGCATTCAAGAAAACTAAGGTTTTAACTTTTAAACTAATGTTGATGTTTCTTTCTCACTCCTTCCTCCCCCCTCTCCCTGAGTGAAACTTTCTTGTATCCCTCTAAGTCTTATTTGAACTGGAAAACTTGTTTAGGTGTATTTATGGCCTGCGCCAACTAGGACAGGTATGAAAGCTGGAAGGACTGTTCAAACAATTTTGCATCTAGCTGGTTTCAAAAATGTCAAATCTAAGGTAATGGACTGCCTAACTGAATTCAAGTTACTATGGTCGTATGCACAATCCAAGCATTCATTGTAACCTCGCCTCTTTTTGTAGGTTGTTGGCTCTAGGAATCCACATAACACCGTTAAGGCTCTATTCAAAGCCCTGAATGCAGTAAGTAGCCTAATAATCTTATATGATGGACATATGTTTGCCATTTCCGGGTCTGAGTTTAATTTCTGCAACTTCCAGATTGAAACTCCAAAGGATGTAGAAGAGAAGTTTGGGCGGACCGTTGTTGAGAAGTATTTGCTATAATTGGTGTGCTTTACAGGTTTCTCTGTAACTTCTAATATTCATTTACAAATTAGATGAGGAAATTGATTTTGTTTTTGTTTTTGTTTTTTTAATCATATCTTCAGTTATTTTTGCATTCCCTCTTGAATGTGGTAGTCATGTTACTTTTGTAAATTGGTTCTGTTGAAATCACTATTCAATTTTCATCTGAACAAATCAAAATTTGGATGTGCACATATGAGCATAAATTATCGATTCCACAAAATTGATAAATCAAAAATTGGAGAATTTATTGGAAGAGTCAATGCAACCAATTGTTTGCAATTGGAAAATAAAACCAAAGTTTAAGACCCAACAGGCAACAAATATGTAATAACATGCTGACTTGACTGATATTTTAATATAATCCACCTATGACCACTCAAAAATGCCCATTCTTGAATTTGTCTGGGCATACTATATTTTGGTCAACCATTAATTGAGTGGTTTACCTCTCCACCTCCCAATATTTGTTTTTTGTATTTCAAAAGTGTTTTTGAATTTATTCAGTTTGCTCACTTTGTCACTTGTTAATTGTTTGTGATTCCCTTTCTTTTTAATTGAATGGCTTCCTTTCTTCATATGGAAGTCATTTTCTTGCATCATTTGCTTTGAATAAAAAAAAACAACTTTTTGGGTCTGTCAAAAGCTAAATTAATAATACTTAAAAAAAAAAGAAAAAGAAAAAAAAGAGAGCTAAAATAGGATCCAAGAGAAATGATTTCTTTGACACAAAAGAGTGCCCCTCCTATTAAAATTATAATCTTCTCTATCAAAATCTTAATCTTCACTTAAAGTATGATGTGGATACAATTGAGTTTTTTTTCATACAATAATTTTAAAATAATAAAATGATTCAATTAATAAAATTTTCACTAAACAATGATTTTATATTTTTGTTATCTTTTCATTTACAGATTAATGCTCGATTGCATAAATTTTTTAATAAATTATGTCTTATGTGAGTTATAAGATTAAACACGCCAATTTTTTTTTTTTTTTGATTAAATATGTTAGGGTTTTTGTTGTTGAGATTAAACACGCTAGAAAATTTGTTATCTGGATTAAGCATGCTAGGTTTTTTGTTATTGGGATTAAACAAGTTAAATAGTTATTATTATTTTTTTGGAAACTCATTGAATTCCTCATATAGATTAAACACGCTAGAGATTTATTTTTGTTGGAATTAAACAAGCAATATATATATATATATATTATTAAACACGTTAGGATTAGTGTGCACTTTTTTTTTTTTTTTTTTTTTTTCATTCTTTTTCTTCCTCTTCTTCTTCCCAATTTTTTTTTTTTTGGTCTGTTACAGACCTTCGGTATATTTTTATATTTTTATTCAAAAAATCATTCAAGATATTTTTATCCGAAAAGTGGATTGTTTGCTAAAAACAATCAAAACACAAATTCAAGCTAAAAACAATAACATCCATAATTTGAAGGCTATTTTCAAATTTGATCCTAATTCTATATAAAATTAAGTAATGCTACTTTGTCCAAATTTGATACATAAATCTGGTATCCAAATGATGTGGTATTACTGTAATCCATTTATTTAAATCATATAAATCTAATACAATTTAAATGAATGGATTATAGTGATGTCATATCATTTGAGCACTAAATTTGGACAAAGTAGTATTATTGTTTAAATTTTGTTAACATTCTCTTATATATCATATATGTATGAACATATCCTAAATATTCCACTCATACTCCATGTCAGACACCTTAATCATTAAAAAAAGAAAAAAAAAATGTTTATCTTATACAACATTAGACTATCTCCCACCCAAATAGTGTTTTTGGTGCAACTTTTACATTAAAATAATGCAACTTTCAAATTTCACTATTTAATCTCCAACCCATTGCACTAAATCTTATACTATTCTTTTTATTTTTATTTTTTATTATTATTATTTGTCAACAAATAATCATCTCCAATTAATCAAAACCCAATTTACAATAAACAAATAAAAAGGAAAAAGGAAAATTTGCACAAAAGTTGCACCAAGTGAACAGTGTCGTGCAATATATTGCGCGACAATGTTCATTGGAGCAAAAATTGCGTAGGATTTGCCGTTGGGTTGGAGGCAATTTTTGTTGGAAATTGAAGGCGCAGGGGATGCAACAGGGTTGGAGATGCCCTTAGTGATTAATCTAATTAATCAAGATTTAAATTCCCTCGCAATGTTTAAGGTTATAATCTCCATGATTAGGATTCCTTATTATTAATAAAAGCGTCTTAAACCCTTAACAAATTAATAATCTAGTAATTTTTTTGAATCGATTGTATTTTTCTGTTGTAGCTTACTCAAAATTTTGATCACAATGTCCATCTTGTTCTTCACTTTTCTTCTTGCCTAGCTAAAAGAGTAAAAGTGCTTAAAGAGAAAGAAACCCAATCTATATTACTCATTCCTCCCCTGTCCTCAGACAACAATACACACAACCAACAAGGACACAACAGTTTGCCAACCAATCAACATATTAAATTAAGACAAACTTCCAAATTATTCCAAAAAATATTAGCTCACCCTCCTCTGCCTCATGTGGTCCACCCTGTAAATGGGATTTTTTTTTTTAAATAAAAAAAGATTAAATATTTTTACGTTATATTTTAAATTATATAGGTTTTCCACCTTACATTACAATATCTTTGTTGCATTATCCACCAATAAATATTTAGAAAAATCATTGGTTTATAATAATTAAATATATGCAATCTAATGGCACCAATAAGTGAGAAAAAATCCAACTTATATTATCATATTTTGATCATCCAAATTATAATATATATTTTTTGACATTATATTTTAATTTAATCACAAATTAAAAATGTTCTTCGACATAAAAATAATTGTATTTTCGTATTATTGTCAACTATCTATTCTTTAAATAAATTTAGTCAATGTATCAAAATAAAAATAAAAATTGGTCAAATAAAATAAAATTATAATTAACACAAGTCAAAATAAATACCTAACTCTTTTTTTTTTTTTATTGTTTTTTTTTTTTTTAATATACAAACTCATTTTTCTTTATAAAAATTTTAATTCGTGAGTTTTGTTTGTCTGACAAAATTATTAGGTACTTGACTACATGGCGTTCTCTTGAATTCAACAATTTAATACTTGTATATATATTTTAAACCATTTGAATATCAATGGACCAAAAATTATTGATGGTTTAATTATATTCGAGTTTTTCATCAATGTTGAGGTGATCAAGTAGTGGTGTCAAAATGGGCTGGCACGGCCTATATGTGCCGGGCCGAATGAGCCCGTTTTTTGAAAACGGGTTTGGCCTGGCACACGGCACAACAATTTGCTGTGCCGGGTCGGACCGACCCGTTTTTAAAAACAGGTGGCCTAGCACGTGCCACATGTGCCGGGCCGGGTTGGCACGTGCCATAATTTTTTTTAAAAATATTTTAATTCAAAATATTAAATATATATTTTGTTTAAATAATTTAATGTATGTTATTTTAATTGTAATTTGTCTATTTTATTTATTATTTTAGTGTAATTAAAAAAATAGATTTATTATTTCTTTTAATAAAATAATTCAAAGAATAAATAAAGATAAAATATTAAAGAAAATAAAAAATACATGAAATTATGAAAATAGGAAATGAAAAATTATTTATTTATTTCGGATTTTCATTATTAGTTTATTACATGGTTGCCTACTTACCTCATTAAAAACCTTTCCAAGAAAACCCAGTTGGATAAAAACTTGGTAAGGGAAAAAGAGTGCAATTTCTACTCTCTAAGTCTGTAGCATACTGCATACACGGAGTCGTAATGGGCTTGTCTCGGTTCCATTGTAGTTATGTCCGGGTTATAGTTTTAGTGTCAACCTGTCCGTGTCCAGTCATGCATTTGCTCATATGCCTTTGCAAATTACCGGTTCCCGACTTACAAATACAACTAGTAAATAAGAGTTTACAAAACTTACAGTGATATTTTGTTGTGACCCTACCATCTGGGTTTAGTATTTCTTCTTTGTCAAAACACTGCCATATGTTTGAATTTGAAATGTGATTGGGGGGATGTGATGTCGGTGTTATGCTGGAACCAGAAGATCCCGCTACCGTTTCCGTCGAAAATTGAGGATGATTATGATCCATTTCCTACAATATAGTAATGTACTAAGCATTTAATCATAAATATAATAATATACTACTTATTACTATATTACTTATTACTAAGCATTTAAATTTAATCATAAATATACTAAGCATAAAGCCATAAATATTAAATATACATAAAACATAAGAATAAATATCAAAATTAATATATATATATATATATATTATGTATAAATATAAAATTTAAAAACTAAAACATAAAATTAATTAATAACATTTAAAGGAAAAACATACCTTTGAGCTTTGGTGTATGGTGGAGAGATTAGATAATAATATTAGTAATATAGTATTATAAATTTAGAATAGTAGATTAGTAATAGTAGATACTAGACAGTAGTACTAGTGACTAGTGTAGAGAATATAGAGATTGAGAGCAAGTTTATGGAAATTGGAATGGGTGGGGGGTATTTATAGAAAAATTTGAAATGTGAGTAAAAATATAAAATAGAAGAGATGAGGGGGCAAAATGAAATTTTTGAGCTTTATTGAAAATGTGACTGTTTGCTGATGTCAGCAACGGTCAAAATTTTAAAAAATAAAAATAAAAAACTGAGTTGCATGCCACTTGGCAGTTGCCAACGGTAAAAAAAGAAAAAAAACAGTCGGGCTTCTGGGGCGAGCCCGCCGGCCTAGCAGGCTAGTCTGGGTCGACCCGGTAGGTTGACCATTTTTTATTTTATTTTTATAATTTATTTATTTTCCAATATTTTAATTCAATTGTTATTTTATTTGTTAGTTTGTTTCTTTGTTACATTATACATTTATAATATTGTTTAAATTGTTACATTATAATATTGTTTAAATATTTGTAATTATAATTTGTCTATCTTATTTATTATTTTAATCTAATAAAAAAATTTAGAAAATAGAAAGATTTATTATTTTAAATGAAATAAAGCTAAAAGCTTAAAGAAAATAAAAATAGATGAAATTATGAAAATATGAAATGAAGAATTTTTTATTTATTTCGGAGTCTCAGTATTACATATTTACATGATTGCCTCATTAAAAACCTTACCAAGAAAAACCCAGTGAGATAAAAACTTGGTAAGGGAAAAAGAGTGTAATCGTATTACAAGTTAATGTATATGTATAACTTAGAAGTCCTAGATTTGGTTACTGCCGGAGCTCTCTTCGACATATAAATTATCGAAATTTTGAATAAGTTGTTCGTCTATCGTTTCATTTTGCAACCTCTTTCGAGTATGCTCCCAATCTCGAATGCATGCCAATACCTCCACTATCTCCGGAGTCAAAGAACTTCTGTCTTTAACAATTCTTCCAGTCGTGCTGAAAACCTGTTCTGAGGAAACAGTGGAGACAGGGATAACTAGTATGTCACATGCTAGGTGTGACAGGACCAAATATTTATAGCCGTAGGTCTTCCACCATACCAACAGATCAAATCTCTACTCTCTTTCAAATCTGTCGTCGAATTGAGCTTCAAGGTAGCTTTTCAGTTCGGCACCGGAAGTTGCACCAGCTCGTGAAGAAGAACTTGATGAGCCTACTTTTTTTTTCGGCGTTTTAGAATGTTCTAACTTGTCTGATTCGAGAGTGTGTCTGGTTCTTCTAATGGTTGCTGCGCAACGTCGCCATACCTGCGCTCGTAAGAATTAAAAACTTCGAACTACTGGGTTCGAATGTCAGTAACATGTGTAGAATAATCTATGCTCAAAACCCCACCAAGATACTCTAGCAATGCTTCAAAACCAGATAACTTAACCCTAGGATCTATTATAACACCTAAAGTATAAAGTAAAGGAATTGTAGACCAGTATTTTTAAACTTGGTTTCCATGGCAACAACTGCAGGGCCTTAGATATCATCTTCCTATAATTGTTTAACAATTCAGACATTTCCACAATATGATGGATTGCCAGGGAAGATATGGGGTAATAGACCCCGGAAAGAGTTACAGTGGAATCATAAAAAACCTTTAAAAATTCAACAAAATTTTCTACTACATGCCAATCACCTGGGGTGAGTATTGGACGGCCAAGTTCAGACATTTTCATGTTATAAAAACCAGAAATAGGTGTATCATATTCTAAAGCATTTTGCAGCATTAAGTAAGTAGAGTTCCACCTTACCAGCATATCTGTTAGGAATCTTCGAGGTTATAGACCGAAGGTTTTACAGTATCTACCAAATTCATTCAATCTTGGATTAGAACTGCAGATCCAAGCAAGGGCATCTTTGATGCGATCTATACGATCACTTACTACCTTCATACCAGATTGTACAACTAAATTGATGATATGACATGCACACCGTTGATGGAAGGAATAACCCCCATGTTGTGGGATACTTTTTTTCAAAAAACAATGCAATAGAACTAGTATTTGCAGATGTATTATCTAATATGATAGAAATGATGCGATCAGTTATTTCAAAAATTTCTAAAACATACGTAATTACATTAAAAATATTTATTGCGGTATGTGCATAATTCATAGGATGAAAACCAAGAACTTTTTTTTTTGTAAATTCCAATCAGAGTCTAAATAATGTCCCGTGACGGTTAAATAGTCTTGTTTGGAACATGTGTTCCAAATATCGGAAGTTAATGCAATAGAGATAGTTAGCTGCTGTAATTCAGCCTTCAACTGATCTCGTTAGGTTTGAAAACATTTTATCGAATCATTCTTAGTAGTGTTTCTAGAAACAGCTTTAAATTGGGGGTTGTATGCAGTTTGAATAAATTCTTCGTAAAAAACATTATCACCAAAATTAATCGGTTGATCAGTGCATGCAATGTAACGTGCCATAGCAACCACGAGGTCGTAACGCCATGTTGAAATGGACCCGTCTGGGTGCCGTTGTAATTGTGTCTGGGTTGTAGTGTCTACCTGTCCGTGTGTAGGCATGCATTTCTCCATATGCCTTCGTAAATGACCAGTCCCCCCCAGAAGTGACATAGTGCTTAGGACAAAACCTACATTGAGCTCTGTCCATGACTTTACCACCTGACATAGTCTTCTGTACTATCTCAAAACATTGCTATACGTTTGATGTGTGCCTTTTAGGTTTAGGAACACGTGATGTCGGTGTTGCACCGAAACCAGAAGGTCCCGTTGCCGTAATCGTCGACCCGAAAAGGTCATAATAATCGTCCTCCTTATTAAGACTGTCCAAAAATGAAGGATGATATTCTATTTCCTACAATACAAATATTAACTCATTAGTCATTAAAAACTAAGCATAAAAGTATAAGACTAAGCAGTTAATGATAAATATACTAAGCATAAAAATATTAAAATTAATTACTAAACATTTAATCATAAATATACTAAGCATACCAATATTAAAATTAATTATTAAACATTTAATCATAAATATACATATACTAAGCATAAAAATATTAAAATTAATTACTAAACATAAAAAATAAAATCATCAATTTACTAAGCATAAAAATATAAAAATTAATTACTATGCATTTAATGATAAATATAATAAGTATACAAATATTAAAATTAATTACTAAGCATTTAATGATAAATATACTAAGCATACAAATATTAAAATTAATTACTAAGCATTTAATCATAAATATACTAAATTACTAAGCATAAAAATATTCGATTTAATTACTAAGCATTTAATCATAAATATACTAAATTACTAAGCATAAAAATATTAAAATTAATTAATTAACATAAAATCATCAATTTACTAACCATAAAGGCATAAACATTAAAATCAATTACTAAACATAAAATCATCAATTTACTAACTAAAAAAATAATTAAAATATACAAATATTAAAATTAATTACTAGACATAAATTCATAAAATGATAAATTTACTAAAATCAAATATTCTAAGATTTAATATTAAAATTTATAACAAAGCATACAAATATTAACTCATAAATATACTAAGTTACTAACCATAAAAAACCCATAAATATTAAATATACATAAAACATAAGAATAAATATCAAAATTAATAACTAAGCATAAATATATTAAGTATAAATATAAAATTTAAAAACTAAAGAATAAAATTAATTAATAACATTTAAAGGAAAAACATACCTTTAAGCTTTGGTGGAGTGAATGAGTGATTAGAGAATAATATTAGTAATATAGTATTATATATTTAGAATGGTAGATTATTAGTGTAGAGAATAGAGAGAGAGTGAGAGTAGAGACTAGAGAGAGAGAGAGAGAGAGAGAGAGAGAGAGAGAGAGAGAGAGAGAGAGTAAGAATGAAATTATTAGAGATTAGAGAGAATAATGGAGAGAATGAGAGATTAAGAGAAAGTGTTTAGGGAAATAGGAATGGGTGGGGGTATTTATAGAAAAATTTGAAATGTGGGTAAAAATATAAAATAGAAGAGATGAGGGGACAAAATGAAGTTTTGGAGCAAAAATTCAAAAAATGATCGTTTGCTGACGTCAGCAACAGTCAACCTTAAAAAAAAAAAAAAAAAAATGCAGCCAGCCCCAACGGTTAAAAAAAAAATAAAAAATAAATAAACAGGCCGGTCTAGGCATGCCCGGCAGGCTGTAAAACTAGACCCGGCCTGGGCCAGTCTGGGGGCCATGCCTAGCCTGGCTCGTGATAAAAGCAGGTTGTGCCAGGAATGGCCAGCCAATCTGGGCGGGCGGCCCTACTTGACCCTCCAAGCCCGGCACATTTTGACACCACTATGATCAAGTGGTAAGCGCCTTGCACCAAATTTAAAGGTTATGAACTCAAGTCATATCCTCGAACTCAAATCAAAATAATAATAAAAATAATAATAGTAATAGTGCGGATATTGCCACCAGGGATGGGCCTGAGGGCCTGAAAATATATATTACGTGCGTCTAAACAACCTAGAGAGGGGGGGGGGGGTGTGAATGGGTTGTTAATCCGGTTAGTTACCAATTTTTTGGATTAGTCAATATTCAAAAATAAACCCAATACAACAAACAATAAAATCAAGTATAAATTGCGGAAATTAAAGAACACTTGATTTTTACGTGGAAACCCACACGGGGAAAAAAACCACGGGCTGTTATGTGCGCCACACACGGTCAACGAAATCCACTATATGAAAAGGAATTTACACCCTCAAGTGATTCTCGGACTCTCACCCTAGATAACCTCAGGCTATGGACACTACCACTCGTCACTCTTGGTTCAATCCCTAGTGATATCCCCTGATACACTACTCTTGGCGTGAGCAACTCCTAATCTACCCCGCGGGCCTTTTATAATGGCACTCGACCAATTGCTTGAGCACTACAAACCGGTAGCCACAAGACTTTCCTTGCTTGTGCAACTTCACCTAGAAGCCACAAGACTTTGACTCATGAAGAGAATCAACAACCTATGTGAATATGTGATGATATTCAAGATGCAAATAATGCTAGGCTACACTAAATGCTTAACTAGATGTTGTAATGCAAATCAACACTCTAGTTATCAACAATGCCTACATGTACATGCATGAGGTGTCAATTAGTTGTAGAGATTTCTTACAACCTAATTGTCAACAAACAAAGCCAATGCAACACATGTTGTCAATAATCATGGCAAGGCCTAAAAACATGCAATTAACTAATGCAATCAAGAAATTGTCAATCAAAAGGCCACTCAACACAAGTTGTCAAATAACATGGCAAGGAAAGGACACTAAATGCAATTAACAAATGCAATCAATGAGTCCTACACATCAATGATGTCTAAATGCAAAACATAAAGACTTAGCTAGATGTTATCAATCACAAAACAATCCTAGCTATCAAACAATGTCAACATATCCAAACATGTGAACTCAATTAGTTGTAGAGAATTTCTACCAACATAATTGTCAATTAAATCCACAAGAACATTCAATAAAGCTTGACTAGATAAATAAACATTAATCTATCAACCTAATCATCAACCAATTTTACAAGAATGTTCTAGGGTTAGCCATTTAGGGAAAATCATCCTAATCATGTAAGCTATCACAAACAAAACCCAATCATGTCATAACTTCACTAAATATGCAATAAGAGTGAAGATTTGCTAAACTAAGCAATAAAAGACATGTCTTGACTAAGATAGAACAATAAATGAAGATGTTGTGTTTTTTCTACTTACCAAGTCATAAATGAAGAAGACCCATGGAAGATTGATGCATGAAACATGTTAGATGCACATGGGTTTTGGGTTTGGAGAGTTAAATAAGCAAGCTTAAAGCTTTCTCTCTCTAGGAAACTCTTAATCTCTCTATAGAGTTGTGTATGTTTTGTTCTCTCGAATACAAATGAAAGAAAAATATGTATTTATAGTGCTTAGATTATAGCCCTATAAATTTCAAGAATTTTGCTTCAAAAATGAGTCAAATCGGACTCCAAATGAGTGAGATATGGCCAAATTACGAAACAGGGTCGGAACCAGGCTTGCCGCGGTCTAGGCTGTCGCGGTCACCCAACCGTGGCACTATAACCGCGGCACAACAGAATTATTTCTGTCGCTAGCATACCGCTGTCACCCAAGGCGGCACTTGAACCGCGGCTAAGCGTCACAGCACAAAGCTTGATTTTCAAGCGACTCAAAACATGACCAAATGACATCGAAACCTTTCATATAATATATCGTTGGAAAGGTATGGAAGTCTACTTTCTACTCCAATTTATGGAATGACATTTCAATGTCTGTAGAAAAAGTTATGGTCAATGGAGTGACCAAAGGTCAGAAACGGACAACAACAGAGTTGCCCTGTTTTGGTGGTCACTTTGGAGATTTCAAAACCAATCCAAACGGTCATGAAATATTACGAATAATATATCATTGGAAAGATATAAGTGTCTAGTTTTTCCAGAATTTTACAAAACTAAATTTGAAACTTTTTGTAAAAAGTTATGGTCACAAGACCATACAAAGGTCAGTTTTGAAAAACATTTAAATCATTGAAATCCAATATTTTGAACCTAGACACTTTACTCCAATCAACCAAACCAAATCTAACACTTATCCAAGAGAGGAATGAGACCTTCTCAAGTGGTCAACCATCACGCTAAGACATGCACACCATCGCGCAAGCGCGGATGTTTTCGATCACACAAACGGAAACGAATTACACCACACTTAAGACTAACATGAAGTGCAAGTGTGGTTGTGAATATATAACATGCATGGGAAAGGATAACATCAAGAAAAATCACCAAGCATGTGACACACAAAAGATATGCAATATATGAAAATGCATAAGTGTGATGATAAAGCATATAAGAACACAATTAAGAGAACCACAAATGCAATCATATAAGTGCAATGAAAGTGAGTGTGTGCTAAAAGACATAGATGCACAAATCAATGAAACACATATGCATGGTAACAAATGCAAGATAGATAAAGATGCATGCAAGTGTGTGTGTGCACCTAATCTCTTCAAGAATCAAGGTCAAGTGATATACCTTTTTAAGTTCTTGATCTTGAAGTCACCGGGATGCTTAGAAGCTTGCCTTGACAATCATCAAGATGACCTAAGCTACCCATTACACAATCATCCCCAATGTGGTATGTCATGAAATAAGTCAATCACAAAATAAGGGTCCTTACAGGGCCTATTAGACAAGGGAGAGTCCCCCCACCTCCACCCTTGTCTCCCATGTCCCCAATTTCTAATATGGGTATTATTCATTTAGTTCCTATGTTTTTTCAATTATCTGTTTTTTACTCACTTATTCATTTTTTACTGGATTGGTCCCTATGTTTTCAAAAACCACTCAATTTTGTCCCTCTGACCGGAATTTTTACGTTAAATGGTCACAGAAAATATTAAATGATTATTGTTGATGATGAATTCTGGATCTAGATTGCTATGACTCAACAATAATATTGAATTAAATAAAAAAGAGGACGCAAATCAATGCATGCAAGACACAAATTTTACGTGAAAAACCCTTGAAAAGGAAAAAACCACGGCGCCCTTGAGGGCAGAAAAATAGCACTATGAATTATTGTAGCGTTACACACTCAGATCTCTCATACAACTGCTCTTTTCTCTCTTGCGATTTTCGAACCCCTTTTCCGTAGAATGCATGGTTCTATTTATATAGGGATAACTAGGGTTTCTTTTTGCCTATGCCATGCTAGTGGTGGAATCCCTATTTTGATTTGCGTTAGGAATCTGGTGTCACGAATGGATTAGGATTTTATTTCCTTTTTGGATTTATCTATCAGGAGACAATTTATGTTCTCTTCGGAATGTAACACCTCTTTAGGCCTTATATATGGCTGACTCCTTGCTGTAGGAGGTACACTGAAATAGGGTTTCTTTTCTTGTATTTGGCCACGTAGATCTAGATTGAGTAAGGTTATTCGGCGAGCACAATTCTTTCTTCTAGACTTGTCTGTTTTGGCGAGCGCGTCCTTGGTCTTTATTAATCTGGGTGACGTGGCTCGTTGACATGTCGAGCGATTAATGTTTCTTTCGTTGATTGGTCAGAGGATGACGTGGCAATGTTTATCTTTGTGTTTCCCGCTCATCTTGCTGACGTGTCTTCTAGCCGAGTAAATACATATAAAATACGCCCATGAATACTTCGAGTCGAACAAGTGACTAGGTTTTCTAGTTCCTTTGTTTCTGCGAGCAGTATTCATATTCATATTCATACTTGGCTTTTGATTTCCTTGAACCGATTCTTTGAAGATTTTTTCTTTTATACACATTTTTTTAACTGTGTGCCGATTTTAATGCTTGATGCTTCCACGACAAGCTTTCATTTTCCACCACAAGATTTCAAAGCTTGTATTTGACTTGACATAGTGAAACGACGTTCTGCCTGCTGGGCATTCCCTATGGTGCCACGCGTCTGTTGTTTGGTGGGCGTTTTTATCACTGCCCTGTGCACAGGCGATTCACTTTATCACCACCGCGCATTTAATTTTTGAATTTCGAATTTTTTTCCTCTTGTTTCCTGCTCTGAAAAATCCTTGCCTTGTTTCTTCTTCTTCCTTCATTGCAATCCTTTGGGATGCTTCGAGTTACAGGTCTTTTACTCTCTGTTTCTTGTATCGGGATTCTGACGATTTTTCCCCCCATTTCTCCATTCTCGTCTGAGATACAACTTCCTAGGATCTGCTACGCCTCTCGTCTTTAGAAATATTTCTGGTGAGTTTCTATGGATTCCTCTTAACGTTCTTTTCTTTTTAATCAAATGATACGGGCTTTGGAACTCGGTGACAAAGACATCGCAGATAAAATCGAGTTGTACTTGTGCAATTTTGACCCAAATTTTCCTGTTCCAATTTCTTTCTATATTCGCACTGCTTATGAGATCAATGCACATGACATTTCTCCTTCTTCATCTTTTGGTAGCGACTTTTTAGAAATGACAAGGCCTTCGAAAGCTAGCGGCAGTAAACGAAGGGCTCCTAGGATTCCCAAGGAGTCTTTACTGTGTGCTCAAACAATAGTTGATTCGGATGTTGAGGACCACCAATGCAACAAATTACACTTCACCTTTGACCCCCCTAGTTCTTTTGACAGCGAGGTGAACGTGGTCGACGAGCGAGAGCTTTGAAATTACAGGAGGAGATATGATATTCCTGACTCCGTCAATCTGATACCTTCAGGTGGGCGAGTTGTGTGGAACCCCCCACAAAATGCTATGGCGATTTACGGGTCAATGTTGGGCTGCAGGATTACTCTCCCCCTTCAGCCATTTATATCCAAGTTTTTGGCTGATGCTAAGCTTGCTCCTGCTCAGCTTGCTCTGAACAGTTACAGGATTTTGATATGCTTGTACCTGATATGGAAAACAATGGGTCACGGGTTGCTCACTCCTCACGAGATTCGTCATTTTTATACTTTGAGGCAGTCGGGTCATGGTGGCACTTATTACTTACAGTCCTCTGCTATGGAGAATTGGATTCTTAAGGGTGTAACCAACCCTGGTTAGGTGGAGATTTCAGACGATGATAAGAAGAAGGGCTTCATTTGGGGGTTTCCTACTTCGAACAAGAGATGGAAGAATAGTTGATTTTTTTATGAGTGGTGAGTGGGGAAGAGATGTCCCTGTGGACATTCACTGTAACCTTTTGGCGAGAAAGGTTCTAAGACACTTTACATCCCCCGAGGCTTTGTCGAGAATGCTCCCCGTTTTGACAGATGACAAGATTTCTCGCCTCGTAGAGGCTGCTGTTACTAGGCTGGCTGAGAGAGGTCGGCCATTCCTCTTGGATGAGGAGAAAATGATTGCTCGTCGGCTTTTCCCTCGTTTGTCTTCCAGGTGTCATCGTCGTAAGTTTCTTCATAGCCTTTTATTGTGGATTTTTTGTTGGTTTTCGTTTTGTAATGCCTTGTTTTTCTTTGTAGTGAGCGACTTTGACGTCGTCTGTGATGAGCAAGCCCGAGCAGTTAAGAACTCTAAAGCTGCTAGCTAAAGGCATGCTGCTGAATTGGCTAAGGAAGGGATTGCTCCCCCGGATGGCGAAGACTCCCAAGATAGCGAGGGTGTCGGCGATGGCCCTGAGCTGGATGTTGGTTCTGATCAGCATCATCAGAGCTAAGAGGCCATCATGAGGTACCCTCATAGCTAGAAGGGTAAAGAAAAGGTTGGGACTTTGGGGTCAAGTGATATCCCCATTTTTGATGCTAATGTTCCTGATGTGCCTAAGGATCCTGCGAGTAACTTGAACCCTAGGATTGGTCAGGGGAAACGTTAGGCCGTGGGCCCTCCTAATCACGTTACTTGTCCAACAAAGCGTGCTTCAAGGGTGGTGCAATACGTGTTTTCGTCCGATGAGGAAGGCAATGGTGAACCTATGCTCGCTGAGGCCATCTTAACTTAAAGTGTTGGTTCAGGGGTTCCTACCGAGGAGGAGCGAGTTGCAAACCCAACTTCCCGTTCAGAGAATGTTGGCGAGCTAAGTGCCTCTTTTCCTACAACCGATCCACCTGCTCCTTTGGCAGGCATTGGTGAATAGAGTATTGCTGCTCCAGCTGACCTGCCTGGACTGTCTGACTCTACTGCGGATCCAGAGGGTACTCATGAAGAACCCCCTGCTACTTTAGCTGGAACTGGTGAAGAGTCCGGTTTTGTTTCTCTTTCAGATTTTTCTTCTACCAAATTCTTGTCGCATTTGATCAACCACGATGTGTATATTTGGAAAGGTTGGTAGCATGTGAAAGATAAATCATGTAATAAGAAGATGGAATTCTTCTTTAACTGTCATTCATTGGTAAGCTTTTGGCTCTTTTTTTTTTTTTTTTTACTCAGTCATTTATGCTTTTGCTCCCTAAATTGCTTCTTCCTTTTTGTTCAGATGATGTCCGAAATGGTGGACAATTACAGGCCTAGGAACGCGGTTTCTACAGAGAATAAGCGCCTGCGGGACCAGGTCTCTCGTTTAGTGGTCGATATGCTTTCTACCGAGGAATCCTATATTCAGCAGCTTAATCAAATGTAGGAATCTGTTGATGGGTTTCTGGCTACCCAATTAGCTGCCGAGGAGAAGTTATCTGCAGCTGAAGAAGAAATCAAGCTGCTAAAAGAATAGCTTTCTAGGAGCCAAGAATCCCTCGTAGCCCGCATAGAGGCAGAGAGGTTGGCTGAAGAGGCCTAAGAGAAGGCTGAGCAGGAGTTAGAAGATCTGCGAAATCAGCAAGATTCAAGAGATGCTATTTTTGATGATCTAAGAGCTGAATTGGAGGTCTAGGCTGTGGATCGATTCAAGAGGTCTCCCGCATATGACGCACTTCTCTTGTGTTAGTTTGAGTGGGGCATGCGGCAATCGAAGAAGTTCTTTGTAATGAAGGACCACTCAAATGAGAAAGCCCTGAAGCGTTTTGACAAGTCCTTCAAGCTGCACATGGATAGCGCGGTGGGTTCGATCAAAGATCAGATAAAGCGTTGGAAAGCCCATTGTCGTTATACGAGGACTGAGCCTTATCCGATGCACCTTGAAGTCCTAACAAAACGCGCCTTCCATACTTACTATTCTGGTTAGAAGGGGAGTCTCGCCACCTCTGGCGATGAACCCGATTTAGGTCCCGTTTCCGACCGAGATTATGGGCCTTTCATGCCCGAGAGTGATGAAGAGATAGTTTAGCCTTCTGAGGACGAGATAGTCGATGAGGATGATGGGGGTGTTCCTCCCGCTGATGTTTGATTTTTGCTCGTGTAATTTTTCTTCGATGTTTTCGCTTTTGCAAATGTATATTTAACTTACCTTATATATCGATGTTTTCTTTCGTTCGATTTCTGTGAATGATTTCTTGTTGTGTTAAAAAATCCTTTCAACTACCATTGCTGAGTTTTTGGTTTTAAGTCTGGACGCCCTTCCACTGTTCAGTTACACTTGTTGAGTTTTTTGGTTTTAGCACAAGACCCTTTTTGTTCAGCTACCGTTGCTGGGTTTCTGGCTTAGGCTCAAAGCCTTATCACTTAGCTACTATTGTTGAGTTTTTGTTTTACCTAATATTTGGCAGGATGTATCCTACCATACACCAAGTTTTAAAGCATACTGTTGGGATGTCTCCCACTTTTGCTTATTTTTACGGGTGCTAGTTTGTTCGACCCCCAGTGCTTCTTTTGGGATATGTTTCTAAGTGCTGTTTTTTGAATGCCTTATTTGCATTTCAAGGGGTCATGCTTTGCCAATGATGGCGAGTGCCATTTGGTCATATAGCATCTTTTCTAGCTCAGACTGTTATAACGTGCTCGTCTTATAAGCCTGCTATGGTGGGGGGAGTACCCTCTTCGCCTTCTTTCGTGCTGCTGAGTTTAGAACTTGCTTTTTGTGCAACAGCGAGTAGGTTCCGTGGTCGATCGTGACATGATTAGTGAAGGCCTGAATTCTAGTAATAAATTACTCTTTATTGAATGTCTCATGCAATCTTAATGACATTTAAAAAGAAAAAAATACTGAAAAGGAAAAATCAAAAACAAACTCAAAGGCTCGGAGAAGATCAGGGGTAGTAAATCTTCAGATATTGTGCGTTGCATGGTCGAGGAAGCTCGCCAGCTCCCCTTCAAGTGATATGATATGCTCCATGCCCAGCTATGCCTGTAATGTGGTATAGGCCTTCCCATTTATCCATGAGTGGCCCTGCAGCTTTGTCTTTAGTTCCTAGGGCCACTCTTTTTAGTACTAAGTCTCCGAGTGCGAACCTCCTGACCCGCACATGTGAATTGTAATACCTAGCTGCCCTTTGTTGATAAGAGGCATTCCTTATTTGGGCGTGTTCCCTTCTTTCTTCTAGCTCGTCCAAACCGAATTTCAGCAAGTTAATGTTGAGCTCAGGTTGAAAAAGCTGCACTCTTGGCGAGGAGAATGCTGTTTCTACCGGGATAACAGCTTCAACTCCGAAAGCCATGAAATAGGGTGTCTCACATGTTGAACTCCTTTCTGTGGTTCGGTACGCTCATATCACCTGTGGTAATTTCTCTGCCCAACTTCATTTCTTGACAGTGAGCTTGGCTTTCAAGTTGTGCTTAATGATCTTGTTCATTGCTTCAATTTGTTCGTTTGTCTGCGAATGAGCCGAAGATACGTAGTAGTTGTTGATCCCATATTTTTTGTACAACTCTCTGAATTTTCTATTGTCGAACCGTGTTCCGTTGTCAGTAATGATGTTGTTTGGTATCCCGAATCTGTACAAGATGTTCTTTTTTACAAAACTGGTGGTATTTGCTTCTGTTATGTGTACCAGTGGTTCAGCTTTTACCCATTTTGTAAAATAATCCACCGCCACAATGGCGTGTTTTGCTCCTCCAATCGCTGTGGGCATTGGGCCAATTAAGTCGATTCCCCACATGGTGAATGGCCAAGGCGAGGTGATACTTTGCAACTATTTGGGCGGCTAGCGAATGTTGTTTGCAACTTTCTGACATGCTTCACATGCATCGACGAACAGTGTTGGCCAGTAGAATCCCTACCTTAATGTTTTGTAGGCTACACTAATACCTCATGTGTGATTCCCACAGCTTCTGCTATGTATGTCTTTTAAAATTTCTTCAGCTTCTTCGGGTCTAACACACCTCTGTAACACTCTTGAATAGTCTCTTTTGTATAGATCGCCATTGAGAACTGAATATCTTGTAGCTTTGTATTTTAGCCGTTTGGCTTCTAATGGGTCACTCGGGAGGGTGTCATTGATGAGATACTCTTTTATTGGTGTCATCCAGTTGTCTGACTCACTTATGATTACTCTAACTTCAATTTGTTCAGTTATACTTGGTCGAAGTAGATCAGCCATAGTGACGGCCCGGGGCCAGATATTAATCATGGCTGAGGCTAGTTTGGCTAGAGCGTCGGCCTGTTCGATTTTTTCTCTTGGGATTTACACGATCTTATATTCTTTGAACCGCCCTAGAAATCCCTTCGCCAACTTTAGATAGGCGATCATGCTTTCATCTCTTGCCTGATACTCATCCAGTACTTGGTTGACAATGACTTGGGAATCACTAAAAATTTCTACTTCATTGGCCCCTAAAGTTGTGCATACTCTCAACCCTGCTATTAGTGCTTCGTATTCAACTTGATTATTGGTACCTTTAAAATCAAAACGCAAGGCGCACTCTACTGAATCTCCTTCCAGGGTTGAGACCACTACTCCTGCCCCACTACTGTGCGTATTTGATGAACCATCAACACGAAGCTGCCATCGGAAATTTTTCTTTGTCTGATCTACCATTATCTTTGCTACTTCAATATCTGGTTCAGTGAACTCTGCCATGAAGTCTGCTACTGCCTGGCCCTTAACTGATGTCCTTAGGAGGTATTTTATGTCGAATTCACTCATTTCAATCACCCATTTTGTTAGTCTTTCGGACACTTATGGTTTTTGTAGAATTAACTTGAGGGGACAGTTTGTGTATAATCTGATCTTGTGTGCTTGAAAATACGGCCTTAGTTTCCTTGCTGCTATTATTAGCGCGATCGCCATCTTTTCGGCTGGCGAATACCTTGTCTTGGTAGGTAGTAATGCTTTGCTTGTGTAGTACATTGGTTTTTAGATTCCCTCTTCTTGTCTTATCAGCACAGAACTAGTGGCTGCTTCCGTGATAGATAAGTACATGTACAATGTTTCTCTCATGATCGGCTTTGACAGCAACGGTGCTCGACCGAGGTACTCTTTTAGGACGTGAAAAGCTCACTCACAATCTTCATTCCATTCAAACTCCCTTACCTTTCTTGAGGGCTTTAAAAAATGGCAAGCACTTGTCTGTTGATTTTACTATAAACCTATACAATGATGCTAGACGCCACGTAAGTTTTGGATGTCCTTCAAGGTTTTTGTTGAAACCACATCGGCCAATGCTTGGATCTTATCAGGGTTTACTTTTATCCCTTTCTAATGCACTTAATATCTAAGGAACTTACCAGATGGTACATCGAACACACACTTTGCTATATTCAGCTTCATTCCAAACTTGGTCAACACATTGAAAGTTTCTCGCAAATCATCTACATGTCTGTCGATCGTGATTCTTTTTGTTAACTTATCGTCGACATGTACCTCCATATTCCTTCCTATCTAGCTGGTGAACATTCTATTTACCAGCCGCTGATATGTCACCCCAGTATTTTTCAAGCTGAATGGCATGACAGTATAACAATATAATATTTGATATGTAGTGAATACTATCTTGTCTTCATCTGACTTGTGCATATTGATTTGGTTATATCCTGAATACGCGTCCATGAAACTTAACAGCTCATGCCCGGCTGTAGCGTTGACCAACTAGTCAATCCTTGGTAATGAGAAGCTGTCTTGGGGGCGGGCTTTATTTAGATCAGTGAAGTCTACACATATCCTCCATTGATTGTTCTTCATTTTCACAAGTACGACATTCGCCACCCATTCAGGATATTTGACTTCTCTAATCAACCCTGCTGCGAGTAACTTAGACACTTCTTCCCTTATGGCTGCGCTTCTTTCTGGATTGAAGCTCCTCCTCTTTTGTATCACCGGCTTGCACTTATCATCTATAGCCAGGTAGTGCGAGGTCACATTTGTGCTAATCCCTGGCAAATCTTTGTGGCTCCAGGCAAAGATTCCCTTGTACTTTTTCAACAAGTTTGCTATGTCCATCTTAACTTGTTCAGCCAGTCTTGCTCCAATCTTGACGGTCTTGTCAGGTTCCCTTTCATCTAATATAACGGATTCGGTGGGTTCTTCTTTTTCCCTGTCAGCATTGTCTCTTGGATCTAGTTCTAAAATTCCCGGGTTCGTTTCCTGTGCCTCTTGATTGAGTTCAAATATGCCCAAAGTTTCTACTTCAGTTTTGTCTTTGAAAATTGATAGGTTGGAGCGGCGAGCCATTTCCTATGATCCATTGAGTTTTCCGATTTCGAACTTCGTCGGGAATTTTACCTTCATTGCATGAGTTGATGTGACCTCCCGGGCTTTGTTCAAGAATGGTCGGCCGAGTAAGGCGTTATACGGCTAGTTGTAGATGTCGACAACAACAAAATCTAGCAGGATCGTTCTTCGATAAGGTTCTATTCCAAACCTTACAGGTAGCTTTATGGTTCCCAATGATCTTACTTCTACACCTCCGAATCCTTTCAGCAGTACATGGAAGGGTTCCAAGTCTTTTCTGTCCAACCGAAGCTAATCGTACACTCTAGCGTTCAAAATGTCAACTGAGCTTCCATTGTCTATCATTACTTAGAGGACATCCCTATGAGCTATTTGGACTCCTACTACGATTGCATCATTGGGTTTTGCATCAATTCTTTGTGATGAGCCGTCGTTGTGTGCTTAACAAAATGATATTTAAAATGTGATTGTTTGGAAAACCGATTTTTCACCACTTAGATATTAAATTAGTAAAGTGGCAAGTAGGATTCGTTCCATAGGGAATTAGAGTGATTAGTTGAATAAATTAGCTAATCTAAATGCAATAAAATAAATCATAGATAAATGGATGAGTGAATGGGTTGTCAAGCCATCAAACATACATGTAAAATAAACCTAATAAAACTAATAAAATGGAATGCTCAACAAATCTAGATAAGATATATGGAATAAACAATTAATAGGAATTCTAGGGAAATAATAGAGTAGCTAATGGACAATGAGCAATTCGTACATGGCTTCTTTAATGCACTATCTACACAATCAATGATCGATCTCATTCAAAATTGTTGTTTAGGTTGTCACTACAAACCCTAAACAACTTCCTACCGCAATGCCTAACCGATTAAGGAGAGGGGGTCACGGTGGGATCGGTTAGTGACGATCAAATGGTCTAGGCAATCGAGGTTGATCACCCCTCCAAAAGCCTATCCTATTCACTATGTGCTCTAATCGATTAAGTGTGTCAATAACTCAATCAATTTTATCACAAATAAATCCTACAACATATTGTAATCAACAAGTGTGTCAATACTCATTTAATCACATAAGTGCAAGATCTAATTAAAAAGTAAATAAAACTTAAATCATGCAAACATAATATTCAAATCTTTAATAAATACTCATGTCCAAAAAGTCTTTCAAATCATCCCTTAAAATGGGGGTTTTAATTACACATAAATACAAACAAGAAAATGAAGTAAAATGGAGAGAAATCACCCTTGGGTCTTTCTTGTAAGCTTGATCCTTCCTTGAGCTTCCTTGAGCTTCCTTGCTTGAATCTTGTGCAAAGAGTGGGTGTTGAGGATATGTTTAGATAGGTGGAGTCATATTGAAAGTGACAAAGGAAGTGGGTGGAAAAGATGGAAAGAGAGGAATGATTTAGGTGGAGTAATCTAGATGTTGAGTTTTTGGTAGAAGAGAAATAGAGGGATTAGGAATGGTAGAAAGGAGGTTTCTTGGTTATCAAGAGGTGTTCAAAAGAGGAAAAATGTGATGAATTTATAGGATTTTCAAATTAAGTCTCGGGTGGCAAATTATCAAAACATCCCCTGCTCATGACAAATTACCATTTAGTCCAACAGAGGGGGTCATTTTGTAATTATCCCCACCAATCAGAAATGTACAGCAATGGTGGTCACAATTTGTGATCATGACGACCCTAAGGATGCAAGTGGCGACTCCATCAAGTGCCAAAAATAACTCCATGTCGCCATGGCGACCTCGGAATGCAAACCGCGACCTCGATTTACACGGTTTGGTCACGATTTGGGATTGGGGGCGACTAAAGGCATTTTAGGCGTGAATGGGGCCACTGGATTCTGACCATTTGGGTGCTTGAAAAGTCAACGACCTGGTTACTGTTGACCTGGCCGTTGATTCTGGCTGGAAACCGATCGACGGTAGGTAGGGGAAGGTGGGATTCCGGTGGCCGCAAAAGCTAGGGTTTGGGGTGCCAAAAATTGGTTTGCACGTATGAGGAGGAAGGAGAAGATGAATAGTGTTGGGGTGCATTTAGCACTGCACATGGGTGCACGCAGCAGCTGACCTTATTACCTGCTTTGGGGTGTAATTAGAAGAAGATTGGGGTGCGCACAAGCTACTGCAGCTATCTCTAAAGGGGGGGGGGGGGGTGCATTTAGAACGCACCTAGTGTGTGTTTAGAAAGTGAAACGCACCGTTTCACTAATCCACGTGGCACGGTTGCTGTCTTCTTTGGGGTGCATTGAGTATCCAGTTTTGGCGCGCTTAGCCTCCTTTTTACATCTGAATGGGCTGGTTGCTTGGACTTTGCGTTTGGGCCGAGTGTTGGGTGTATATAGCAGTAGGTCTGGTTGCCTTTAGAAGTCCACACCAAGACCAAAACGCAGCGTTTAGGAGCTGCTGAGGTACATGCAGCAATGAGTCAGGGTTTACTTAGGCCTAGCTTGATTCTTCTTTGATGAAACACACCGTTTTATGTGATGTGGGCTATTGTGGTTTGCATGGCAAATTACGGACAGCCCCCCTGTATTCTTCTAAAATCATGTTAACTTCAATCCTTCCTTCAATAATTACAGTATTGCCCCTACTTTAACAATATTACACCAATGCCCCTAAACTCTGTAAATTCCTGAAAACACTTAATTTACACAATTAAATCACGGGATAATGCCTGAGAATCAAGTAAAAAGAGAAGGAAGTGAGGGCCAAAATCATACCAATTTTGGTTCGATCAATCTTCGGCTGTGAAAGTTACCGGGTCGTGTCCTTCTCTTCCTCTCTTAGGGTTTTTCTGTACGAAATTTACCTCTATGTCTTTGCTTTCATACATTACTTCCCGAACTTCCGACATTCTCTCCCTATTACTTCTGCCGGTATGTGGCCCGCCAAAAATGGTGTTTATCATGGCACTTGGGCTGCTTTTTCTTAGGCTTTTTCTTTCCTGCTCACTCCCTTAATGGCTATCTTGGCGACCACTATGCCTGTCTCCCTTCAGGGTGAAATCTTTAAGGTGTCCATCTCTGATTAGGCTTTCAATATGATCATGCAACTGGAAACATTTAGAAGTGTCGTGCCCATGGTCTTTGTGAAACCGACAGTATTTCGTTGTGTCTCTCCTGGCATTGGCCAACTGTTGTCATGGATATTTGGCGAGCCCCTTATCTTCTACCACAGAAAGTATGTATTCTTGTTCGCCCGTTAAAGGAGTGTAGTTGCTATACTTCCCCCAGAACCTATTGATTCGGTTGCTTCCTATGCTCTCCTTGTACTGACCTTTCCGACTTTTTTCATCTTTTTGGTGATTGCGCGACTGTGCTTTTGTCATGTTGTCCATGGATTCAAGCTTTGTATCAGGTTTGTGACCAAGTACGTAGCTCCCCCTTGCGCCACTTCTTCTTCTTCTGCCAATGCGTAGTCGCCAATTATGTCTATCATCTATTCGTAAGTTTTTGGTCGATCTCTCCGCAGGTCGAAAGACAGTCGGCCACTTTGCAACCCATCGGTGAAAGCGGCTATGACAGTTACATCACTGGCATCTTCAATTTGAGCAATTTATTTCCCGAATCTCGCCAGGTATTTTTTAAGTGACTCATTACTTTCTTGCTTTAAATTTGACAAGTGAGTGAGTGATTTTCTTCTCTGCACACTACCCATGAATTGTCTTACAAACGCTTTGCTGAGACTGGAAAAACTGTTAATGCTTTTGGGTGGGAGTCGCCTAAACCACCTGAAAGCAAGATCACCGAAAGTTTACGGGAATGTCATGCACATGAGTCCGTCATTGGAAGCATATTGGGCCATGACATTTCGGAATCGTTAGACATGCTCCTTTGGATCCTTGTTATTTTTGTACTATTCGATAGTCGGCATCCTAAACCTTTCTGGGAATTGGGTGCGAGTGATCTTATCGATGAACGGGTTATCTGATTCATCATCTGAAGAAATATTGTGTCCGTATCTCCGGGCCATTGTCGAGACCCTCTTCGAAGTTCTTAGAGGGTGACACTCCGCTGACCGGTCGGCTCTTATTCTAGATCAAGCTGGCTTTTAATTGTCATCCTCTGGTAGTTATCTTCCCTGCTGTCTATACTTCTATTGGTCATCTGATCATCTGTACTCTCAAATATTCTTTGTCGTGCCCTTTTTGACTGCAATCCCCTTTTTGGTTGAGGACTTTTGTCTTCAGATGAAATAGAACGGTGCCTCCATTGGTTTTTTTGATATGCATTGTCAGAGGCTGTCCTATGTGTCCATGGCCTTGCTTATAAAAAAGTTCCTCATATAGTAAACCTTTTCCCTTCTTCTGTCTTCTTCCTTCGAGGACTTCAGGATGGTCCTGGGGTGTTTCATCCATGGACAGTTTTATTTGGGCATCAGGGGTTGCGATATGGATTTTTGACCGTAGTTTTCCTAGTAAATGGTTTCCAGCTGTGCTGGTTGTTAACTCATAGGGAGAAGAAACCCCCAGGCCTATAGGAAGCGAGAGTCCTATCTTACTAGCTTCGTTGACCAAATTCATCAATGCAGTTTGAAAGTGTTGTAACGTTCCTGGATCGACTGTACTGGTCTCTGGCGTTGCTGCCGATTGTTCCCTAGTTGCCAATGCTCCATCCCCTACTGCCTCAGCTGCTTCAAGGACCAGATCGTCGTTGGAGTTTCCATCTTTATCGCTGTCGTTGCTCATGTTTTATGTCTGTTTGTGAGGGTTCCTCGAAGTTTCTATTCAAAGACCCCCCATCCTAACGCCAATTGTTGACGGTGAATTCTGGATTGCTATGACTCAACAATAATATCGAATTAAATAAAAAAGAGGAAGTAAATTAATGCATGCAAGACACAAATTTTACGTGGAAAACCCTTGAAAGGGAAAAAGCCACGGTGCCCTTGAGGGCAAAAAAATAGCACTATGAATTATTGTAGCGTTACACACTCAGATTTCTCATACAACTGCTCTTTTCTCTCTTGCGATTTTTGAACTCCTTTTCTGTAGAATACATGGTTCCATTTATATAGGGATAACTAGATTTCTCTTTGCCTATGCCGTGCTGGTAGTGGAATCCCTATTTTGATTTGCGTTAGGAATATGGTGTTGCGAATGGATTAGGATTTTATTTCCTTTTTGGATTTATCTATCAAGAGACAGTTTATGTTCTCTTTGAAATGTAACACCTTTTTGGCCCTTGTATCTGTCTGACTCCTTGTTGTAGGAGGTACACTGAAATAGGGTTTCTTTTCTTGTATTTGGCCACGTAGATCTGGACTGAGTAAGGTTATTCAACGAGCACAATTATTTCTTCTAAACTCATCTGTTTTGACGAGTGCGTCCTTGGTCTTTATTAATCTGGGTGACATGGCTCGTTGACATGCCGAACGGTCAATGTTTCTTTCGTTGACTGGTCAGAGGATGACGTGGCAATGTTTATCTTCGTGTTTCCCGCTCATCTTGCTGACGTGTCTTCCAGCCGAGTAAATACATATAACAACTATTTTACCCCTATACATTTATTTTATTTTTTAAAATAAAATAAAATAAAATATACAGAAAACAAAAAGAAAAAAAAAGTTGGAGATCCAGATTCAATGTCCACCGTCTATTTCAGATGATGGACGATGGGGATTTAGATCAGAACCAAATCCAAAAAATAAAATAAAAAATTACAATTGCAGATTAATATCAAACCACACAAATCAATCCATAATTTATCATCATCATTACGAGAAAAAAAAAATACCCATTTTAGTAAAATTCATCCCCAAACACTAAAAATCAATCTCGATTCATCATCATCAAACAACAAACCAATCTCAAACCATACCAGAAGACCAAACACCAAAATCAAACCCAAAAAAAATTGAACAAAATCACACCAGAAAACAAAATCGAAAATCAAAATCCATGAACAAAATTGAACAAAATCACACAAGAAAATAAAATCTAACAAAGTCAAAATCAAACCGAGAGGTCGAAGCAACTCTTCAAACCCTTCAACCCACAATCCACAACCACCACCACCACCGAAACCAAACCCACCAAACCTACCAAATCGTCCACCTCCCAACACCCAAATCCAAACCCAAACCCAAACCCAAACCCAAACCCGGGCTTGTTTCGGTTAGAACCTAGTTCTAGTTTGAACCAAATTTGGGTTTCTTTTGGGTGTGTTTGGTACGTAGGACGGGGACGGGACAACGTGGGACAACTTTTTGTTGTCCAATGTTTGGCACGCTATTAGCATGAGATAGGACGGGACAACGTGGGATAAAAACCATAAAAACTTATCCCACCTTAGACCCTCGGTCAGACTTGTCCATGTATGGGACAAGTCTCAAAAAGACTATTTTACCCTCAAAACTTCCAAAAATTACAAATATATCCAACATAAATTAAAACTCTAGCCCTTTCCCTTTCTCACTCTCTCCCGCTTGTCTCTCTCTTCTTTCTCTTAACCAAACTCTGTCTCTTTTCCTCTCAACCGTTGCTTGGCTGCCGGCGAGGAGCTGTGATATCCCTCTTAGTCTATCCATCTTCTCTCTCTCTCTCTCTCTCTCCCCGTTCGACCTCTTTCGATTCAAGCCGATCTGGTGGGTTTTCGATTTTGGATTTTGGCTTTCCAATTTAGGATTCTCGATTTTGGATTTTGGAATTTCAATCTAGGGTTCTAGGTTTTGGGATTTCGATTTAGGGTTTTGATTTTTCACCAATTTTTTGCGAATTAGTTTGTTTATCTGTGGAATTATTTGTGCTTCTTTTGTGTTTTAGGATTGAAAGAGATTTGATTTTTCTCGATTTTGGTCTTTTTGTATTTCTTGGAAAAAAATAAGTCTATATTCTTCGAAGGGTGCGCTCGTTGGAATGGTAAATAAGGTTGCAGTGTATATGATAAATAAGTGGATAGTGAAATATACTTTTGAGTTGTGTGGTCTGCTACTGAAGCTACATGAACAAGGCAATTTTATATGGGTAGAGCAATATGGAGATCTCTAGTTTTGAGGAGGAAAGTAACATATGGTTTGAATCTTTTGTTATCCCTTTGATGGCTAATTTAGTTTAGGAGCAGTTGGGAGGCATTTGAGGCCGAAGATTAGAAATAATTTCATCCAAAATGAATACTTGATCCAGTGCTTATGAGATCACCGACAAATATGTACTGGATTTGCTTTTGTGTATTGTAGAAAATGACCCAAAAAAAAAAAATACTTTGGTGGATTGATGTATATATATTTCACTTGAATAAATAATTTGTTTGTTAAACTACTTGATCAGTTGTTTTGCAAAATCTGCAATTTGAAGTATGCAAATGGGACAAGTTGTGAATCTCCATTACTACAAGAAGATGCTAATGCAATACTGATTTTGGTACATGTGAACTTAGACAGTGGAATTAATCAAATGAGTTTGAATTTGTGATTAGAAAACAGACTTGTAATTTGACTAAAAATTGCACAGAGCCTAATATGGTGGCTCTTGCCATTGAGTTTGCACATAACCTAATTTGACTAAAAATTGCACAGACTTGTCAATAGGCTCTTGCCATCGAGTTTGCTAGTTATGACAAAAAAAAAAAAAAAAAAAAAAGAAAGAAAGAAAGAAAGAAATATAGTGGATGTTGGGTTGATGATCTAAGTTGAATTTGATGACTGATGATCTAGGTTGGATGAACTTCAAGTCTTCAACATGTGAGGTCTAGGTTGGATGATGTTCAAAATGGTTCACAATTTTTTTTAATTATTCTTTTTTAATGGTTGAGATTGTTTGATCCATTAAAATTGAGTATAATTAAGTATTAAAAATGAGCATAATTGAGTATTAAAATTGATTTTAAATTAATAATAAAGGTGATAAAACAAGTCTTAAAAAAAAGAAGGAAAATAGGGTCATTTTGGTCATTTGAACCTCTTGTCCCGTCTTGTCCCAGTCATACTAAACGTATAACAGTAAAGTTAACTGTTCTATCCCAGACCTTCCAAACACAATATAGAACAACATGTCCTGTCCTGTTCTGTCTCATCTCGTCTCGTCCCGCCTTGTCCTATCCCATCTCTTTGCCAAACGTACCCTTTAGTTCAAACCCAGTTTTGGTTCGAACTAGATCTTGGTTCGTTTCTCAATGATCGGCGGGAGATTAGAGAGATGTCTTTTCATGGTGGCGGGAGAGTATCCTCTTCTGGGTTTTCATTGAGGTCAGAGAGAGACCGATAAAGGAGAGAGAGATCGATAAATAAGAGAGAGATCGAGAAAGAAAGAGAGAGAGAGATAAATGGATTTTGAATGATTGGGTTTGATTTTATGTTTGGGTTTAGGTTTTGTTAGTGGCTGGGTTTGATGTAAATTGATCGATTTCAATGATTTTTGCTTGTTGTTTTGCTTTTGAAATTAAGATTGAGTTATTTATTTATTATTTATTATTTTTTTATTTAATGGTTGGAGTTTTGATTCCTTGATTGGTTAGTGAGGAGATGTTTGAAAAGCTGAATTGAAATGAAATGCTAGTTTTTGAGAATTTTTTGCTGATGATTTTAGTCTTCAAGTTGTTTTAGATTGGTTTGTATAATAAATTTCATGTTTGGTTTTGAATTTTAAGTTGTTTTTTTAATATTAATTTTGTGATTAGTCTTTTGTATTTTTTTTAATTTGTATTTATATATTAATTTAATTTTTATTATTTAAATTTAATTTTTATTTTTATTTATTTGTGTGTTGACACATGGCATATCATTGCTGAAAGATAAAAATACCATTATAACCGTTTCATTTGACTAACGGTTGACTCGCAGAAGGACAAAATTGAGTGGTTTTTAAAAACATAAGGACCAATCCAGTAAAAAATAAATGAGTGTGTAAAAAATAGATAATTCAAGATAACATAGGGACCAAATGAATAATAGCCCACTTCTAATCCTAATATTTTCTAAGTCAAAATCTGGAATTTAGAATTTAGAATTCGACAATCCCAATCTTTTGATTTACTCTATTTCAATATCCAATCCCATAAATAATTAAAATATTTAATCTAAAATATTTAATTGGTTTAATTTAATCTAAAAGTAATACAAATATTTATAGTAATATAGATGGGTTATGGGGTAGGTGGGTTAATGGGTGACCGTGAGTTAGTGTTAATTTTTTTTTTAAAAGAAATAGAATTAATATATATATATATATATATTTGGGGAAATAGGGCCTCATCTAACCCCTGCCCCATTTAGGAGGTCCCATTTAGGATTTGGGGAAAAAATTGCCCCCAAATGAGGGTGGGGCCCAATAGGGAAATGCTCATCTCTAATTACCATCTATAAATATGATTTACACACCTATTTTTATAAGTACGTCTATGTCTAAAATTTAAAATTTAAAATTTAAACATTACTATAAGCACCAATTCTAATGACAATAATATCCTTATTGAAATGAATATATTTATTTTAATACATTTTATTTATAATCCCTCATAAATTATTAATACACTCAATTAAAAAAAAAAACATATTATTTTTCTCAAAGCAAATAAAAATATGAATGATTTTTCTCAAAAAACAAATATGAATACATCAATCTACGCCAAGAAATAATTACATTTGTATGGAAAAACACAACAATATTACATTATCATTCTGCTTTCTAGATTATTTTTCTTGTGTGTTTCAAAGTTTCTTTTGATAACTTTCGTCGTCTGTCTCTCAAGAGATCAAATACAATTTCAAGCACCATGCCAGAAGCTTTGAGGCAAAACCGCTATCATATGAAGAAATGCTTTGCTATGTTTTATTTTTACTTTATATTGCAGATGGAAGTGCATTTTTTTTAAAGCATTTTTGACTCTATTTTGTAGTGTTTTACCAAAGGCTTTGTTTGCACAAAGTATTTTCTATTGAAGCACTTCCAAACCCTCCTTAAATTTCTCAAAATACTGTATGGAAAAAAAAAAAAAAATTAACACTAGATTTATTTTGCTGCAAAAAGCTTTGTTGAACCAAGGAAAAAAGCCGATGAAATGCCATCATTTGATGGGAGAATTGGAAAACCCAACAGGAGGAACTCTACATTTTTGTAAACTTTGAAATAGAATTAGGGTTTATCATAATAATAATTTTTTAATAAAAATATATAGTTGAAGATATGATGAGTGTAATTAATGGGTGTACATAGCATTTAGTTTATTTTTCATTAAAGTAAATTGTTCTTATTGATAAATTTGTATTGGGAATTTTTTGTAATTAAATTTTTTAATAAAATATGGATGAACAAATCATAGTTATGGGTGGTAATAATAATAATATTCAAGTTTTACAAAACAAATTTCTTTTTACTTTTAATAAATATATGGGATTTTAGTAAAAATGCAACTTTTTGAAGCTCAAATTTTATAATTACCCCATGTAGGCAAAAAGATGCAGCAATGCCCCAACTTTTCCAAAATACCTCATTTTAATAATAACCACCATATTTCTCTTCATCTTTTATTTTTTCTTTTGGATGCATAAAAATGTTGGAGAATTTTGTTTCAAAAAAATAAAAAAATAAAAAAAAAACGTTGGAGAATTTTAAATGAAGTGGTCACAAGGTGAGTAATGAATTTTTTATTTTTATTTTTATTTTTATTTTTTTTACTATTTTCTTTCCTCACAATCCATATATTGATAGAAATAACATGTGTAAAAATTTTGTATTTTTGGTGGAATTGAAAATGTACTTCAAGGCAAGGGTGACCCGATATAAGGTCACCCATGTCCTGAAGCACATTTTCAAGTGCTTCGAGCGTGACCCGAAGCATATTTTTAAAGCTCCCAAAGCACCAAAAATGTGCTTCTGGTCAGGGATGACCGAATATCGAGTCACCCTTGACCTGAAGAACATTTTTAGCACATTTTTAAAGCTTCGGGATGCCCCCAAGCCAAATCTCTAAAAATGTTCTTCGGGTCAAGGGTGACCCAATATAGGGTTAGGGGTGACCCAATCCCAAAGAACATTTTCAATTCCACCAAAAATACCTATCTAAATTTTGTATACATGTTTTTTATATCAATATATGAATTGTGAAGAAAGAAATAGTAATTTTTTACAATACTCACATTGTTACCGCTTCATATAAAATTCTTTAACATTTGTATGCATCCAAAAGAAAAAAAAATGATGAAGAAAAAAAAAAAAGATTGTTATTATTAAAGTGACGGTGTTTTAGGAAAGTTGGGGCATTGTTGCAACTGTTTATCTACGTGGGGTAATTATGCAATTTAAGTTCCAAAAAGTGGCAAATTTACTAAAATTCCTAAATATTTTTGTAAATTTATGAAACAAACCATAATTAAGTTTAGAGAGCTATTTTTGACAATCCAATTTTTTCTTTTTACACTTCTTTTCTAAAGACACTTCATTCTCAAAATTTAAATTTAAAAAAAAATCCTAAAGACACCTCATTTTGTTTCAAGATTATCCTTTTTATCTGTTAGCACTCATATTCTAAAGACACTCCATTTTTATAAATAAATTTCTAAAGACACTCTATTTTATTTTAATAAAAGTTAGGACGAACCATTGTAGCATTTGGATTCATTGGACGAGTAATTTTTTTTGAATTAAATTATTAAAAAAAGAAATTATCTCTCATAAATCATTAGATTAAATATTAAGATTTTTAGGAACTGTATATATGTATTTATTAAAAAAAAAACTCAAAAAACAAGTCCTTGTTTTTTTTTTATAAAAAAAATCGAAATATGAATTAGTATTGTTAGTAAAAAACCAAAATATTCATAAGTTGTTTTTCCTTTAACTATTAATCAGATACTGCTTGAGAAAGTATAGAGATAGGATTTTTTTTTTTCAGAGAGAGAGAGAGAGAGAGAGAGAGAGAGAGAGAGAGAGAGAGAGAGAGAGAGAGAGAGAGAGAGAGAGAGAGAGAGAGAGTGAGTGTGTGTGTGTGTAACATGGTAATAACAGATTTATGAGAGAAAGTTTAATAAGTAATATTTTAATTTAATTAATAATTTAATTAGTTTGGTGTGTCTTTACATTTTTTTGTCTTGTTTAGTAATTTTATTTCAAATTAAATTGGATTGTAAATAGATAATTTGTGAATTGTAAGAAGAAGCTTTTTTAAGTTTAATGTTTAATTTAAAACTATTTTTCGTAAGTCCCATTGGACCCTTTAGACTCAAAATCAATTTTACCCCGAGCACGTACACTTTTAATAAAGTAACACTTTTATGATACATGTTTGAGTTTAACATTTGTCTATGAAATTGAAAATGTGTGATTTGAGATATTCTTCCTCTATAATGGGAGTCACATTTCGGATCCTTTTTTTGTAGCCGTTGATCTCGTAAATCCCATCTGACCCTTGACCCAATTGGTGTCAAATTATTTTTATTAAAAAAAAAACGGTTTTGATAGGATGGATATATCAATTTAAGAAATTAACATATAAAATCTTTTGGATTTTAATTATTTATAAAATATATTTTATATTTTAAATCTGTCAGAGCAGGGGTAAATATGTCAAGCCGATAAATGACTGAAAATAACAACGAGACGATGACGCATACCGGCCGCCAAGCACAAATATTATTATTATTAATAAAAAAAGAAAAAAGAAAAAAAAGAATTAAAGTTACCATTTTTTGCAGGCTGTTTGATCAGTTCCTCTCTCTCTCTCTCTAGTCTTCGAAATCACAGGCTGAGAATCCAAACAAAGAGAGAGAAAAACAAGGCCTCATCTCCACGTAATACCACTTCATCAAAATCCAACAGAGACGCCGATCTGAGCGGAGAAGACGAAGAAGAAGAAGAACAATCGCCTTACATAATGGGTACGCTACAGACGTGGAGGAAAGCTTATGGCGCTCTCAAAGACACCACAAAAGTCGGTCTCGCTCACGTCAACAGCGACTATGCGGTACCGTTTTCGCTCTCTCTTAGATTCGATTCGATTCGGTTTCCCTTTTTTTTTTTTTTGATTTGATTTGATTTGATTTGATTTTCCTATAATTAGGACATGGATGTGGCCATAGTCAAAGCTACTAACCACGTCGAGTGTCCGCCCAAAGAGAGACACCTCAGAAGTGAGTTTTTTTTTTTTTTTTGAAAAAGACAGAAATTATTTATAGATCCGATTTAATTTTGTTTTTGTCAAAATAAAAAAATTGAAATTTGTTGCAGAAATCTTGGTTGCCACATCAGCAATTCGGCCTCGGGCTGATGTTGCGTATTGCATTCATGCCCTTGCCCGTCGATTGGCAAAAACGCATAATTGGACGGTATGTTATAACATTTATCATTTGATGATATTGTGTTAAATTTTGGCATTTTTTTTTTGTTTTAGTATATAGTTGTTTTTCTTTCTTGTTCAATCCTTGTTGCAATTGCAATGTTGTTATTTTATGTATGTAGATCTATCATGAATGTTTGTAGTGATTGAAATTGCTGTCTACACTTGAATTTGCTTATTGCAAATGTAAATGCAATATTTATACAAGCTAGTGTCCAATTCAACATAATACAAGGCGCCAAAAATAATTCTTACACGAAAGATTTGTTGCATCATAATAATGTTAGCGAAGGTCATGGTTGTAGTATTTTCTTTCTTATTGCGCGCGATTATATGTTTTGAGCATTGTTGCGTTAAGTGTTGATTCCTGAGAAATGCCACAAGTTTCCTATTTTCCATACATTGTGGATTGTGGGGTTTGGCGAGGGCCTCCATTTTGGAATTCAAATTCACGACGTGGGTGGGGGATTTTTGGGTTATCAAATGAAACTATTTTAACATTTCCCATATTTTCTTTTGTTTATATCTTTGTATGTGTTTTCTTTCTTTCCTTTTGTTTCTAAGTGAATGATGGGTGATGAAAAATAATCCATTTTGTGAAGTCATTGAATCATAAATCTTTCCTCTCACACAAGGAAAATAATCTATAATATTTGCAAAGTTTCATAATTAGAATTTAGAAACCTATTAATAATATCTTTATCGGATCCTGGTTTCTCACACATGATTGGACTTTACATCAGCTATTTGGTAGAATCTACAAATAATTATGGCAAGGATTAGCATTGAATGGGAAATGCTTAAAGTATGTCTGTGTTGTCCGAAGGTGAAATGTAGACTGTCAGATTGACTCTTCCTCTTCACATTTACCCGCCATGATAGTAGATAAGGTGCAAATCGACCCTGGGTCTGTAATTGGCATTCTTAATGAACTTTTCCAGTGGCTGAGTCGATGTCTCTCAAAAGGGTTTTGTTTTACTCTGAATCTGAACTAAGGTTCCTGTTCAAGTGATGATGATTTTCTTTTTCACTTTTTGCTTCTAAAGTAAATATATACTCATATAAATGATAATTCAATTCATTTGTAAGCAAACTAAACTTGGTTTCTCCTGATCCTGTGTTTGCTTGGTCACTGGTTGGATCTAGTTTGACTGTATCTGTATTGTTCATATTTGTTACAGCCTTTTCTTCCTGTTGTGTGTGTGGTTGGGTGGTGGACTGGTGGTAGGACAGGTGGTTTATTTAGAAGTTGACAACCGAAGTGTTACTTTTACAGTTTTACTTTTCTTTTTTTTCTTAACTGGCAGCAGCACTGGGGTTTGCTGCTCAATTTTTTATTTATTTTATTTATTTATTTATTTATTTATTTTTTATTTTTATAAAGGGTCAGGTTTTGTTTTTGGCTTTCTTATTCTCAATGTGGAAAAAACCAGAAGTGGCTGAGTGTCCATTGGCCTTTTGATGCTTTTTTTGAATTTTCTTTTTCCTAATGAGCATTATATCATAAGTTTGTTATAAATAAAATGGTAAATGCGTTGAATTGATGCTTTAGTTATTGCCAGTGACTATATTTTCCTTTAATGCAGACAAACATGCTTCTAATACACTCTTGCTTGTGTTTCAACAGGTTGCTTTAAAAACACTGGTAGTTATTCATAGGACGTTGAGGGAAGGTGATCCAACTTTTAGAGAAGAACTTCTGAATTTCCAACAGAGAGGACGTATTCTTCAACTTTCTAATTTTAAGGATGATTCAAGCCCAGTTGGTGAATTTAGATGCCCTCATCTTTTTTTTTTTTTTTTTAACCTTTTCTTATCCTTGTTACTATAATTTGATTGCAGTGCCTGTAGTTGCTGTAGGCTCAAACAAAGTTGTGTGTGTGGTGCTTATTTATTCATAAATATGAAAATTCTGTCTTTTTAACATTGATTTCTATTTTTCATTTAGCCTGGGATTGCTCAGCATGGGTACGTACATATGCACTGTTTTTGGAGGAGCGACTTGAATGTTTCAGGATTTTAAAGTATGACATTGAATCTGAGCGTCTTCCAAGACCTGTACAAGGGGAGGATAAGGTACATTCCCAAATTTATGATTACACCATCTCTGTTAAAATAGGTACAAGGAAATAAAAGTTAATGGCAATTACATGTGCCTGAGAAAGAACAAAAGAGGGAGTGCTAGAATGAAAATAAGAATTTGATTTTGGTTAAACTGTTCAAATATCTGTTTTTGGTGATCCGCTCTTCTACATCCATAAGAGAAATACTCTTTTAAGAGTACAATTTCTAATTTAAGTTCTTAAACACTTTTAATATCAATTTGCATAAGTTCTGTTACAACATTTGAAACGTGTCCTACTCTGGATAGCAATTATTTTGGCCTTAGGTTAAAAATTGTTTCTAAAATGGCTATTTATTCAGAAATAGGAAAAATACCACTAAGAGAATCCTAATCTAAGCCAAAATCCCAAGTACAACATGGTAAATCCAACAGCCTTGTCGTTTTGTGATTACAGAGTAGGCATTGTTTATTCATATATTTGAAGGACCATGTTAGTATTATTTATCAGAATCTCAACACTGTTACTTGGAACCTTGCACAAACTTTTAACTTCACTTGAAAATTGGAGACTATATCTTGGCTAAAAGACTCCTATAATCCCAATTCCCATGTAAAGTGTGGCAAATTCAAGAGCTACAGCAGTTTTGTGGTTACTGTAAACATGATTAATTTGATATTAGAAGGGTCATATTATTATTTTTCTAGAATGGTAATAATGTGCTTCTTAAATAGAACCATCACAATTTATTGTTCATTTGTATACACTATAGCTCTACTAAAAACGAGAACCATTTTCAGGTTTTAACCAAGAACTATCTCGCATTTATTTCCTCCATTGTCTTCCCCTGTTATACTCTATCTCTCTCTGTTATTTCTGTAATCAAAGTATCAAACTGACTGTCATGATAAGAAAGTATCAGTTACATATAAGATGCCAAAATTTCTTTCCTTGTTGGAATTTTTCTTTTTGTTGTGCTGACGTATTTAGGTGTAGTTGGTTTTGATCTTCGTGTATTCAAGCGTTATCACTGTCTTGTTGAAACTGTCTTCTTTTCAACGAGCAGGGTTACAGCAGAACCAGGGATTTGGACAGTGAAGAACTGTTGGAGCAGTTGCCTGCTTTGCAGCAGCTGCTGCATCGTCTTGTTGGTTGCCAGGTAACATTTTAAATTTTCTTGAATGATAATTTCTTCCATAATCATGAATACAAATATCTGCTGTAAAACAATTATTCATTTTGGAAATTTCTTACTCATTGTGTTTCTTCCTTGCACATGGATTTGTATATAGAAATTCTCTAGTAAGGTTGCACCTCACTCTATAAAGTAAGGTCCTTCTTTTAGTGTTTTCAAATCACAGAAAGACAACAACAGTGTTTTTCTTTTAGTGTATCCAATTTTATCTTTTAGAGCAAAAGAGGAAGGGGATTATTTTATTAAGTGAAGTTGCACCTTATAAGAGAAGGCCTCTATATGTGGACATTCTTGTTGATATTAGTACATTTGAATAAATAGCCCATAATTTTGTCTTTTCAGCCAGAAGGTGCAGCTGTTCATAATTACGTTATACAGTATGCTCTGGCTCTGGTAAGCCTGCAGTCCTTTTCTTTTTCTTGTTTAAAATTATGGCCTATACAAAATTTGTATCTTGCATATACTATTGGTCTGTCAAGATCTTTTTCTTTTTTTAATTCCAATGTAAGCTTTTTGATTTTCCCCTAATTTATGTGGAATGACTACTATTTACATGATTAAATAAAACAAGTATAAAATTAGTAATCTTAATGAGAATAGATGTCAGTGCTATCTTTTACTTTTTAATATAAATTCCAGTCTTCTGAGGAGAAATTAATCTATAATCTGATCTTTAAGATGTAAGTTTGCTTCCCTTTTGTTAAATTAAGGGTGAGGCTTTTCATCAAGTGCTTAAAATGAGCAGTGTATAACTGTACATGATGTACAGAATTTACAAAGGGTAGCTGTATAGGTATAAAAGATAAATAAACTTGCTTTATTAAAACTTCTTTAACATTCTCTAAAGTGTTGTATGCATAGAACTAAAATTCAAGATTGGTACTTTTCCTTTTATCAACTCAAGTTATTATTATTTTTTTATATCTCACCATGTTTATGAGCACAACAACCATATGAAGATAAGTGGTCATTCCTCGTGGACTGAGTTTTTAATCTGTCCAGCGATTGATAAATGGATTATTGCATCACCTGTTTTCTTAATCATGTCCAGGAAAAATCTAGACCTAATGTAAACAATTTAACAAACCAAGCATGCTGCCAATTCAAGACTAGAATAAAAAGTTTAGGGGATTGGGGTGGTGTGTGTTTGCAAAACTGAAGTTGAATGAATGCTTCCCATATGTGGGTAATAAAGGTTGCCAGGCATGCTACTAGAAGACACAACTCATGTTTTCCATCAGTTTGTTGTAATTTGCTTATATTTGTGTATGAAATCAATAATGGATGTTAAAACAAAGAATTCTTTACCGCAATTCATTCTTGCTTGTTTGCCAATCTTCCTCTGCTCTTTCCTTCCCTTTTGATGCAAAACAACTTCCTCTTTCCCATACTGGAGATGTATGCAAAGAAAATTTTAAACTGATTAAGAACTTTATTTAAATATATTTTTTACCTTGTTTATTCATACAATTTTCAGGTGTTGAAAGAGAGCTTCAAAATTTACTGCTCTATTAATGATGGAATCATCAATCTTGTTGACAAGGTAACTGGAGTGATCATTTATGCTGGAATTATCTTGCTTTAGCAAGATACTATTTATAGTTTTTTTCTGTTTGGCAATAAGCTTTGATTTCTTTTCAGTTCTTTGAGATGCCAAGACATGAAGCTATTAAAGCCCTTGAGATCTATAAACGAGCTGGCCAGCAGGTGATGTGGTGCATTTTATGTTTCAAAACCTAATTTTTGAGTTGAATATATTGTTGAAAGCTGTTACATGGTATGTTTTAGATTGTCAATAATTATGAATGACCTTGTAAGTTATATGCTGACATAGCATTTGGGTTTATGCTACAGGCAGGGAGTCTTTCTGATTTCTATGATGTTTGTAAAGGATTGGAACTAGCTAGGAATTTCCAGTTTCCTGTTCTGAGAGAGGTATGGAGGCTAATGGCAGTGATTGAATGTTTTGGTTGGTTTTACATCATTCTCATTGTTTATTTTTGTTAATTCTTTGTTTGCCTTTTTCCAGCCACCGCAATCCTTTCTTACGACAATGGAAGAGTATATAAGAGAGGCACCCCGTGTGGTTAATGTTCCAAGTGAACCATTGGTCGGTACAAATTTTATTATTTGTGATTTATCATATTGTTGAGGAAACTTGCTTCTAGTTTGTGTTGGTTTTCTTTTAATTCATTTTAGCAAAAATTTGGATGATGATTGGAAATTGCTTAAGATAGTTTTGCTTTGTGAAACAAAAATTAAGTATATTTCCCACACGAAGTAATTTGATTTAACTTTTGTGTAATGAGAAGGAAGGTCACTTCCACAAAAAAGAATTAAAAAGACAAGGTAGAAGATTAGTAAAATCGCGAGTCAAGGCTGTTAGATAGGACGTGATAACTTACTATCTTGACTGAGGTTATGCTCCTTGATGGAACTGCATTAGAGAAAAATGATTTATTTAGCTGATTCCATTTTGGAGTTATGGTGAAGTAGAAGTCTATTACCATTATATCATATTAGTTCTAATTAGGTAGCTTTGCTGTTTGATTGACATCCAATTTGCCTTGACATAATTTATCATTTTAAGAATCTATATGCCATGGAACTAATTTATAGGTCATTTCAAACAGCTTCAATTGACATACAGACCAGAAGAAGGTCCTTCTGAAGATGCTAATATACCTAGTGATGAACCTGAGCTTCCACCACCTACAGAGGATGTTACTTCCTCTGATGTTGACGTTGTGCCTCCTACTCCACCACCTCCTCCTCCTCAAAGCAACATGGATACTGGAGATCTGCTGGTAATCTGTTCATTATCAGTTTTGATAAATTAGTCATTTGATTTGAATCAGAAAAAAACCCTGCTCTTTATCATATTTCTTCACGCTTACACTATGGCGTGCTCAGGGATTGAGTTATGCTGAACCCAATGCATCTGCAATAGAGGAAAGCAATGCCTTGGCTCTAGCCATAGTTCCAGCCGAACCTGGTAACATTATTTTTACTCTTATTCACTCATCTGACTTTTCCCATTTGTGTTGCTTGTTATTTCACCAAGTGGAAACTGTATTCTGTAGGTGCTGCTTCTTCAACATTTGATTCTAGTGCTAAAGATTTTGATCCTACTGGATGGGAACTTGCCCTGGTCACTACTCCAAGTACCAATATTTCTGCAGCTAATGAGCGACAACTGGTAGGCCATTCCTGTTGTTTCCATTATGGGTCTGTTACTTTTGCATACAAAATTCATTTTCGTAATTTATTGTGATTGAAGTCAGACTGACTGTCACTGGAATGATTTTTGACATCTCTAATTTTGGGAACTTGTTTCCTGTATTTTCAGATTAGTTACTATCTTTTATTATTCACTTTGGTAGATGCTGAATCAAACAATAGTAAACCGGATCACCATGTTTATTAAAAATAGCGAGAAAGGCGTTTGTGTTTTTTCTTAACGAAGCATTTTGATTGTTAGGCCGGTGGACTGGACTCCCTTACTTTGAACAGTTTGTATGACGAAGGTGCTTATAGAGCTTCCCAGCAGCCTGTGTATGGAGCACCAGCTCCAAATCCATTTGAGGTACATGATCCATTTTCCATGTCAAACGCCGTTGCTCCCCCACATCCAGTTCAAATGACAACAATGGCTCAACAGCATACCAATCCTTTCGGTCCATACCAACCTACGTACCAGCACCCGCAGCTGCAGCCACAGCAACAGCCACAGACACAACAACATTTGATGATTAGCCCGACAAATCCTTTTGGGGATTCTGGGTTTGCAGCATTTCCTGCAAATCCTGCTGCGTATCCACAAACAAGCAATCCTTTCGGAACACCGGGTCTTTTGTAATGATACATGAAACATTTGATAAGTGTAATTTGATGATGGGTGCAGTTGGCTTTTAGTGTATTTGGGGTGAGTGAAGCATTTTGGGTTAATAGTAGGGGGCATTTACCTCACAAAATGGGTGGGTTTTCCAGCATGAGTTGATAAAATGTTTGGGTTGTAAAAGTCGTGGAGTGAGTAGTAAAAAAAGATGTAATAATTCCTAGTTGATACGGTTTAGAATAATATCATAAAAGTATATTTTTTCAACTCTTTCTTTCCTCTCTCCGCTCCACACTTGTAAACACTTGTAAGTATATTTTGATTTATAGGTAGAATATAGTATTTCTAGTAGTTTATACGCAAAAAGTTTGCATTTCAATTTATAATTTGTTTTCGCTTTTGGGTTTTTGTTGGATACATAATGTTTCTTTGAATTTATTTGTTTGACTATAAAATATAAATCAATGTTTGGTATGCAGAGAGACTTTATAAAAGTCAAAAGTTCTGGAACATTGCAATTGAGCATGAGTTAAACGAACATTGGTCTCGATTGATAATTGTTAATTGATCAAAAATTGATTGTTACTGTTATACATTGAATTTAATCACCGGAAACATGAGTAGGTTAATACAAATTATTTCTAATTTAATATATATATATATGTATTTTTTGATTCATTCCAATTTAATTTCTTATAATATTAGATCGTACTATATTATTTCTTAAGGTGAATAATTACAATATAGCAGAGTAAATAAATAAATAAAAGGTTCTTTTTTAACATCAACAAAATTGAATACAAAAAATTTCACAATCAGAGAGGGCAGCAATTAATTTGTCATCTTCATTTCGTCAAGCATGCTCATTGTCAGAGGAAGTACAATGCGCATACAAATGTGCCTACATGGCTATATACATACGTGATAATCTTTGGTTGGTCTCTCAAAAAGCCAAACATAACTACTTCCCCGAAAATGAGTTTATCCGGTGGTGGTCGTAGGTATAGCCTCGCCATACTTCTCAACAAAGTTTGTTGAGGTTCTGTGTTCAAATCTCCCTCTCCAAATATATATATATATATATATAGTTATTCACTTATTCTATAGAACACTGGTGTACCATACACCTTTAAAAGATTTATGTGATCATGACTTTTTTGGTGTGATCATATCAATTCATATATGATCACATACAACTCATTAGAGATGACAATATTCTTCATGGGGCCGGGGCCCTACGGGGCTCCGCCCCGAAAGGGACGGGGATAGAGGATAATATTCAGGGACGGGGACGTGGATGGGGACAAAGTCTTGTCCCCGAAGTTGAAGAGGGGCGGGGACGGAGGAAGCACTCCCCACCCATCCCCGCCCCGATATATATTATATATATATTTATAATATAATATATAATATTTAGATTTTTTTAATCATTAATTTATATATATTGACACCACGTTTGACTAGGTTGTGATTTGTTGGAATATATAACTGAAGGGGCAGGATCCATAGCCCCATTTTTTTACACAATTTTTGACATAACTTATTGACCATTGGATTTTACTTCTTTTAATGGATAAGATTTATTCTCTTTTTGTTTCTTTATTTAATATAGATATTGTCTCTCACCTAATTAATATTTTATCTCTTTAAAATATTATTATTTTATTTAATTCTCTCACCTTATTTAATTTTTTGTCTTTAATTTATTTTTCTTTTCTTTTATTTTTTCCTTTACACATTTTTTTTTCTTGTTCTTTTTTTTACTTTACCTGAAACCAGAACATCAGCAGTGTGACTTTCACTCTCACTTTTTAGTTTTTAACTTTTTTTTTTTATACTATTCTTATTTCTCAATTTACTATTCTTTATATATATATGTAATCACTCTCCTCTTTTATCTTCCTTCTTTTTAATTTTTTTTTCTTTTCCTCTTTTATCATTTCTTATTTTATTACTTTTGCAAAGTTGTACAATTGTATTGGTCTTGTTAATATATTTGCAAAGTTGAACATAAACATCATACTTGACTTCATTTATACTGATATTTGTAAAATAAAATCTATGTGCAATAAGTAAATCAATGAAAAACTACCAATGAATACATAATTTGATCTATAAAATCAATAAAACACATTCGGCATGCAAGATGTACGTTGTCCATATCCGATGTCCTATGATTTGCCCATCTCAAATCAATAAAATCCATAAAGTTATTCATTACTAAAATTTGTAAAATAAAACATGTTCAAGAGTTCAAAAACTTCAAAAGAAAAAAAAAAAAAAAAACTAATTCAAAAAATTACATGGTTATCCTTTTGTCAAAAAAGAAAAAGAAAGAAAGAAAGATTACATGGTTATATTGTAAACTAAATCATAACAAAAACCAAAACACTTTTCTGGTTTTTTTATAGGACTTTAGAGATGGGCAACGTACATCCAGCATGCCGAACGTGTTTTATTGATTTTATAGATCAAGTCATGTATTCATTGGTAATTTTTCATTGATTTACTTATTGCACATAGATTTTATTTTACAAATATCAGTATAAATGAAGTCAAGTATGATGTTTTTGTTCAACTTTGCAAATATATTAACAAGACTAATACAATTGCACAACTTTGTAAAAGTAATGAAATAAGAAATGATAAAAGAGGAAAAAAAAAAATAAAAAGAAAGAAAATAATAGAGGAGAGTGATTACATATATATATATATATATATAAGAATAGTAAATTGAGAAATAAGAATAGTTAAAAAAAAAAAAAAGAAGGGTAAGAGAAAGAAAAAAAAAGGGGGATTTTAAAGACTGAAAAGTGACAGTGAAAGTTATACTGCTGATGTTCTGGTTTCAAGTAAAGTAAAAATAAAAAATAAATAAATAAAACGTGTAAAGGAAAAAATAAAAGAAAATAAAAATAAATTAAAGACAAAAAATTAAATAAGGTGAGAGAATTAAATAAAATAATAATATTTTGGAGAGATAAAGTATTAATTAGGTGAGAGACAATATCTGTATTAAATAATGAAAGAAAAAGAGAATAAATCTTATCAATTAAAAGAAGCAAGATCCAATGGCAAAAAAATTGTGTAAAAAAATGGGGCCATGGATCCAGCCCCATATATTATATATATAGATATATATTAACACCACGTTTGTCAATATATATATTATATATATTTATAATACATAACTGAATTTATACCTTTTTTTTTTTTTTTTTTTATTTTTTTTTTTAAGTTGTAATTTTTAAATATATAATTATATTAAACGGGGAATGGGACGGGTATGGGGAAGACCCCTCCAATGGGGAATCCCCGCCCCCAGCCCTGCTTCTCTTAATGCGGGGATGGGGACGGGGATGGGGATGGTAAAGCATTCCCTGACCCTGACCCGCCCCATTGCCATCTCTACAACTCACATACAACCACATTAAAATCAAAGTACTATCAGGGCCGGCTTTAGGCGTCGCCTAGGGCCCACTAGGTGGCCGTCTAGGGCCCACGTTTTCAACGCCCCAAATTTCAAGTTGAAAATAAACTTTGTGTATTCAGTTTTTAAGTAAGTTCGGTGGCCCAAGTACTAGTTTTTTTTATAAAAAAAACAAATTAGCCCATATATCACTTAACCAAATATAAGTCTAGAGGCCCATGTATTTTTTTTTTTTTTTTTTTTTTTTAACTCAGATTTTCTATTATTAGTTTGTTTTGACAATAAATATATCAGGACGAAGAATATGGACCACTAGATTTATACATACTTTGACTCAAAGTGTATGCACTTGTCAAAAATTCTCCATAATCGGTGATCCACATTCTTTGTCCTGATATATTTATTGTCAGGACGAACTGACAATAGAAAGACTGATATATATATATATATATAAATGCCCACCAAAGAAATACAATTATAATACTTAACCACATCTACAACAGATAAAATAGTGTACCAATCTATCAAACATTCAAAAAAATAAATAAAATTGAAATCAATTCTAGAGTTCTTGAAAGAAACACAATTATAATACTTAATTAGTACTTTTACTTCTAAAAATGTAAGGGGTAATGTTTAAGCGATACATTATTCGATGTAATTATAAAATTTTTATTTCAGTGATTTTTATTTGTTATTTGTTCATTATATTGATTTTTACAAGTATTTACTATTTACTAGAGAAAAAAAATTAAGTAAATATACATAAATGATCGAGAGCCTCATTTTTATAGTCTGTCTCGGGCCTTTAAAATCTCAGGACCGACCCTAAGTATTATTTCGTGGTGATCACATATAACTTATATACAATAACATTATGTACATACAATCACATGCTACTCACATATGATCATATGCAGCAAAATTCCGGTGCACCATACACAATGTTCTATAGATTGTACATCACATCAATTCCTATGTGATTACATACAACTTACATGCAATAATATTAAAATCTAATTATTATTTTGTGGTGATCACATATAACTTATATATGTATATATATATAGTTTTTTTATTGTTAGTTCGAACTGATATAAAATACATCAGTTCCTTGCTTGTGAGCCATTGGATTTAAATTCTTTGAATTGGTGATGACTCGCTTTTTGTGTCGTTACCAAATTGCGAATAACCAAAAGAATGTTGTAAAATAAATATTTACGCAATATATTTTAAGATTTGAAAACGAGTATTGTGGTAAGCTTAGAATTCGTTCCATAGGGAATTAGAGAAATATGTTGATTTAATTAGCTAATCTATAAACAATAAAATAAATCATAAATGATGAATGAGTGTATGGTTTGTCAAACCATCAAACATACATACAAAATTAACCTAACTAAAAATATGGTGATATGAAAAATAGAAGACTCACAATCTTGATAAGAAAAATGGATAAAACAATTAATGTTGATGCTAGGGAATTGATTGATTAGCAAGTAGGTATGGGTATTGCTTTTTAAGCCACTTTAAAGACCAATCTCTACATGTTAACCAATTTAGGTTTAGATTAATGTGGTTGATATACCCTCCACTAATCTATCCTATTTATTGGGTTCTTAATCACTCAAGTGTGTCAATCCAAGAGTGATTATATAACATGTTATTCTAAACAAGATTGTAATTAACAAGTGGGTATACAAGTTGTTAACCGCCAAAATTGGCAAAGGACCAAAGAAGAATTTTCCACCTCAACACAAGAAAGGTATAGGAGTGCGAACACAATTCGGATACCTCGACAGAGTGGACCCCGATTGATCCAAATACACACCTCCTTCAGCAGGGTCCACCCCGCCAGCATCTTAGCTCAACAAAATGGCCAAGAGCCAAAGTACTCACTAGAACTCACAGCGGGATCAAACCCGGCTATGACCGGGCTTCCTATGGACCCCGCATCACCCCGACATAGCTTCTTATGGACCCGCATCACCCCGACACAGCTTCCTATGGACCCCGCAGCACCCCAAGACGGAGTTCTACTGAGCATCCTGCAACAAAGTTAGCTACATATCCCCCCACTACCATCGGTAGGATGCTTACTAGATGTAGATAGCCCGCTAAGCAGAAGAGCACCAGGAAGCAGGATTCTAACGCCAAGAAATAAAAGCTCCACAAAAGATCCAGTAAAACGCCGCCGTACAAAGGAGTTATACTCCTTCCCGCCAGAGAATCCTATTTTGAACAGGTCAGCGCAGTAAGAGTCCAATTAGGAAGGTGAGAGATTGACTCCTCCTAGAAAGGAAATACTGGATTCTGCACGTAAAACTCCGAGATTACCTCCTAAAAAGAAGAGGATCCGGTAGCTGCCAAAACCTAACCCGAGATTGTAGGAGTGCATGGCAAGCAAGCAGAACCTATATATATATATATCAGCTTATTCATTGGGAGAGGAGAGGCTCTTCGGAAAAGAAAAAAAACCCTACACTCTACTTATCGACAGGCACAGTTTCGCCACCATCACCATCTCCGTAACCTCTGTAGGATCTCCATACACCATTGTAACCCATATAAGAAATAGTTCACATATTGTAATGCGAAAGGACGATCAAATAAAATTTATTGTTGAGTGATTTTTTGTACTCTATATAGTACTTGCATCGATAGGGACTTAGTCGGTATCAAACAACGTGATACCCCTCCGATCAGGGTCAGTCTCGATCTTGGTCCCTTTAAAGTTGTTATTTGGAATTCCACCCCAATAACGATTTTCAGGTAACACAAGTTAATCACATAATGAATAGAATCTAATGAATTAATAAATAGAAAACATATAGAGATTCATTACAAAGCTTAAGCAAAAACCCACAACCAAATGTTTATCAAATCAATCCCCTAGATTAGGGGTTTAATTACACATAGTAGCAATCAAATAGAAACAAGTAAATGGTAAGGAAATCACCCTTGGGCCACCTTCTTTAGTGCTTGATCCTTGTTCTCCTTTAATGCTCCTAGATGCAAAGAATGGAAGAGGAGGATGTGTCTAGATAGGTGGATGGCTTATGGTGAGTGACAAAGGATTTGTGATGGAGAAAATGGTAGGGAAGGAATGGTCTAGGGAAGTAATCAAGATTTGGTGTGAGGTTTTGGATGGAAAAGATAAGTCCAAGTATAGAAATGAAGGAGTTTGGGAGATGATTAATGGAGAAAAAGGGAGATTGGTAGAAGAGAATAGGCTTGAATAGGCTTGGTAAGACTTGGTTTTCAAATTGAAAAGAGGGATGAATTTATAGTATTTTTGAATTAGGTCGGATGGTAAAATTACCAAAACGCCCCCTGTACTTGTCAAATTACCATTTTGGCCCCTCTAGGGGGCCTTTCTGTAATTTACCAGCCAAATTTCACCAATCAGAGCAGCACAGCAACGAGGTCGCGGTTTGCATCAATGGCGACTAAAGGGCGACAAAATAGCAAAGCAATCAGGTGTGGAAAATCATCTCCCTGTCGCCATGGCGAAATTGGAATGCCAAATGGCGACCTAGGGGCAAAATGGGAATTTAGGAGTGAATTGGGGCTTGAATTTGGCTGCTGGAATCCGACCGATTGGGGCACCAAAAATCATACGACTGGGCAGCCGCTCAGATGGCCGTGATTTTGGCATTAATTCCGGCCAAAAAGTGGCCGGAAATAGGTCTGAAAAATGGCAAGTAAAACGGCGGCGTTTAGGACATGCAGCTGCACGCGTGAGCTGAAGGTAGGAGATTATGAATAGTGGGCTTGGGGGATCTTTAGCAGTCAGGTGGGGTGCAATGGGCTGCAGCATTTCTGTCTAAAGGGGGGTGCATTTAGAAGAAAGCAGGGGTGCAATGGGCTGCTGGTCACCTGATCAGATTTTGGGCACGCGTTGACTTGGGCCTAATTTGGGCGTGCGCTGATGGGCCTGATTTGGGTGCGCTGACTATGCTAAACGCATCGTATTAGGCGCCTGATTGTGTTTGGGTCAGCTGCACGTGGGTGAACAACGAGATGGGCTGGGGTTGACTTAGCAGCCCATACTTTCCTTTTAAACAAAACGCACCGTTTCATGTGACGTGGCGCGACCTCTCTCCTTTGCGGCAAATTACATACTGTTCCCCTGTTCTCTTCAAATATTACTATATCTTCAATCTTCCTTCACTAATTTACGCTTTTACCCCCAAATGACCAAAATTACTCTAATGCCCCTGAATTCTATAAATACCTGAAAATACTTAATTAACACCATTAAACCACATAATAATGCCTAAGAATCAAGCAAAATGAGAAGGAAGTGAGGGCCAAAATCATACCAATTTTGGTTCGATCAATTGGTTGTATGCACTTATCAAAGCATCTTTTAAATCCACATAGGTGGTTATGTAGTGTTGTGAGTTTAGTTGTGTTTCTCTACCTCAAACACCAAATGTATAATAATAGTTCATAAAAAAAAAAAAAATACAACCATAAGATGCTTTTATTTTTTGAATTTCTTTGAGGTCACACATTTTAGTATTATTCTCACAAAGTCAAACTCATTTAAGTTGGTGGTATCCAATTCTGTACTCAATGATAATGAGTGTATTTTTTAATTTGAAAATTAATTCAATCTAAATTGAATTCTAATTCAGTCCCCTATGAATGGTTTCATTACAAAGAAGAAATAACAATGCAATTAGTAATCATAATTTGGCTATAAGGACTTTTTAAAGTGTAAAAATATTAGATTAATCTGTAAAAATATTCAATGAGTCATTGATAATGAGTGCTTTGTGCAGGAATGTTTTGAGTTATGAGGGTCAATCATGGAAATGCGATGCAACAAACTCTTTTTATGCATGCTTCTTGCTCAGTTTGCCTCATCAATTTTTTTTTTTTCAAATATATTTTAATTTTTAATTTTAAAAGATAGAGAGAGTTGTGTAGCTAGATTTTTGAAAAGCCTAAAGAAGGGGAGGTGGCAGTAAAGTCCCAGACAGAGCAAAAAGTAAAAGCAGAGACTAGAGAGCGAGGACTGAGGAGGCAACAAAGCAAAAGAAAATGAACAAGGGAGGGTGATTGCCCCACTTCAAGCACTCTCTCAAATCCCCATCATTGCCTTCACTCCCTCACTATTTCTCTTCATTTCTTTTTCTTTTTCTTTTATATTTTTATACTTATAATTTATTTGTATGATCTTTATTATTTCTTTTTGGGTTATCACATTCACAGCTGGTTCTTCATTAATTATTTATTGCTTTCTTGTTGTTCATCATAGAATCCTAAGTTTATTTTATTTTATTTTTATTTTTTTATTAAAAAAAAAACAACATTTGTCCCAAATATATTCTTATTGGTACATTTGACTGTCAATCAATTTGACAATTAAGTTAAAAAGAAAATTAAATTAAAAAAATATGGAATCTTGTAAAATCCCTAGATATCATAATGGTGTAAAAATGTATCTTTTAGGAATATTTTTACACCTACTTTTTTACCATTCTACTTGTTCATACCAAATTTTACAACAAAAGAGTATCTTTAAAGAATATTATCATATTAAATCTTAAAGTTATTATAAAAATTTAACATTAGTTTTTTTTTTTTCAAAACAAATTTTTTTTTTAACATTAGTTAAATGTATAATTAATAAGTAAATTAAATAAATTATATATATATATCAATATTGATGTCATTTTAAAGATCTCAACGAGATCTTTCTAACAGTAATTTTTTTTAGAATACACATTGTTATAATTAAGTACGGGACGACTTTTAACAAATTTATTTTTTTAAAAAATATATTTGGTGTTGACCAACACCATTTTTTTTTTTTTTTTTTTGAAATTGGATTTTGGTTTTGTATTGGAGCACAACTTTGCACCAAATTGGTGTTGGAGTATCAAAATCAGACATGCCCCCAGTTTGGTTCAATTCCGGTTTCGGTGGTTCTGTTTGGTTCGATTCTATTTTTTTTTCTAATTATTATTAAAAATTATTAGACATGTAAATTTGTAAATGCACTTTATTGGTTAACCCGAAATTAAAATAAAATAAATATATGACAAACTAAAAAGAGAAATTAAAATAAAACTAAAAAAATGTAAAATTGGCCTTACACTTAATTTTTACCACAATTAAGTTGCCTACATATTTTCTTGGGGTTTAGAGAAATCAAAGGACACGTAGTTCACTTACCTTTTATTATAGGTTTGGTGATGAAATGATGTGAGATGGCACCGTAACTCATCGCTGCCATCCGTTCCAGTGGTAGGGGTATGGTGGTCATCATCCAAGAAATCGTAGGGAGCATCTTGATCGATTTCTTGCTGTCTATTTTGTGCCTCAGTCCAATCATCAACACAAGCTTGTATATGAATTGATTTCAGACTCAAAAGCGAACGTCTTGTATCTAGAATATTTTCACTAGCGCTACACTTTTGTTCCACAGCTACTGTAGAAACTGGTGTTAAAAGAATTTGTTTGGCTATAATAGCCAAGATTGGAAAGTACCTTTAATACTCATTGCACCAGTGTAGGATATCAAATTTTTTAACATCACCATCTCCCATAAACTCAAAAGAGGTACTTAGATAACTTTCAACCTCGGAATACGAGGTCAAGCTTGATGAAGAAGAACCTCGTAATTTTTTTGGTTTATTGGGATAACAGTTTATACCATAACCCCATTAATCTAGAGGATGATGAGGAATGCTATACATTTTGAGTTTATGGAACATCTATGTTTAGTGATGGACCATAAATTCTAAGATATTCATCATATAACTCATACAATAATGTCTTAATTCTAGAAGAAGACCTAGTAACATCATAATCTATTTCTAAACATTGATAATAAATAGTTAGATATTCAGACAAATTTTCTAGTTTACAACGTGGATCAAACAAATAAACAGTTGGTGAAATTCCTTTAACTACTTATAGTGTAAAGTATACCTGGGGGTGGGAATAGGTGTATGCCCAAATTCTCGTACTTCTTTTTCAACACAACAAAGTTGTTCACAATTTGTAAGCCTAACAAGTAGATTACTATAACAAGTCAATATGAATATGTTTGAGCAAGTGTTATAATCAATACAAGTTAATATCAAATAAAGATACTTTAAAGTGAAAATCAACACAAGTGATTCTTATGTGCTAAAACCTCAAATGAGAAAACATCCACAGGTTGATACCACAACCTCCAGCAAACCGCAGTTCATTACGATGAAAAGGAGACACACACTCAAAAAGCAATCAACACATGATACACTCCCTAAGCTATCAACTCCTAATCTACCCTCGGGCTTAGTGAGTCACTTTGCCTACTTCCTATCCAAGATGTGACCGACACACCTCTAGGAAGCAACTTCCTATCCAAGATCCTAGTCTACCCTAATCTACCCTTGGGCTCATGTCTCTAGGAAGGTTTCTTACTTGTCTATCTGGATCCACTTGATCCTAGACAAGGCTTCTTGCTTAGTTATTCGGATCACGTTGACCCTAACTAAGACTTCTTGCTTGACTATCCGGACCACTTGTCCTAGTCAAGTCTTCTTGCTCAAATCAAAGCTTCACTCACTTTGAAAAGAGACTTCCACCTTATGCAAGGTAAATGATCTAAGTGAACAAGTAGATCACACAAACTCTATGAACATGCAATTTGAGTGTGGTGTAAAGAGACATCCCAATTGACCATAACTTGCACTTCATGTTTGTTAGTCTAAAATGTGGTGTAATTCGTTTCCCGAAGTATGTTCAGAAACGTCCGCGCTTGCACGATGGTTTGCATGTCTTAGCGCAATGGTTGACCACTTGAGAATGTCTCATTCTTCTCTTGGGTAAGTGTTAGATTTGGTTTGGTTGTTTGGAGTGAAGTGTCTAGTTTCAAAAGATTGGATTTCAATGTTTCAAATGTTTTCAAAACTGACCTTTGCATAGTCTTGTGACCATAGCGTTTTATAAAAAGTTTCAAAATGAATTTTGAAAATTTCTGTACAAACTAGACACCCATACCTTTCCAATAGTATATTATTCATAATATTTCATGACTATTTAGATTGGTTTTGATATCTCCAAAGTGACCACTAAAATAGGGCATTTCTGCTGTTTTCCAAGTCTGACCTTTGGTTACTCTATTGACCATAACTCTTTTTACAAAAATCTAAATGTCATTCCATAAAAGGAGTAGAAAGTAGACATCCATACCTTTCCAACGGTATATCATACGAAATGTTTCGATGTCGTTTGGTCATGGTTTGGGGAGCTCGAAAATCAAGCTGCTGTGTTGATTTGCCACTGTGCTGGTAACTACGCGGGTTTATACCAGCGCACTGCTCTGCCCTTGTTTTTTAATTTTACCATATCTCACTCATTTGGAGTTTGATTTGGCTCATTTTTGAAGGGAAATTCACGAAATTTATAGGGCTATCTTCTAAGCACTACAAATACATCTCTTTCTCTCATTTGTATTCAAGGAACAAAAACTACAAAACTATAGAGAGAGATTAAGAGTTCCTTAGTGAGAGAAAGCACCAAGGTTGCTTCTTTAACTCTCCCAACTCACTTCCATGTGCATAAATCATCATATAAGCATCATCCAGGATCATCTAGTATATGCTAATGCATGGGTCTTCTTCAACACACATGGTATGGTAAGTTAAACACTAATTTCATTTAATCTTAGTGTTTTTACTTAGCAATTTATCTCATATATAATTTGTATGCTTTTAGATTATTTTCTACATACAAGATTGAGGTTATGTGTTGATTGATTTGGTTATTTGTGATAGCTAGTTTTTTCATGTTTATATAACATCTAGCTAAATTGATCTCATTGTTTGATTGAGATTGTTTTTGATATCTTGTATATAGGATTGGTTATCCTTTACATAGCTATGCTTTATGCCATGACATATAGATATTTTGATATCTAGGATTGAATTTATTGTCATCATTTAATCCTAGATAAGAATTAGTGTTGCCTAGCATTAATTGCATATTTGGATATCATTGCATATTCACATAGGTGTTTATTGATTTCTTCATTGCGAAGTAAGTCTTGTGGCTTCCGGTGTGTAGTGCAAGCAAATTGGACTAGGTTCACTTTTAAAGGCCTGCGGGTAGTAGTGGTGGGTTATAGTCTGAGAATGGTTGAGGTCAACCTAGGATGTAAACATCATTAAAATTAGTGGATTCGAGGTTTGTGTGTGGCGCACATAACAACCCATGGTTTTTCCTTGTTGAGGGTTTCCACGTAAAAATCAAGTGTTCTTTAAATTCCACATTTCATACTTGATTTTATTGTTTGGTGAATTGGGGTTATATTTCTAATATTGACTAATCCGAAAAATTTGGTAATAACGAATTAACAATCCATTCACTCCCTTCTAGGTTGTATTTAGACATGCACGTATAATATATTTAAATAATATATTTATTTTCAAGATATCTGACCACCAATGAGGGCTTGTAGCCTTAGCCTCTTGTGGAGGCGTGTGGGCCTCACAGGGTCAGAGAGGTGGCCTTCCCGTGAGGCTCAGGCGCCCTTGCGCGCCTTCATGGGAAGGTGGCCCAAATGGCCTTTGGTCATTTGCTTCCTTCGCGCTCCTCTTGCGTTCTTCGACCTTCGAACTCTAAATTCGAATCCGTTTTTGAATTATGAACCATGACTCCCTCACACACAAGGATGACTATGAAACTTTGAAAAAAGGTTGTGAATTCGACTTGATACATGACGACGAAGACAACGCATTGTAAGAGAACATAAAGTAACGTATCATCCTAGTTTGGACTCGAAAACTAATGAATGAACAACTGATACAACCGTGAAACAAATATTACACATGTGTCTAAAACAACCTAGAATGGGGTAAATGGGTTGTTAATTTGATTATTACCAACTTTTTCGGATTAGTCAATATTCAATTATAAACCCAATTCAACAAACAAATAATATCAAGTATAAAATGTAGAAATTAAAGACCACTTAATTTTTATGTGGAAACCTTCAACAAGGAAAAACCATGAGCTATTATGCTAGCCACACACGGTCATTGAAATCCACTATATGAATAAAAGGTTGTTAGGATAATGCTCAATAGCAAGAGTGTAATATTGTAATTAACAATCTTTTTCATATTAATAAAGTGATTTCTGGTTTAAACAAATCTTATAGCATTTATAGTTTAATATTATAATTGTCAAAGTAAATAATCATAAGGTCTAAAGACTATGAGAAAAGAAGAATTGTTCGTACATCTGGATATGTATGTGGTAGACACAATTCTTTAGTTAGTCTTGAATATTGTTCACAACTTAAGTTAAAGGTTGGGCACCTTTATCATGTTAAAGTTGTAGAATTCTTTTGCTAGCATTTGAGTGGGATCAAATGAGATATGATGAGTCTAAAATCATCGGAGTGTCTTCGAGCAAAAGAATCTAGTGCACTGGGTGCATTGAACAGGATCACAATGAAATACTTTATCTATAACCGTCAGTAGATAAAAGTAATTTCATTATCAGGACAATCGGAGAGTCTATCTTAATCCTGAGATAAATGATGGATTTATGGTTGCAAGTGATATCATTTGAGTTATCAATGAGTACGATTATATCGCATAGTCTATCCTCGATAGTTTGGTGATATTCATTTGTTAATCGATAGAGGACTTCATTTATAGATATGGACATCGTGGCTCCATTTATTAAATGAGAGTATAATATCATCATATGGATGTTTTGAGGTAATTGGATATTAAATCTCAACGTTGAGTTTTCAATAGTGTTTATTGAAAACATGGCTTCTGGACAAGTCAAAATATCCAAGTTTTAAACGTGGTCATATGAGTAAATATGGTAACTTGGAGAGTTATAGGCGGTCTATGAACTCTTGGCGATTACTGATATTAATCACGAGGATACACTATCTCCAACATGATTGTCTAGGGTATGAATGAGGAACATCTTCCTTTTCTGTCTTTATTTAAGAGTTCAATTCTAGCTCTTTAGTGGAATGAGTTAAAATTAATGGATCGGACCTAAGTGAATCATTTGTTGATTGTGATTAGGTTATGTCTATTGAAGCTTAAATTTAGATAGCCCGCCAAGATCCCCAATCCACACGGACTTGCATGGATCACTTGATATATTCTACCGGACCAATTTATAGGTCCATTTAGAATTGCATTTAATATATTAAGAATATAATTTGCACATTATTTATTTAATGGGCTGCTCAATTATATTAATATATTAATGAAAGGCTTGTGGGCTTGTTTCTTTTAGTAAGAATGGGTCTGGTTCACATGTGAGCTTTTTATTTAAAGTCCAATGGATTAAATGAAATAAGAAAATAATATATGGCCCATTTTATTTGAGTGGGGCGGCAAGGTCTTGTTTAACCTAATATATTATTTTGTTTCATTGTTTTAATTAAATAAGAATTAATTAATTTATTGATTAATTGTTTAATTGAGAAACAAATCTTTTCTGATTAGGAAATATGATTCCTAGAGTTATACTATTGGTAGTAGTATACTAAAATTAAAAGACTTGTTTGATAAGAAAATAAATAATTAATTTTATTTATTTAATCAAATAAGAAGTCTTTTTATTTAGTCAAATAAAAGAATAAAAATATCTATGAGTTGGATTAGGGTTTGAAGTCTTAAAACTAGAAGTGAATTAGGGTGCAACTAAAACTCCTATATTTTTGGAGTGTAATTTGCGGCAACCCTAGTACTTTTGGGAGAAGGATTTCGGCCACCCTAAAAAGGAAAGAAGAAGAGAATTCGGCCATTAAGTGAAGAAAGGAGAATTCGGCCACCAAGGGTTGTGTGTGTGTGGTGCTTGATTCAACCTTCTTCTTCTTCTTCTTCTTCTCAATTCATAGATAGGATTTTATTCTACTAAAAACAAAAAAGAGTGAATAGATTATTCTTTGATGGTACACTAATTGCTTGTTCATCAATAAGCTTGTGTGTACAACATCGATTTAGGTTCATGCGAGATTTGATCATTAGATTGAGAACTCAAAAGTGACCGGAATAATCTTAGTCTTCTTTTGATTGTTTTGTGACTAACAAAAGAAAAGAAAAGTTTGTTTGTCCATTCTCAGGTTTGCAATTCAAAGAAAAAGGGAGACCACGCTCCTAGGTGATTCACGTTCGTGCTAGGATTGAAGATCTTGCGGATTACCATCGTCGTAGGTCAATCGGATCACGCGACAAAAGGTATTCTTCTTTTTGTTGATTATATATATATGTTTAATTAATTAAAGGGTTAAGGTTCATAAAAGGAAAAATTTTAAAAGCTACTAAATCTATTTTTTTAGTCTCGCTTCCGCTGCGTGTACTACGGTATTTTTCCCTACAATTCACTCATCCATATTTTCATGATTCATTTTATTCCATATAGATTAGTTACTTGTTCAACTAATCGCTCTAATTCCTTGTGAAACGAATCCTACTTGCCACTTTACTAATTTAATATCTAAGTGGTGAAAAATCGATTTTCCATACGAACACACATAAAACATTATTTTGTTGAGTACACAACGACGGCTCATTAGTTCCTAACCAACTTCGTGGTGTTGAACATTGGAGACAAATCCAATGACGATAGGGGGTGGCAAGTTCTACTTGGTAGTCCCTTCATGGCCACCGCTCAATTGAAGATTGATGTGTGCAAAAAAAGAGTTTTTATGCATTCATTTGAGAAAGAGCTTGACATTGATACCATAATGTGCAACAATGATGTAAAGAGCATTAGGAGTTGCTATGTGGTGGATGTGCAACCACTGAAGAATAAGGGTGGGAAAGTATGCAACTTGGTTCAATTGTATGAGAAGAATAACCAAGAAGATGAAGATGAGATCATAGGTGATTCTAAGATTGAAGGACTCAAAAATGCAAATCAAGAGCTCACGCTTGAAGTAGAGGTTCTCAAGGCGGAAAAGCAAGCTCTTGAGATAAAGCTTGAAGACCTAGCTAAGAGGAATCATAAGCTTAAGAAGATCAATGTGGCTCTTACCAAAGAGAATGAGTCAACGGTGCAAGAGCTTTAGGACTTAGCCAAGCTCACCGAAGAATTTGATGTGGAATCTTCAAGAAAGATGAGAAAGACCCTTTTGAGAGTAGAAGCCAAGAACAAGGCACTTGAGGAAGTAAATGAGGAATTAAGCAAGAAAGAGATGTCTTTGAAGATTGCAAAGGTGAAGGAGTGTGATTATTTGGTGGAGATAGATCGAATGAACCAAGCCATCAAGAAAATCACCAAGGATGGTCACTCAAAGCCTCAAACTCCAATGCAAAAAGGGAGAATTCCTTCTTATCCTCTATCTTGTTATTTTTGTCATAGGAAGGGTCATATTAAATCTAGGTGTTTTGAATTTTTGAAGCATGCTAATCATGAAAGAGCTAGACCTAGGATGAGACCTAACCATGTTAAGAAAATTTGGGTTAGGAAGGATTTGGTGAACCAAGTCCAGGATGAATCTAGGGGACCAATTTGGGTAGTTAAGAGAAGGATGAATGGATGCTTGGTTGACCCTTGTGATGAGCATCATGGTCCCAATTTGCATGTTAGGATACGGTAGTGTGGACTTTTACATTTCATGCTTTGAATAAATATTTGTGTGTATTTTATTTTAGCATTTGTTGTGTTTCTTTTTGCTTGTTTTGCCTTTCGAATAAGTGTTCAAATATCCTTGTTTGTGTTTTGTGTATTGTGAACTTATGTTGTATTTGGTGATACATTGCAGGATCTGATCCAAAATGTACTAAGTATGGCCATTTGGTGATTATCGCTATTTGGTCGCCATGTACAAATAGCGACCATATAAATGGTGACATTCACTTAAGAAGAAATTCATGGTCGCCATAGCGATAGAGAGACACAAATGGCGACAAAGGTAGACCTGATCAAGTCACCATGAGGTCGCCATGGCGACAGAGAAGCATCAAATGGCGACCACATGCAAAACACAAGAATACTTCTTGGTTGCCATTAGGTCGTCATGGCGACAGAGAGTGCAAATGGCGACATAGGGCGAACATCATATAAGAGGTCGCTAAAAATTAGAACACCATACAACAACGAAAACAAATTCTCTCAAATTCTCTCAACCTTTCAAGCCGTGGCACGCATGAAATTGTCAAAATTGGTAAGCAATCACTATAGTTCTTCAATTTTTCCATTCAAAATCGTCCTACATTGCATCTAGATACACTAGGAGTGGTTTTGAGATTGATTTGAAGTGAATAGTGCATAGGAGTGGATTTTGTGGTGGTATTGTGCATATTAGAGTGTTGGAACATTGGTGGAGTGATTGCGATTGATTATGGAGCACTCGGAGAGTATAGGATTGTTGTTAAAGCGCCGTTTGATGAGGTCGTTTGTGTACTCAACAAAATAATATAGTTTTTGGTTGATTCTTGAAAACTCTTTTAAGCCACTTAATTCTTTTTTAAAATGTGATTTGATAGCAAAATAGTGAGCAAGTTCGTTCCACAGGGAATGGAGTGTTAATTAGATAAATTGACTAATCTTTGAACAATAAAGTAAATCATAGTGTTTGATAGATATGTGGTTTCTAAAACCACCAATGCTAACTACTCAAATGAAAATACACAAAAATGTTAGGAAAAATAGAATGCTCAACACCTTGATAAGAATTGTGATAAAATCAATTAATGAGATAGCTAGGGAATAGATCGATTAACAATTGAATGTGGGTAAGCTAACTAGCTACTTTAATGTGCCAATCTCATTATGTTAACCACTTAGAGGCTTAGATTAGTGGGGTTGACATACCCACCACTAATCTATCCTATCCAATGGGTTCTCAATCACACAAGGAGTGTCAATCCACATATGAATATATAACAAATTACTTCACTCAAGATGGCAATTAACAAGTGATATACAAGTTAATTATAATGAATGGAATCTAATTAATTTGAATGAATAGAACACATAAGAGATTCATTACAAGCTAAGCTAAACCCACAACCAATTGATCCTCAAATCTATCCCCTAGATTAGGGGTTTAGTTACACATATTTGCAATCACTGAAAAGAAGTAAATAGTAAGGAAATAACCCTTGGGTCACCTTCTTTAAGCTTGATCCTTCTTCTCCTCTATGCTCCTAGATGCAAGGAATGGAAGTAGAGGATATGTCTTGGAATGTGGGTGTTTTGGTGGGAAGTGACTAAGGATTTTGGTGGAGAAATGGTGGGATTAGGAATGATGTAGTGAAGTAATCAAGGTTTTGTGTTGAGGTTTGGATGGATTAGATGAGTTCAAGGAGAGAAATGGAGGATGAGGAATAGTGTGCCATGGATGAAGATCTAGATCTCAAATATGTTCTCTGATCTCTTTCTCAGATTTTTTGATGCCTTTGAAGAAGAATGGTCGTCCTATTTATACACACTCTTGGACGTGTACTGATAACCGCTTGATTTGCTGATGTGGCGCCTTGTTCGCTATTTCGTCGCTATGGCGACCCCGGTGCGTAAAACGGTTACAGGCAAAGGTCGCCATGAGAACCATCTTTTTTGCCATCTAGCAAGTGGCGACCATGACCAATTTGTGTACATGTCGCCACTTGTACCTCTAGGTCGCCATGGCTACCATGTGTGGTGACCCTGCAAAATGTAAAGGGGTCGCCACTTGTAACATCAAGGTCGCCATGGCGACCCTAAGTAGTGACCATGGCTTGATTGCACTAGGTCGCCACTTGCAAGGGTGGTCGCCATGGCGACCCTACCTGGTTCATTTGGAGACTTTCTGTCGCCATGGCGACCAAGTGGTGCCCAAATGGCGACCTTCTGATGACTTAGAGAATCCTCTGTCGCCATGGCGCCCATGTAGCGACCTTTCATGTCTAAGTGGTGAAAATGCCCTGTTCCTTCCCATTTGTGAGACATTTTTCACACAAGTCCTCCACTTCATCTCCATTGCTCTTGAAACCTGATAAAACCTGAAACACTCATTTTAACAACATTAAACACCGGGAAATTCCCGATAATCAAGTGAAAAGAAACCGAAATGAGGGCTAGGATCATACCAATTTTGGCTTGATCACCGTCGTGCTGCCGGATTTTTGTTTGACCATATGTATCCGAATTTGTGACGGAATGATACCAAAGATGAAATTGCCAAGCAAGGGAGGAAAGGGTAGTAAGGCCTCCACACCTAAGAAGAAGATGGTTCCGGAGTGTACTTTGAATAGAAATTTTAAGGACCGAATGGAAACATTCAGTGAAAAGAAGATTTGGCTTGAGAGGGGAATTCATTTGGAAAGTTTGATAAATACCCCTATTCCAGTGATAGTGAATGATATGATGGGGGAGGATTAGCAGCTACTCATCTAGACTGTAGTGAGTCACCCGTGAGGGAGTTTTATGCGAGAATGAATCCCTGTGAGTACATGAGGAGTGGTCATATTTTGGTTAGAGGGGTTCCCGTTTATTGGAACGCAATAGACATTAACATATATTTTGGGACCACATTGTTGGATTTTGAGGTGTTGCGAGAACGTATAATAGATGGGATTACTACAAACCCCTTATATGTGAAGAATTCGATAGATTTCGCAAATACTTTGACTATTACCCCTATGACTGTCTGGATGGCGAAGAGATACCCTCTCAAGCAGTCTAACTTAAGGATTAAGCCCCCTTTTTGGCACATTTTCCTTAATTCATCACTCAGACCAGTTTCCCACAGGTCTATAGTTCCGTTTGAAGTTGCCTAGATCTTGCATTGTATCATGGAGAGGCAGCCCATTGATGTGGGAATTATAGTAAAGATGGAGATTCAGAGGATTGGGAGAAATGAGTCGGAGTAAGATATTCTTCCTTTTTCATGCCTGATTACAAAGGCATGCAGATTAGCAGGTGTGGATTTATCTAGGGATGTGCTTAAACCCCCTAGTTCTGATATGGATTTGACTACATGGCGTCACTTGATGAGCAAGCGTGGGGAGTTACCAATCATCAGGAAGCCGAGAAGAGTGTACAGATTTGAGACCGGCATAAGTGCCGAGGCAGAGTTTGATAGAGTTGTTCCGGATGAGGAGCGCTTTGATGATAATGATGATGAGGATGATGCTATTGTTGATGATCCTAGGCAGCCTTTGTTAGGATTATGCTCAATAGCAAGAGTGTAATAGTGTAATTAACAATCTTTTTCATATTAATAAAGTGATTTCTGTTTTAAACAAATCTTATAGCATTTATAGTTTAATAATTGTTAAAGTAAATAATCATAAGGTCTAAAGACTATGAGAAAAGAAGAATTGTTCATACATCTGGAAATGTATGTGGTAGACACAATTCTTTAGTTAGTCTTGAATATCGTTCACAACTTAAGTTAAAGGTTGGGCACCTTTATCTTGTTAAAGTTGTAGAATTCTTTTGCTAGCATTTGAGTGGGATCAAATGAGATATGATGAGTCTAAAATCATCGGAGTGTCTTCGAGCAAAAGAATCTAGTGCACTGGGTGCATTGAACAGGATCACAATGAAATACTTTATCTATAACCGTCAGTGGATAAAAGTAATTTCATTATCAGGACAATCGGAGAGTCTATCTTAATCCTGAGATAAATGATGGACTTATGGTTGCAGGTGATATCATTTGAGCTATCAATGAGTACGATTATATCGCATAGTCTATCCTCGATAGTTTGGTGATATTCATTTGTTAATCGATAGAGGACTTCATTTATAGATATGGACATCGTGGCTCCATTTATTAAATGAGAGTATAATATCATCATATGGATGTTTTGAGGTAATTGGATGTTAAATCTCAACGTTGAGTTTTCGATAGTGTCTATTGAAAACATGGCTTCTGGACAAGTCAAAATATCCAAGTTCAAAACGTGGTCATATGAGTAAATATGGTAACTTGGAGAGTTATAGGCGGTCTATGAACTCTTGGCGATTACTGATATTAATCACGAGGATACACTATCTCCAACATGATTGTCTAGGGTATGAATGAGGAACATCTTCCTTTTCTGTCTTTATTTAAGAGTTCAATCTTAGCTCTTTAGTGGAATGAGTTAAAATTAATGGATGGGACCTAAGTGAATCATTTGTTGATTGTGATTAGGTTATGTCTATTGAAGCTTAAATTTAGATAGCCCGCCAAGATCCCCAATCCGCACGGACTTGCATGAATCACTTGATATATTCTACCGGACTATTTGTGAGTCCATTTAGAATTGTATTTAATATATTAAGAATATAATTTGCACATTATTTATTTAATGGGCTATTTAATTATATTAATATATTAATGAAAATCATGTGGGCTTGTTTCTTTTAGTAAGAATGGGTCTAGTTCACATGTGGACTTTTTATTAAAGTCCAAATGGATTAAATAAAATAAGAAAACAATATGTAGGCCCAAGTCTCTTGTCATGGGCGGCAATGGGTAATAATTAGCCCATTATATTGTTTTATTTTATTATTTAATTAAATGGAAATTAATTAATATGTTAATTAATTATTTAATTAAAAATCAAATCTTTTTCTGATTAGGAAATATGTTTCCTAGTAGTATACTACTATTAGTATTATACTAAATATAAAAGACTTTATTTGTTTAGTCAAATTAGGAAGTCTTTTATATAGTCACAAATACACTAAAGAGTTGGATTAGGGTTTGTACTATAGAGATATATATTATATTTGGCCTAGATATATATGTTATTTGGCCATAGATATATAGTAGAGATTTGACCGAATATTTATATATATTATATTTTGACCGAGATATAAAGTAATATATATATGTTTTTTGGCAAAATATATAGATATATTATATAATGCATGCATGTTTGAACAAAAGCAAAATATATATATAAAGAGGCGTGCAGTAATTGCACTTCATATTACATAAAAGAGGCGTGCAGTTATATAGATATATATTAGGCGTGAAAATATAGATATAATATTCTTTTGTGCAATATTTTCAAGAACCCTAGTTTTTGCAATTGAGAGTTTTTTTTTCTTTTGCTAGAGAAAAATTAGATCCAACTCTAAGACTAGTGAGTGATTCGACCTAGAGGTTTGTGAGAGAAGAATTGTTCTTGTTTCAATAGTGTAATAGTGATCTTAACATCAAGAGATTTTGTACACACTTTCGAATTAGGTTCACGCGAATTTCAATCTTACGATTGTGAATTCAAAAGTGACCGGAACATTCTTAGCAACCTTTTGGAGATTATAGTGACTAACAGAATCAGAAAAGTTTTGTTGTCCATTCTCAGGTATACAATTCAAAGAGAAGGGAGACCACGCTCCTAGGTGATTCACGTTCGTGATCGGATTGGAAGATCTTGCGGATTACCATCGACGCATAGTCAATCGGATCACGCGACAAAAGGTATTCTTCTTTTGTTATATATTATATATCTTTAATTGATTAAAAGGGTTTAAGGTTCATAATTGGAAAAATTTTAAAAGCTACTCAAACTAATTTTTAGTCTCGCTTCCGCTGCGGGTACGTTATTTTTCCCTACAGCCTTTAGGTCTTCAGATTTTAGATGGAGTAGAGCACATCATGGGCATTCAGCTAGGTGATTTTGATATATTACATGCTAATGGACTTGTTCTGGAAGCAAGGCAGAAGGCCCTAGAGAAGAGGCAGATGACTTTGGAGAGTCTGATTCAGGATTTGAGCGAGACCATGATCATGGGATTTACAGACCTCCATCATGATATGAGACTTACTCCATATGCCAGGAGACCTAGGAAGACCACCATAGAGACTCCATCTGTTCTAGCCACAGCAGCAGGACCCATTGTGGATGCACTAGACTCTGTCTTACAGAATGCATGGTCTGCCGCTGAGGAGGCAGCCCAGTTAGAGGAAGTTCTGGCCCGTTTAATTACCGATCAGGGAGTTTGATATACAAGAGGTCCTCCAGTAGATGAGGCAGCTGCACATTGGAGATGGAGAGATGAGCAGTCCGGGTGAGCGGCTGTAGCTAGAGAGCAGAGGCGAAAGGACCCAAAATGGAAGGGTAGAGTGGAGAATGAGCAATCTGAGGAGGATTCTGAGTAGTTGCCATCCTACTCTCTTTAGACTTTATTTTGGACCATTATCATGTGCATCATTTTTATTTTACTCGGATATTGTTAGCACTTTTCTTTATTTTTCAATTTATTTTGTTGGATATTTTATTGCTTTACGTTTATTACCATTTCCTTATTTTTTGTTTTTATTTTTTATTTCTCTTATATCGTTTTTGCATAGAATAAGTGTGTGGTTTGGATTTTGGTAGAGGATTTAGGACGTATATGCTTTATTGATAAATTTTGATTGATTGGATATTGTACATATTAGGATGAGATGGCAATATGCCGAAATTTTGATATCTATTGTATATTGCCTTTGCTTTATGAATTCTTGCTTGAGATTTGTTGAGTTGCGCTTTTGAAAATTTTCTACCTCCTATGAACATTGAGGACAATGTCCAATTTAGGTTTGGGGGTACATTTGCGCAACACCATTTTGCTAGGTTTTAAAATTTTGTGCCGAATTTTTCAAAATTCTTGCGATAATGCCATATTTGAGCATGCTTTGCTTGTTGAGATTGTTCTTTACATGAAGTAGTGAGGAATTGTGCATCTTTGCCATTGTTTGGTTTAGATTAACGTCATGCCATTAGGGTGTCATTGAACAAAGTGCGTTAATCTTTTTTTCTTAATGTTGACTGAATTATCAAATTTGCTTAAAGGCTAGGAATTAATAGTGGAGATTCCAATAAGGATCACAGGATCACACACACAGCCTTTAAAAAGCATATTTCGAGTTGTCAAAAATTTCACTCTTGAAACACTCACTCTCAAACACTCATTCAAGCATGTATTTGTGTCATTTGCACTAAAATGTTGTTTGCTATAGAATATCATGGACTGCTTGTGGATGCTTTACTTTGCTTAGTGGACAAGCCTTTAGAAATGATTTTAGGCGATGCATGTGAAAAACTACTAATTGGCCTAAAATACTTCCAACCCATCTAAATGTGTGTGCTCCCAAGTCACTTTGAAGCCAAACATATTTTATGCTTTTCATTCATGAACCACATCTACATGAACCTTATAAGCCTTCAAATATTGACTTACCTTGACCAAATGATTTACTAAGGCTTAGGAAATCAATGTAAGATCTTGTACTTGAAAATGTAAAGGTGTGTACCTAGGCATGTAAATATGTGCAAAGAGTCTTGCAAAGCAAGAAAGCTTGAAAAGAAATTGAAAAGCTTGAAAATAAAATGAAAAGAAAAGAAAATGAAAAGTATGCAAAGAAAAGAATTGGCAAAGCAAAGAAAAAAAGAGAACCAAGAGTTAGGCACAATTGGCCTAGAAGAAAAAGAAAAGTAAAAGGAACTACTCAACATGAAAAGTAGAGTAGAATGCACATGTTAAATTGAAATCCTGGACGCCTTAAGTGTGAACAAATTGTGTGAAGCATGTGGAACTCATAATTAGAATGTATGCCTTAGTGTAATCATCAGGTTCCTTGTTATCTATTGTCCCATTCTTTGTTTCACCATCACCTAAGGCCTCATTACAACCAAAAGAAAGACCTTTATGATCTTTAGGATTGTCCATTTTGTGAAATTTGGTTGATACATGTTCTTTCTAATTCATGGCATGCAATTCCATTCATGAGGCTTACTTTTCAGAAATTGCAATTTTAATGATCATCATGTGCAATCAATTAGATGTCCATAACATGAATTCATATTGCACATGTATTTTTGAGTGAAACCTAGGAGTCTTAGAGAAAAGAAGAGAGAATCCGGTGAGGATTAGTATCAAGATGAATTACATTCTAAACCGAATAGTACCTTTGCTTTGAAGCTTTGGCATTTCGAATGTAAGATCGCATTACGTGCAATCATATCTAGAGTGGCATACTCTTAATTTTTACTTGACATTCTCTTACATGTAGAAGTCCATTGCATTAGTGGATACCTGAATAGGTAATGGCATGCATGATTATGGTTGAGGGCTCGAGGCATCAAACAATTTTTTGTTCTAGTCACAATAAACAATTGAAAGAAGGGATAGATATATAGTGTTTGATCCCTGTTGCTCCTTGCTTACACTTACACACCAAAGTATGTGGTTGTAGCATCAGTTTTACTAGCAGAACAAAATGTGGAACTACAACGGACCTTGTAGTCTCCTCATAATTCTCCAGCAGACCTTTTTTCATTCGGCGGGCGTTTGGCCGTGGTGGATTGCTTGTCATGTGAATCCAAAGAATAACCGAATCAATTCCAAAGAAAAGACAAAAATCTAATCATATGTTTGAAGCATGTTATTCTCTTTTTCTTCAATTTATATTATTAATACAAGACAAATGTTTTTTCATATTTTAAAGTCACAATACAATCAAAGAGGTGAAAAAAAACATTTAATAACAGGAGCAGCTAGCTAGAGATGAAAACTTAATTTTTCAAGCATGCCATCATGTCTATTGCCTAAATTTCTCATTTCTGAATTCAATTAAATAGTCCATTATTACATCTCATTAATGAAAAAAGAAATTAACCATAAAACAGAAACAAAGAGGCATAAATGGAAGAAGAAAATGGTTTATTGGGAGAAAGAACGTTTATTAAAAATGAAAATTTAGAAGATAGATATAAGAGTTTTGGAGAGTATATGAACTAGTTAAGCAAATTGAAATGAATCTATATTTGCTTACCTGATCTCATGAAACTGGGTTTGCATGTTATAATGCCATCTTCACACAGATAATACAAAGTTTGAAACCATTGTGTCATCTAAATAGTAAATTGGTAAAAACAATTAGAGCTGAATTTCATATACAACAACACTAAATTAACTTAATCAAACGAAAATGTAGCAACAAAAAATTACTAATTACCAAACTTCAAAATTTTGCACACCAATTTGAGCTTTTCCTTCACAATTTAATGTGATTGGAATGCCAAAAAAGCTTGAAAAAATAAAAAAAATACCATTTGGAATGTCAAAATAGAAATAAGTAAACAATACTTTCAGCTAATGTAGAGAAGTAATTGTGAGGAAATTAGAAATTGCAGGATTAAAATGTAAGGCAATTTGTTAAATTTTAAAGCAACAAAAGATCTGAAATTGTTTATTACAAAAACCAGAAGGTGTAGCAAGTCTAAAATTGCAATGGTCAGAACCCTTTGAATCACTGGGTCTGGAATACGGACCCTCAATATCACTGGGTCCGGCAGTTGTATGTTGTTCAGGATCCGGGACGTGAACAAGTATATAAGCGGCATCTGCATCATACAAACTGCCTCCATCGAAAATGCCCTCGAAGTACCGTTCAGTCCTCTCAGCTGCCGTCGGCACTAATTTAACCCTCGGAAACATCTGAAATCATAGTTAGACCATTGTAATTGTATACATATTACTAACTATATGTAGGGAAAAATACCGTATAGTACACGCAGCGGAAGCGAGACTAAAAAAAATAGAGATTTAGTAGCTTTTAAAAATTTTTCCATTTATGAACCTTAACCCTTTTAATCAATTAAAGATATATATTATCTAATAAAAGAAGAATACCTTTTGTCGCGTGATCCGATTGACTTATGTCGATGGTAATCCGCAAGATCTTCAATCCTAGCACGAACGTGGATCACCTAGGAGCGTGGTCTCCCTTTTCTTTGAATTGCAAGCCTGTGATTGGACAAAACAAACTTTTCTCTTCTTTGTTAGTCACAAAAACAATCAAAAGAATACTAAGATTATTCCGGTCACTTTCGAGTTCTCAATCTAATGATCGAAACTCGCGTGAACCAAGATCGATGTTGTACACACAAGCTTATTGATGAATAAGCAAATAGTATACCATCAAAGAATAATCTATGTCTCTTTTATGTTTTAGTAGAATAAAAATTAATCTTTCTATGAATTGAGAAGAAGAAGAAAATAGAATCAAGCACACCAAAACCCTAAAGTGGCCGAATTCTATAAGTCCACATATATAGGTGGCAAAATTTTCTTTCTCTCTTTTTATTAGGGTGGCCGAAATCTCTAACCTAAAAGGGAATAGGGTTGCCGCAATACTCAAGCCAAAAGGAGTTTGTATTGCACCCTAATTCCTATTTAGTTTAAGACTCCCAAACCCTAATCCAACTCATAAATCTTTTTATTCTTTTATTTGACTAAATAAAAAGACTTCTTATTTGATTAAATAAATAAAATTAATTATTTATTTCCTTGTCAAACAAGTCTTTTAATTTAAGTATACTACTACCAATAGTATACCTTTAGGAATCATATTTCCTAATCAGAAAAGATTTGTTTCTTAATTAAACAATTAATTAATTCTTATTTAATTAAACAATGAAACAAAATAATATATTAGGTTAATTAATTCACCTTTGCCGCCCCACTTAAAATAAATGGGCTATATATTATTTTCTTATTTCATTTAATCCATTGGACTTTAAATAAAAAGCCCACATGTGAACTATACCCATTCTTACTAAAAGAAATAAGCCCACATGTCATTCATTAATATATAAATATAATTGAGCAGCCCATTACATAAATAATGTGCAAATTATATTCTTAATATATTAAATGCAATTCTAGATGGACCCTTAAATTGGTCCGATAGAATATATCAAGTGATCCATGCAAGTCCGTGTGGATTGGGGATCTTGGCGGACTATCTATATTTAAGCTTCAATAGACATAACCTAATCACAATCAACAAATGATTCACTTAGGTCCGATCCATTAATTTTAACTCATTCCACTAAAGAGCTAAAATTGAACTCTTAAATAAAGACAGAAAAGGAAGATGTTTCCTCATTCATACCCTAGACAATCATGTTGGAGATAGTGTATCCTCGTGATTAATATCAGTAATCGCCAAGAGTTCATAGACCACCTATAACTCTCCAAGTTACCATATTTACTCATATGACCACGTTTTGAACTTGGATATTTTGACTTGTCCAGAAGCCATGTTTTCAATAGACACTATCGAAAACTCAACGTTGAGATTTAATATCCAATTACCTCAAAACATCCATATGATGATATTATACTCTCATTTGATAAATTGAGCCACGATGTCCATATCTATAAATGAAGTCCTCTATCGATTAACAAATGAATATCACCAAACTATCGAGGATAGACTATGCGATATAATCATACTCATTGATAACTCAAATGATATCACTTGCAACCATAAGTTCATCATTTATCTCAGGATTAAGATAGACTCTCCGATTGTCCTGATAATGAAATGACTTTTATCTACTGACGGTTATAGATAAAGTATTTCATTATGATCCAGTTCAATGCACCCAGTGCACTAGATTCTTTTGCTCGAAGACACTCCGATGATTTTAGACTCATCATATCTCATTTGATCCCACTCAAATGCTAGCAAAAGAATTCTACAACTTTAACAAGATAAAGGTGCCCAACCTATAACTTAAGTTTTGAACAATATTCAAGACTAACTAAAGAATTGTGTCTACCACATACATATCCAGATGTACGAACAATTCTTCTTTTCTCATAGTCTTTAGACCTTATGATTATTTACTTTGACAATTATAATATTAAACTATAAATGCTATAAGATTTGTTTAAACCAGAAATCACTTTATTAATATGAAAACGATTGTTAATTACAATATTACACTCTTGCTATTGAGCATAATCCTAACACTATAAACATTAACATAAAAGATACTTACCCTTTCGATGAAAATGTTATCCAGCTTCTCCCCCCTCGATTGTTGACTCAACTCCCATTTTAGAATACAAGGGGATAGCTTGATTTCCCTGCGGGTCCCACATTGGCTATTGCCAAGCTCGAGGATAACCTCAAAAGCAAATATCTACGTAATAGATAAGTACGATAAGAATCCAATACATTAGTCATATGAAAAAAAAATTACAATTAAAGTACGGATTCAAATTCTAAATTCTCACCAATAATGCATGCTTAGTAACGTATATGTTGTATGTCTCCACCTTGTGTTCGTCAACGCCTTTTTGTTGCTGTCGTTGTTCGAACCGCTCCCGTCAACTGTCCAACGCATGCTTGAAACCAAAAATAGACTGCCTATACATGTGTGCACCCCACGGGAATGCATCAAAAGCATCCAAGTCCTCGACTAGGCGAAACTGCCATACTGGAACTTTCTCTCTCTCATCAAACCCCATCAGTATCTAGTTAAGCATATACAATAAGCATAGCTTAACCACATTGTACTGCTCAGTAAAAACACCAATCCGTATAATGGCTTTCAACACTCCATACTCGACCTCATCTCGACCCTCAAAGTACCGTTGATGTATGCCATTCTATACCACATCATAGGTCGACGTGTCAGGAAGTTCTTTAACTTCAAATTGGTGATTAGACAAAACTCAACCTTCGAGAATCGGACCGAATGCTTTCCTAATAGAAATCTCATCTCATCTTTCGACCCATAGTGATGCAACTCGCGAATAAGCAACTGATGGACAATGCCAGCTGAAAACTTCATCTCATGATGCATCTGAAGGAAATGTCCAAAACATGACTCAGTATACCGAAGTTGTTCTTCGACCACAGGATTTTCAGGTACCCTATTAAGTGCATTGTCGATATCTGTAAGGTCATCGAAATAGCCATGCCGAGTTATTTTCCCCGAGTACCTTTCTTTCTCTAGAGTTTTAAGTGAATCGTTGAGCTGATTCCTCATCTACATATTCACATAAAAAAAAATATAAATATATATAAGTTCATGAAAAGGCTCGAAGAGTATATGAAAAGTCTCGGACAGTGTATGAAAAGTCTTGGACAGTATATGAAAAGTCTCGGACACTATATGAAAAGGCTCAGAGAGTATAATTTCATAAACCTATAACTTTAAAAATAAAAAGCTTGGATTACTATTCAAAAGTCTCGAACACTATATGAAAAGTCTCGTAAATTATATGAAAAGTCTCGGACACTATATGAAAAGGCTCGGAGACTATAATTGCACAAACCTATAACATTAAAAATATAAAGCTCGGATTACTGTTCAAGAGTATCAGACACCATATGAAAAGTCTTAGAAAGTATACGAAAAGTCTCAGACACTATATGAAAAAGCTTAGACAGTGTTTTAAAAGGTTTGGAGCCAGTGTTAAGAGGCTCGGAGAAAGTGGTAAAATGATCGAAGATTCAAATTGGAGAAACCTATTCATATTCCTTTAAAGGCTCGGATTACATGTGAAAAAAGCTCAAAAAAGGCTTGGATGAAGGTTTAAAAGGCTCAGATGAATGTTTAAAAGGCTCAGAAACCTAGGTATTCATCGTGTTCAACCCAATTTTTTCATAACTTTAAACCCTAACCTAACCTGATCAAACAAACCTAATGAACAACAAATCAAATCAAACCTAATCTACATGTCTAACCAAACACCCAACATCAAACACACATAAATTTATCAACAACAAAAATGCATGAGAAACTTAAACTTGCCACTGTCAATAGCAACTTCTTGTCAACTCCAGGACTGTAGCACCACTGTCGGTGAGTTCGCCGTGAGATTTATAGTCGGATTTCTTGCACCGATACTTTCTCTCTCCACTATTCTCTCTCTCTCTCAAATTTTTTCTCTCCACGTTTGAAAAGACACAAATTGACAAAATGAGGGTATTTTTGTTTGGTCACCTAAATAGGTATCTTTTAAACTTGAATTAGTAAAGTGGTGATATTCTTACAAAAACCCCTCAAAATAGCGACAAATTTTTTTTGAACCCGTCTTTGGTGTGCCTTGCTCAATCACACTCATTTGTTGACTTGGCATATCCTTTTATTATTCATTTAAAGGTTTTCTTATGTGAGCTTACCACATCGGATGAATCTCTTCGTCTTTATAATTCCCTCTACCGAAATTCAAATGTTTGTGGTAAAGAATTATGTGCAGTATTTTTCTTTAGATTTTCTACCAACTTTCAAACACCATATCTCTTTCATCATTCATCTGATTTGAGTGATTCAAGTTGGAGAATCTTCATATTGGAGTCCTCTATGAACCCTAAGCAACCTTGAGGCCTTTTATCAAGTTTTCATTAGGTTCATCACCATTTTTGGACTGCACCTACTTGTTCTAGGTAATTGTTCAAACCTTTGTGTTCTCGAGCTTAAATGTTCTTCAATTACCTTGGGCTTTCTTTCTATATATGTGTATGTTCTTGATCAAGTGTTATTAGGTTTGTGAGCTTCAATTAAAAGCTAATTTGATCTTAATTAGAATCTTGAATGTGAGTTAGGTTTTTCTAAACCTATGTTTTCACATGCTTGTGAGTTGTATTGTGATTAGATTTGTATCTAAGAATATTTGTGCATTGATTATTGATATTCTAATGATAAATGATTCCTAGTTGTGCTCTGTTTCCCTGATTGATCATATTCAAAAATAGCACATGTTTGTGTATGTTTTAGAGCATTGATTGGATTCACTTAATTGATATTTGAATACATGCTCTAATTGATTTCTAGAAGAAGTTTGTAGATCTAATCTCACTTCTCTAGGATTTTTGTTTTTGTACTAAATGCTTGAAGATGTGCTTCATGAACATGTGTTTATCTTAAGCTTTAGTTGCATGAATCAATACTAGGATTAAAGTGTGTTTGGTGTTTTGGCATACTCTAGGTTTTGGTTTTTATGCATTAATGACCTAGACTATTTTGTGTTGTGAACTTTGTTGACTAAGTCTAGTTCTACATGATTTGTACTTAATCCATACATTTCATATGTTCATTCATCATCTTGTGTTATTGCATCATTTGGATTTCAAACTAGAATATCATACGTTGTGTGCTCATTGTCTAATTCTAGTTTCCATTACTCATATTGATCATATGTCCTACGTTGTTTGTGTTTGCATCATTTGCATCACATAGATCACTTGCCTTGCAAATGTTAGGGTTATGCTCAATAGAAAGAGTGTATTGTTGTACTTGACAATCTTTTCATATTAATAAAGTGATTTCTGTTTGTTAACAAAATCTTATATAACATTTATTATTATAATTGTCAAAGTAAATAATCATAAGG